>VBSM01000568.1:21628850-21642816 GCA_008086735.1 Cheirogaleus medius | reverse complement strand
AAAAAAAAAAAAACAACTTTATTTTTTAGAATGGTTTGAGTATACAGAAAAATTGCAAAGATCGTCCAGAGAGTTCCCATATACCCTATACCCAGTTTCCCCTATTATTAACATCTCATGTTAGTGTGGTGCTTTTGTTATGATTAATGAACCAGTATTAATACATTATTATTAACTAAAGTCCATACTTCATTCATATTTCCTTAGTTTTTACCTAAGTTGTTCAGACTTTCTTTGTTTTTGATGACCTTGACAGGAGTACTGATCATTTTGTAGAATGCCCCTCATTTGGTATTTATCTGATGTTTTTCTCATAATTAGACTGAAGTTATGTATTCTTAGGAGGAAGACCATAGAGGTAACATGTAATTCTCATGAATCACATCAAGGATATGTGCTATCAACATTACTTATCACTGATGATGTTAAACCTTGATTGCCCATGCCTGTAATCCTAGCACTCTGGGAGGCCAAGGCGGGTGGATCGTTTGAGCTCAGAAGTTCGAGACCAGCCTGAGCAAGAGCGAGACCCCGTCTCTACTAAAAAAAAAATAGAAAGAAATTAATTGGCCAACTAAAAATATATAGAAAAATATTAGCCGGGCATGGTGGCGCATGCCTTTAGTCCCAGCTACTCAGGAGGCTGAGGCAGAAGGATCGCTTGAACCCAGGAGTTTGAGGTTGCTGTGAGCTAGGCTGACGCTACGGCACTCTAGCCTGGGCAACAAAGTGAGACTCTGTCTCAAAAACAACAAAACAAACAAAAAAACCCCTCGATTGCCTGGCTGAGGCAGTATTTGTCAGATTTCTCCACTGTAAAGTTACTCCCCCTGCATTCCATACTGTACTCTTTGGAAGGAAGTCACTATGCATTGTCCACACATAAGCAATGGGGAATTATCTTCCACCTCCTTGAGGTGAAATATCTACATAAATTATTTGGAATTCTTCTATGTGTGAGGGGATTTGTCTGTTACCCATTTGTTTATTCATTTATTTATGCAGTCATGGGTATTTATTTTATACTCTGAGTTATAATCCAATACTACTTTATTTTCTTGCTCAGATTGTTCCAACTTTGACCTTGGGAGCGCTTTCATTTGACTCCTCTCTTTGACATACACCCATCATTGTGGAGTTTTTTGTGTTTTTTTTTTTTTGAGCATTTCTTTACTTTTTGGCACTACAAGATGCTTCAGGCTCATCTTCTGTATTCCCTACCTCAGTCCTCGAATTAGCTATTTCTCCAAGGGATCCTTTTTGATGGAGAAAGGTCACAGGCACCAAATCTGGGCACTAGATGTGCTTGTTGCTTCTGAATTGTCATTGCTTCTAGGCCCTCTCAGGTGATAGAACAAGGAAATATAAGTGTATATGTATAAAAATACATATTTATATAAATGTAAATATGTATATATGCATATTTATAAATATTTATGTAACCATGTGTATCTATAGTTGACATTCCATATTCATGGCTTTGGCATCCACTGCTTCAATCAACTGTGCCTGGAAAATATTCCAAAAAAATGAAAACAGTACAATAATAAAAATAATACAAATAAAGACCAATACAGTATAACAACTATTTACATAGCATTTACATTGTGTTAGGTATAAGCAATCTAGAGATGATTTAAAGTATTAATATATGGGAAGATGTGTGTAGGTTAAGTGCAAATGCTACACCATTTTATGTAAAGGACTTAAGCATCTTCAGAGTTTGGTATCCACAGGGGATCCTGAAACCATTCCCCTGTGAATACTGAGGGATGACTGTATATTGAGCTAAATGTGACATCATACTGATGTCTTCAACTCTAATCTGTTATCATCATGTGGATCATTCTAGCCTTCTCCCTTTGCTTGGCTATAACCTCCCATTCCACCAGTGATAAACCTGGCTTCCACCATCTGCTATCCATTTACTTAATTCTTCAATTCCAGTGTATATGTATAGCAGTATCAGAATTGTTAATCCATATACTCCTATGGGAAACAACTTGATCATCTGTAGTATGGTGCTGTGCATAGGTTTTTTTGCCTTTAGTCTTATAGATTCCACTTATTTTCAACGTTTTTTAGGTTATCATACTTACCCTAGCCCATTCAGTGAGATTGTTTCATGTATTTGTAATATACTTACTGTGTTGGTTAATTGTACGTGTCAACGTGACTGGGCCACAGGGTACCCAGGTATTTGGTCAAACATCATTCTGGGTGTTTTTGTGAGGGTGTTTTTGGATAAGGTTAGCATTTAAATTGGTAGACTGAATAAAGCAGATTGCCCTTCCCAAAGTGAGTGTGCCAATCAGTTGAAGGCCTGAATAGAACTAAAAGGCTGACGCTCTCCAAGTAAGAAGATTCTTCCTGCCTGACTGCCTTTGAACTGGGATATCAGCTTTTTCCCTGCTGTTGGACTTGAAACATCAGCTCTTCTTGGGTCTCCAGCCTGCTGGCCTTCAAACTGGACCTACATCATTTGCTCATCTGGTTCTCAGGCCTTCAAACTCATATTGGAACTAAACCAATCAGCTCTCCTGGGTCTCTAGCTTGACAATTCACTCTGCGGATCTTGGGACTTACCAGATTCCATAATCACATGAACCAATTCCTTATAATAAATCTCTTTATTTATCTATCTGTCTCTTCATCTATTATCTCACCTATTGGTTATTTCTCTGGAAAACCCTGATTAATACACATATTTATTCTTCATGCCAAATTTTGAATTGGATCACAAATTAGGCCTTCAGCTAGGATGATTATACATACCTATTTGACCAGAACAGATCTGATGTCTGTTGTCCCCCAAGCCCATGGCCAAATTTGTATCCTGGCCTGTTTTCTTATGGTGTCTGGGCTAAGAATGGTTTTTACATTCTTGAAGAGTTAAAAGGAAAGAGAAGACTATGTGACAGAGACTGTATGTGGCCTCCAAAGCCTAAAATAGTTACTATCTGGCTCCTTTTAGAAAAAATTTGCCAATCCCCATTCCAGAGTAATTACTAATAGTGCCTACTTTCACTCTCAAAAGTGTCCTGATTTAAATGATACACTATATGAACACCTATCTTCATCTGAATGAGGCACTTTACAGCCTTTTGAAAGATCTCAGCAGAAGGCTTTTCTAAATATGTATTAATAGGTTGATTTTTGTTCCATGTGAGGTCTCATTTTCCCCTTTTTTGCCCATACTTGCTATCCAAAGGGAGCTATCTATAGCCGAAATCTTGTGCTATCTCTCAAGAACAGTAACCCACTTGATACCACTGTTTGTCTGTCATGCCCAGAGATAGGTAGAGGAATAATTTACTGTACCTTTTCCCCATCTTGGTTTGTTTGCTTTTACACACACACACACACACACACACACAGAGTCTCGCTCTATTGTCCCCAGGTAGAGTGCAGTGACATCATTGTAGTTCATCCTGCCTCAGCCTTCTGAGTAGATAGGACTACAGGCACATGCCACAATGCCCGGCTAATTTTTTATTTTTAGTAGAGATGGGGTCTCGCCCTTGCTCAGGGCTCAAGCTGGTCTCAAACTCCTGACCTCAAGCAATCCTCCCACCTCAGCCTCCCAGAGTGCTAGGATTACAGGTCTGAGCCACCTTGCCCGGCCTGTTTGCTTAATTTGTAGATGACTCTGAATTCATGTCATTTACTTTGGTACCTGCTTAAAAATATGAAGAAAAAGTATAGACTGAAGAAGATGAATGAGTAAATGTGACTGAGCCAGGCTAAACACTGATTAGACCTCATGCAAGGTAAAATGTTATCAGTAACTAGGATCATTTGCTTGTTACCGGATCATTTGCTTGTTACCGAGTGGCTAGCATTAGATTGAATAGCATGAGGATTGGTGAAGAGCAGGCTTATGATGAGATTGGAGCTAATCAGGTAGCTAATATGGTATTATTTAATATTATTGATTATCTTGACAATTAATAGAATTAGTGAAGAGTGATCATAATCATCTAGTGATATGTGTCATCAGGAATAAATCCTACCTTTTAAACTGTGAAATATTAGAGGGGCATAAGTAAATGCCACAGTAACTCTCCCAATGGGTCAAGTTTTGTCCTAGGGCAATTAGTTGTGGGATTCTATTCATCCTCCTCTGGTATGACATTTTCCTTTTAACCCAACCTGAGTTGCCTATTAGGGTTCTTTCATGACCCTCTGAAAACAAAGCTATTTTTCTTTTGTACCTTTTTTTTCCAGATTATTTTATTTCACTATCTTATACTTACCACCAACTTAGTGGTACTGCCAATCACAGTACCTCTAGGTCTCTAATTTATTGGTGTTTTAGTTTTATCGATCAATTCTGCTGGGATTTTTTGATGATTTATTTTCTATTTTATTATTTTATTTTTACAGGATAATTATATTATTGCAAAAACAAATAATTAACCCTCCAATTATACACATGTATATATATTTGTTTATATCTGTATGAGCATGGAGAAATATGATTTAATAATATCAGGATATTAAATTCATTACCTTGGAGGGGCAGAGGTGGGAAAGCAAAGGGAGGTGGTAAGAAAGATTATTATAAATATTTTATTTGTTTTATTCCAGTGGTTATTTTGAACAGTTATTAACTTTGGATTGTTGCGAAATATTATAAAAGAGAGAAATTAGAAAGTAGCCACATCTCTCATACCCAAGGCCCCCACCTACCTGCAAGTTCCCATCACCTCTTCCTGGCACTTCTGCAATGGATTCATTGCACTTCTATTTTTGCCCTTTTCTAAATATTTTCCCATCTAATAGGCAAGATAGTACTTTAAAAACCTAAATCATGTTTAAAAACATGGCACTCTCTTTGTTTAAAAACCTTCAATGCCTCTCCTTACACAATAAATAAATTCCAAACTTCTTTTCTCACTCTAAAATGCCCTGAGTGATCTGCATCTACTCACCTCTCCAGCTCCTCCTCTTTGTTCCAATCTTCCTCATGCCCACTGGGCTCCAGCCTCAACTGTTAGCTGCTGGAATATGGCCAACTACATACTCTTGCCTCAGGGTCTCCTTATATTCTGCCCCCTGTTCTCTGACTCAGATAATCTCCTCCACTCTTCACTTTAGCAACTGTTTCTCATCTTTCAGTGCTCAACTTAAATTTCACCTCCTCAAAGAAGCCTTCTCTGACTGAGCTTGTTTCCCTTTCTGCTTTCCATTCCAGTTATTTCTATCAAGTTTCTAGTACAAAATAAAGCACAGTCAGAGAAAATTACACAAAACAAAACTTAGCTTAAAGAGTTATCTTAATCCCCATTAGGTAGTTTAAACTCCATAAAAAGAAAAAGAAAAAAGAAATGAATGAAATTATATTTCAAAAAAAAAAAAAGAGTTATCTTAAAGTGAACATCCTTGTAACCACCCCCCAGGCCAAGAAATAGAATGTTGTCATAGCCATCCTGGAAGCCCCTTCATGTGTCACATTCAAATCACAGCTCCCTCCTTCCTTGAAAAAGTAGCCATTATTCTGACATTTTTGGTAATCACTTCATTGTTTTTCTTTATGGTTTTTATCCTCTAAGTATGCATCCTTAGACGGTGCAGGTTTTTTTTAGAAAAAGATATTTTCAGCTGGGCACAGTGGCTCACGCCTGTAATGCTAGCACTCTGGGAGGATGAGATGGCAGGATGGATTGAGGTCAGGAGTTCAAGACCAGCCTGAGTGAGAGCGAGACCCCGTCTCTAATAAAAATAGAGAAACTTAGCCAGAGAACTAAAAATATATAGAAAAAATTAGCCAGGCATGGTGGCACATGCCTATAGTCCCAGCTACTCGGGAGGCTGAGGCAGAAGAATTGCTTGAGCCCAGGAGTTTGAGGTTGCTGTGAGCTAGGCTGACGCCATGGCACTCTAGCCAGGGCAACAGAGTGAGACTCTGAAAGAAAGAAAGAAAGAAAGGAGGGGGGGGGGAGAGAGAGAGAGAGAGAGAGAGAAGGAAGGGAAAAAATCTATATATATTCTTAGTGGTTACTGTGGGGACTAAAGTTAACATCCTGAATTTATAACACTGTAGTTCAAATGGATGCCAACTTAGTTTCAATAGCATATAAAAATTTTGCTCCCCACTTTGTTGTCACAGCTTTCACCGCTTACATCTTTGTACATCGTATGCCCAGTAACATATAAAATTATTTTTATGCATTTGCCTTTTAAATCATGTAGGAACTAAAATGGGGTTGCAAATCAGACATGTAATATTACTGGCTTTCATGTTTATTTATGTAGTTACCTTTACCAGAGATCTTTATTTCTTCATATGGCTTCAAGTTACTGTCTAGTGTTTTTTTGGTTTAATTTGAAGGATGCCCTTTAGCATTACTTGTAGAGCAAGTCTACTGGTAATGAACTCTCTTAACTTTTGTTTGGGAATGTTTTAACTACTTGATTTTTAGAAGACATTTTTGCTGGATATTGAATTCTTGGTTGATAGTGGTTTTCCTTTCAGTACTTTAAATATATTAATTCCACTGCATTCTGGTGTGCAAGGCTTCTGATGAGAAATTGGCTGATAATCTTATCGAAGATACCTTATATGTGATGTGTTGCTTTTCTCTTGCTGTTTTTAAGATTCTTTGGCTTCCAGTAGTTTGCTTGTAATATATCTCAGTGTTGATCTCTTTGAGTTTATCCTATTTTGATTTCATTGAGTTTCTTGGATGTGTAGATTCATGTCTTTAATCAAATTTGGGAGGTTTTCAGCTATTATTTCTTCAAATGTTCTTTCTGCCCCTTTCTCTCTTCTTTTGAGACTTCCATAATGTATATATTCGTCTGCTTGATGTTGTGTCACAGATCTGTTAGGTCCTTTTCATTAGTCTTCATTCTTTTTTCTTCTCCTCAGACTCAATAGTCTTAATTGTCCTATCTTCAAGTCCATTGATTCTTTCTTCTGCCTGCTCAAATCTGCTGTTGAACCCCTCTAGTAATTTTTTAAATTTCAGTTATTATACTTTTTAGCTCTAGAATTTCTATTTAGATCCTTTTTATAATTTCTATCTCCTTATTGATATTCTCATTTGATTTATGAAAATGATTTCTATATCATTTTCCTGGTTTTATTTAGTTCTTTGAGTATATTTAAGACAGTTGATTTGGGTGTGTTAGCTCATGCCTGTAATCCTATCACTTTGGGAGGCTGAAGCAGGAGAATCGCTTGAGGCAAAGGAGTTCAAGACCATCCTGAGCAAGAGCGAGACCCTATCTCTACAAAAATAGAAAAAATAGCCAGGTGTGGTGGCATGTGCCTGTGGTTCCAGCTACTTGGGAGGTTGAGGCAGTAGGATCACTTGAGCCCAGAAATTTGAGGTTGTCGTGAGCTATGATAATGCCACTGCACACTAGCTCAGGTGACAGAGAAAGACCCTATTTGAGAAAAAAATGTCAAAGACAGTTGACTTAAAGTCTTTGTCTACTAAGTCCAATGTCTGGGCTTTTTAAGGGATGGTTTCTCTCAGTTTATTTTTTTTCCTGTGAATGAACCATACTTTCTGTTTCTTTATTTGCCTGGTGAGTTTTTGTTGAAAACTGGACATCTAAATATTATAATATGGTAACTCTGGACATCAGATTCTCCCCTTCCCTCAAGGTTTTTGTATTTGATTGTCAAAGGCTATAGCCATATGTTTATTAGTGACTTTTCTAAACTATTTTTGCAAAAACTATATTCTTTATTGTGTGTTATCACTAAAGTCTCTGTTCTTTTAGCTTGTATTAAGCTAATGTTTTGATGGAGATTTTCTTGAACACCGGGAACTAAAACAAAGAAACAAAAACCCACCTCTCCCAGTCTTTGCAGATTGGCTCAGTGGAAGAAGACTCCTTCAACCCTTAACGAAGCTGTTTACAACTCTGTGTTAGCCTTCACTTTCTGCTTTCACTGAACCTGGAGATCATCCAAAGGCAGCAGCTTAGGTTCTTTTCAGACCTTTTCTGAGCAGGCATCCTGCCCAGGATATGCATGTGCTTTCTAAGTTCCCAAGTATACACAGGCACTTATGAATGTCATAATTTCCCAAAGAAGCTTTCTCCCCAGATTTTTCTCCCAACCTTTAGGCAGTATATTGTATGACTCAACCATAATCTTCGCCCCAGGCAGCTAGAGTTTTTTTTTTGTTTGCCTTACAATATTTTCAAGCAATGCCTCTCACTTTTTCACCCTGAATGAGTTCCAAGTTAGGTGAAACAGAGGCAAGCACCTTGCGCTCATCTCTCAGCTAGCCCACAGACAGTTTAGAATAGATCTATACAATAATTTGTGAATAAAGTCTGTTCTGCTCTCTCTGGAACCAGGGACTAGGGTCCAACACTGAGGATACAGACTGCTGTCTTCAAGGCCACCACTAAGCCAGGGAAGGAGTAGGGCCAGGATAAGTAAAAATACCACAAAGCTCTCCTGCCACGTTTTTTTGATTTCAGTGTTCACTTGGTTGTGTAAACCTTTGACTATTTTCCAGAATTGTGAAAAAGTTTGTTCTGACTGTTTCTGATTGTTTTTCAATGTTTCTGTGGAGGGATGGGAGTTTAGAACTACCTACTTTGTCATTGTGCTGATGTCACTCTCCTATACACTATAGTACTGCTTATTTTTAAAAAGTCGACATTTTAGGCCGGGCGTGGTGGCTCACGCCTGTAATCCTAGCACTCTGGGAGGCCGAGGTGGGAGGATCGCTCAAGGTCAGGAGTTCAAAACCAGCCTGAGCAAAAAATATAAAGAAATTAGCTGTCTCTACTAAAAATATAAAGAAATTAGCTGGATAACTAAAATATATATATATAAAAAATTAGCCGGGCATAGTGGTGCATGCCTGTAGTCCCAGCTACTCGGGAGGCTGAGGCAGTAGGATCGCTTGAGCCCAGGAGTTTGAGGTTGCTGTGAGCTAGGCTGACGTCACAGCACTCTAGCCCGGCAACAGAGTGAGTCTCTGTCTCAAAAATAAATAAATAAATAAAATAAAATTCACATCCGAAGCCGTAATTACTTTTTCACCAACCTAATATTTTTGCTATTGTTTTTCTAGTTTCTTAAGGTGGAACGAGTACTTAGATTATTTATTTGTGAGTTTTCCTTTTTCTTTTCTTTTTTTTTTAGAGACAGAGTCTCACTCTTGTTGCCCGGGCTAAAGTGCCGTGGCATCAGCCTAGCTCACAGCAACCTCAAACTCCTGGGCTCAAGCGATCCTCCTGCCTTAGTCTCCTGAGTAGCTGGGACTACAGGCATGTGCCACCATGCCCAGCTATTTTTTTATATATGTATTTTTAGTTGTCCAGCTAATTTCTTTCTTTCCATTTTTAGTAGAGACAGAGTCTCGCTCTTGCTCAGGCTGGTCTTGAACTCCTGAGCTGAAACCATCTGCCCGCCTCTGCCTCCCAGAGTGCTAGGATTATAGGCGTGAGCCACCGCGCCCTGCCCTACTTTTTGCTAATGTAAATATTTAGTCCTGTAAATTTCCCTCTCAGCACTGCTTTTAGCTATATCCAGTACATTTTGATATATTGCATTTTCATTTTCATTCTGTTCTATATATTTTAAAAATTTCCCTTGAGACTTCTTCTTTGGCTCGTGATATATTTATGTGTGTTACTTAATTTCCAAATGTTTAGAGGTCTTACTGTTGTCTTTTTGTTGTTAATTTCTAGTTTGATTTCACTATGGTCAGAAAATACGTTATGTGGTTTTGATTCTTTTACATTTGTTTAGAATCATTTTATGACACAGGAGATGATCTGCCTTGGTGAAGGATCCATGTGCTCTTGAAAAGAATGTCTGTTCTGCTGTTGTTGGGTAGAATGTCCTGTAAATGTCAGTTAGACCTTGTTGGTTGAAAGTGGTGTTCAGTTCTTCTATATCCTTGTTGATTTTCATCTAGTAATTCTATCAGTTTTTGAGAGACGGATGCTGAAGTTTTAAGTATAATTGTGGATTTATCTTATTTGTTTCATTCCTATTAGTTTTTCCTTCATGTATTTTGCAGCTCTGTTGTTTGATGCATATATACATTTAGATTTTCTATGTCTTCCAGGGGAATTGACTCTTTTTATCATTATGTAATGTCCTACTGCCTCTGATGATTTTCTTTGTTCTAAATCAAAATATAATTTCTTTTGCATGGCATATATTTTTATATCCTTTTATTTTCAACCTACCTATATCATGTTTGAAGTAAATTTCTTATAGACAGCATGTTTGAGTCATGTTTTTTAACCACTATGCCAATCTGTCTTTTAATTGGTTTGTTTAGATCATTTACACTTAATGTAATTGTTGAAATGTTAAGGCTTCAATTTGCTGTTTTGTGTTTTCTGTTTGTTCCCTTTGTTTTTTGTTCCCCTTCATTTTTCTTGCCTTGCTGTGTGTTTCTTGAACCTTTTTTAATAATTCAATTTTGGTTTATCTATACAGGTTTTAAATGTCTATGTTTGTATATATTTTTTAGTGGTTGGTTTACTCATTACGTTATACATAAGTAATTTAGCACAGTCTTTTAGTGTCAACATTGTGACCTTTGGGAAGTTTTCAGCCATTATTTTTTCAAATACTATTTTGGCCCCATACTCTTTCTTCTCTTTGTTTCTGGAACTCCAGTGATATGAATGTTCTGTCCTTTTGTTATCATCCCTCAAGACCCTGAGGCTCTATTCATTTTTTTTTTTTTTGAGACAGAGTCTCACTGTGTTGCCAGGGCTAGAGTGCCATGGCGTCAGCCTAGCTCACAGCAACCTCAAACTCCTGGGCTCAAGCAATCCTTCTGCCTCAGGCTCCTGAGTAGCTGGGACTACAGGTATGTGCCACCATACCCAGCTAATTTTTCTATATATTTTTAGTTGTTCCACTAATTTCTTTCTATTTTTAGTACAGACGGGGTCTCGCTCTTGCTCAGGCTGGTCTTGAACTCCTGACCTCAAGCGATCCTCCCTCCTCAGCCTTCCAGAGTGCTAGGATTACAGGCGTGAGCCACCGCGCCCGGCCCCTCTATTCATTTCTTTTCAGTGTATTTTCTCTGTTGTTCAGATTGGGTAAATTCTGTTGTTCTATCTTCAAGTTAACTGATTCTTTCCTCTGTCATATTTATTCTGCTATAGCCCATCCAGTGAGTTTTAAAATTTTTATTATATTTTTTAAGTCTAAAATTTTTATTTGGTTCTTCTTTATACATTCTTTTTCTTTGCTGAGACTTTTTTTCATTTGTTTCAAGCATATTTTTAATTGCTTCTTGAAGCATTTTTATAATGATTGCTTTAAAATCCTTGCCAGGGCCGGGTGGGGTGGCTCACGCATGTAATCCTAGCACTCTGGGAGGCCGAGGTGGGCGGATCGCTCAAGGTCAGGAGTTCAAAACCAGCCTGAGCGAGACCCCATCTCTACTAAAAATAGAAAGAAATTAATTGACCAACTAAAAATATATACAGAAAAAAAATTAGCCGGGCATGGTGGCGCATGCCTGTAGTCCCAGCTACTCGGGAGGCTGAGGCAGGAGGATCGCTTGAGCCCAGGAAATTGAGGTTGCTGTGAGCTAGGCTGACGCCACGGCACTCACTCTAGCCTGGGCAACAAAGTGAGTCTCTAAATAAATAAATAAATAAAATCCTTGCCAGGTAATTCCAACATCTATGTCATCTCTGTGTTAGAGTCTGTGGATTTTCTTTTCTCATTCAAGTTGAGATATTTCTGGTTCTTGGTAATAATGAGTGATTTTCTATTGTGTTTTGGACGTTTTGAATATTATGTTATGATATTTTGCATTCTGTTCTTCTTTTTTTGCATGCAATCGCCCTGTTTAGATGTGGTGTGCAGGTCTATGTTGGGGTGGATATACAGCTATCTACCGGACTCTGCTGACACTGGTCAAAGTGAAGCACCACCTTGCCCCACCTTGTTGCCAATGGATAGAAGTGAAAGTTTAGCTCTGCACTCAGCCCTGCTGACACCTCCCTGACAAAAGCATAGTACTGGCTTGCATCACTTTGAAGCTGCTGGGTCAGATTGGAAGTTCTGCTCTCTGTTGGGCTTTGTTGACATGGGGGTTGGGGAGAAGCAGAGTACTGCCTCACCTGTTTTGTTCTATCCTGTTGCCACTGGGGAGAGGGGTAGAAGTTCAACTTCCTGCTGGGCCCCCTCCCAGCACTAGGTTGGGGAATGAGGAACAGAGGGCTGACTGGCACTGTATCATTGCTGCCATGTGGGGATAGCCCCACTGACACTACCCCAGCAGGGAAAGTGGAGTGCCAACTAGCACCACTTTTGGGTAGCTTTGTTCTACCTTTTTGCTACTGGGAAGATAGGGTAGAAGTTCACTGCCACTTGGCCCTGATGATACCACCCCTGTGGGGGAAGCAGAGGGCCAACTTGCTCTCCCTAACTGCTGCCATGTGGGGTTAGACATAGGTGTCTCTGTTTGGCACAGCTGACACCATGGGAAGGGGCAGATTTTCCTTTGATGTTTTTGACTAGAATAGAGTGGATATTATCGAAAAGTTTTTCTGTTCTGCCAGGCCACCCTTTTCCTAGTCATTTAACAAAAGGGAATACACTTTTCTTGAGGCTCTTTTTTTTTTTTCAGTCTGGGCCTATTGGCAGTTTTAGGTTGCAGGCTTCTCCAGAGTTCCACCTGGAATACATGGAAGGCAAAAAGAAACTCCAGGCAGCTCACCACTGTACTGTTCTTTAGGTCCTAGGGTTTCTAGGCAATCTATACTACCTTGTCCTTTCTACCTTTCAGAGCCTTCGTATGCTTGATTGTTTTTGCATCAAGGTTTTTTTTTTTTTTTTGTAAGAGGAAGGAGTAGTGAAAAATGGGTCATTGATTTTTTAAAAAGTATTTGTTAATTCTTTCTTTCTACTTTCTCTGGGTATGCTTTTTTGTTACTTATCTGTATTCTTGAGTTGAGTATTTATTGTCATTATGTCTTGTTCATTTATTATTAGTTGAAATACATTTGAATATATTGGAACAAATAAATGAATTTAATGCTACAACTTTCTTATGAGTACCACTTTAGCTGTATATCGTGGGTTTTGATGGGTTCTGATTTCCTTGCTGATCATTTTTAAACAGTTTGTAATTTCTGTTTTGATTCTCTATTTAATTCAAGGGTTATTTAGAAGAGTGTTTTTAAAATGCCAAGTGGATAGATGGGAGGCAGAGCTGTCCTTTGAGCCTGTGTGTTTCCACATAAGGTCCTCAGGAAGCTAGGATTTTTCTGAGAAGCTCCCACGGAAAAATAAGATTGGAAATTTGGTCCCCTGCTATTCTTTCCCTATCTTTATTCTTCAGGTGTTGATTGTGTACTTACATGCAATAAGTCTCAAGGTGCTTTGCCTTGGCAAGGAGAAAAAAATAGTTAAGACATGGTTCCTGCTTCAAGAAATGTATACTTGGCGTGATGATATGTATATACAAACTACTTAAATAGCAATACCTGAAAGTAGTGACTAAATTACTGGCAATGGGGTTTAGGGAAATCAGTATGGGCTAAAACAGTTTGGAGGAAGGCCTCTTGGAAGTGGGAGAAGTATTTGAGTTGAATCTTAAAGGGTAAGTAAAATTTAAATATGCAGAGAACAAATGGAGGGATGCCGCAGGCTAAGAAATGACGTATCCAAAGGCTACCATGGATGGAAATGGGAAATTTGAGTTACGGTGGTAAAGGAAGATGAATTCAGTTTTTGTCGTGTTATGTTTTAAATGATTATAGGACATCTAATGGGGAAATACTCTGAAAGTTATTGTTCCTTATTTAGTGATAAACTAGTTGAGTGTAGCTTTGTCTGAAACAGTAGTCTCTTCTCTCTTGGCTTGGTTAGAGGGATACAATGTTCTGGTTTGGATGTATCTGAGTTGAGTATATGTGTCATAGGTGGTATACTAGATATCTCCTGCTTATCCCTCCTGGTCCACTCTTTTTTTTGTTTGTTTGTTTTGGTTTGGTTTTTTTC
>VBSM01000568.1:21610051-21625357 GCA_008086735.1 Cheirogaleus medius | reverse complement strand
TAGCCTGGGCAACAGAGTGAGACTCTGTCTCAAAAAAAAAACAAAAAACAAAAACTTGGCTTCCTGTCTCTGGTATGTAGGCCTTGTATAGCTCACAACACGTTATGGGAGCCCAATGAGTTTGGGGGATCAGTAGGATTAATCATCTCTTTTACATAAAGGCAAGGTTGCTACAAACTTTTTTTCCATATCCTCACCCTCTGTCTACTGGCCAAGAATGCTGAGTTTGACCTGCTTAAGGGTATCATTAAACAGGGTAATGTGAAACGCTAGTAAACAGTGACTCTTCCAACCTAAAGCTGAACTCCTCCAGCACTTCAAAGTCATGTTTGACTAGCTCTGGCAGCAGCTGCTGGATACAAAACCCAGCCCAGAGAACCAAAATAGTTATAAATGGTCTCTGGTGTGATTAAAATGGACCATTGGCAAAGTAGTTGGATCAAAATTCTAAGTTCTGAGCAACACAGTTTTTCATGTAAAGTGCCTACAGGGTATTTAGGAGAAAACAGAATTCTGGAAAATGAAAGGCAGTGCATGGTCCCTGCTCTCGACTGTGGTTAGTTTTTTCTCAATTACTCAGTAATTGGCTTTAAATTCCCCAGGCTGTTAAGACCTTGAAAATCTACCAGAGGGGTATGTAAGATTGGGAGAGTAAGAAAGAGTTTTAGAAGGGCAGGGGAAAAGGAGGAAAATAAAAGAGGAAGACTCTCTTGAATGGGTTGTTTCTGTTCTTTGATGATCTCACCCACCTATTTTATGCATTTGATCTAGTAATGACTCATGAGGAGAACCTTAGTAGACGTTTGAGTTCTAGTCCTAGCTTCACAAGTCCACTAGCTCAGTGACGTTGAGCAAATCAATTAACTTTTTTTTTTTTTTTTTGAGACAGAGTCTCACTCTGCTGCCCAGGCTAGAGTGCCGTGGCGTCAGCCTAGCTCACAGCAACCTCAAACTCCTGGGCTCAAGCGATTCTACTGCCTCAGCCTCCTGAGTAGCTGGGACTACAGGCATGCGCCACCATGCCCGGCTACATTTTTCTGTATATTTTTAGTTGTCTGGCTAATTTGTTTCTATTTTTAGTAGAGACGGGGGTCTCGCTCTTGCTCAGGCTGGTCTCGAACTTCTGAGCTCAAAGGATCCTCCCGCCTCGGCCTCCCATAGTGCTAGGATTACAGGCGTGAGCCACAGCGCCCGGCCCAAATCAATTAACTTTGGACTTCAGATACTTCATCTATAAAATGGAGATAATAATAGTATTTACCCACTATGGTTGTTGAGGTATGTAAAATACATAGCACAGTGCCTGACATGAGGTAAGTAATTAATAACTTGATGATCATTTTTGTTGTTGTTGTGACAACAACAACAACAAAGGAGGAGACCTTTGTGAGTAGCAGAGGGGAGTCTGGTCTACATAATGCCAAATGCAGCAGAGAGGTCAGAGAGGATGAGAATTGAGAAAAGGCTAGGGGTTTTGAGGCTTGATTAGAAATGCTGAATGATGTTTACACTTGAGGCTTATCTTCTGAGCTCCTCGTTTTTCTGGAAATGGGAATCAGAGTTTAAAAAGAAAATCTCTCACTTTTTGTGCTCAGGGTACATCTTTACTTTAAGTTAGAGGAAGTGATGTTTATAGGGAGAGTACATAAGAAGGTAGCTGCAGCTGTGACAGCCATAGCAGACTCTTTCTGCTTACCCATTAGAACTTTCTGTGATGTGGAAATGTTCTCTATCTATACTGTCCAATGCATATGTGGCTATTGAGCACTTGAAATGTGGCTGATGTAGCTCAGAAACTGAAATTTTAATTTTATTTCATCTTAATTAGTTTTAATTTAAATAGCCACATGCGGGTAGTGACTACCATAATGGATAGTGCAGCCCTAGCTGTCTTGAAAAAGCCATCAGTCTAATTAGGGAAGCAAGGCAGATACTCGAGACCAGTTAAATAAATACCAAAGGAATTGGGGTCAGACAGTAGAGACTTAATTGTTTAGGAAAAAAAAGTGATATCCTCTGGGCTGAAGATTTTAAAGAGAGTTGTCTATAGCCATACCACCCTGAACGCGCCCAGTCTCATCTGATCTTGAAAGCTAAGCAGGGTCGGGCTTGGTTAGTACTTGGATGGGAGAATTTAAAGAGAGTCTTGTAGAACAGGTGAAACTTGAGCTTGACCTGGAGGGATGTATAGTGTTTGGATACGAGGAAAGAAAGCAAAACGTTATTCCAGATGGGTTGGAGGGGGTGGGCAAAGGTTTGGAGTTAGAAATGCCTCCTATATGAGAAGTTAGAGGACAATGGCCATTCTAAAATAGAGCATTCATATTAGGAGTTGGGTGAGTTTAGGCCAGGTCATGGACAGCCTTGAATGCTAGCACAAAGAGTTTGGGCTGTCCACACGGGCCAATGTTTTGCAAAGCTTGTTTAAAACACAGATTCCTGGGCCCCACCTTGACCTAGTAAATCAAATTTTCTGGGTTGGAGCCTAGGACATCAGTATTTTAAGCAAGCTCCCCAGGTGTTGTTGTTGTACATTCAAGTTTAAGATCTATTAGATAGGCAGAAGGGAGCCTGTGGAAGCTTTTAGTCAAAGGAGTGATGTCATGATAAAGGTACCTTAGGAAGCTTAATAAGGTGGGAAAATGTAGGATGTAGAAACTAGAGTAAGGAAACCGGTTAGGTAAGTATTAAAGTAGTTCAGATATGAACTTCACAAGTCCAGATCTTCTTTCTGGCTAGTATCTAAGCTATTTTAATTTAGACAACTAAATAGCTTTCTCTTTTCTGTGCTTCAGCTTCCTTATCTATAAACTGGACATGATCATAGCTCCTACTCATAAGGGCATTTTCAGTGTTAAATTCGATCATAAAGGGCTTGCAACAGTACCTGACACATACTAAGCCCTCAACAAATGTTGGTATCAATATTATTTAAACTAAAGAGCTCTTTAGTTTATTTCAATTTACATAATAGTTAAAGCCAATCAGTTACATTTCACCAAAAAAAGTGTTAAATGTGCCCATTCAGGCCGGGCGCAGTGGCTCACGCCTGTAATCCTAGCACTCTGGGAGGCCGAGGCGGGAGGATCGCTCAAGGTCAGGAGTTCGAAACCAGCCTGAGCAAGAGCGAGACCTCATATCTACTATAAAAATAGAAAGAAATGAATTGGCCAACTAAAAAAAAAAAAAAAAAATATATATATATATAGAAAAAATTAGCCAGGCATGGTGGCGCATGCCTGTAGTCCCAGCTACTGGGGAGGCTGAGGCAGGAGGATCGCGTGAGCCCAGGAGTTTGAGGTTGCTGTGAGCTAGGCTGACGCCACGGCACTCTAGCCCGGGCAACAAAGTGAGACTCTGTCTCAAAAAAAAAAAAAAATATGTGCCCATTCAGCGTATTAAAACTAAGTCCTAGACTTTTTGCTTAATGATTTGTGTTTCAAAGCATAATGACTCACTTAATTTAACATATGATTATCCATCATAAAATAAGTCAAACAGAGGATGAATAGTTCTTCCCACTGAATGTATTAACCTATGGTTAGTTCTTGGCTACGTATTATATATTTTTTTAAACTTTGTACTTTTTATATCGCTACTAGCTTTCAGTGAATGCTGTTGATGACATTTATTTCAAAAGAAAAGAAGGAGGGCCAGGCGCAGTGGCTCACGCCTGTAATCCTAGCACTCTGGGAGGCCGAGGCAGGCGGATCGCTCAAGGTCAGGAGTTCAAAACCAGCCTCAGCAAGAGCGAGACCCCGTCTCTACTAAAAATAGAAAGAAATTAATTGGCCAACTAAAAATATATAGAAAAAATTAGCCGGGCATGGTGGCACGTGACTGTAGTCCCAGCTACTGGGGAGGCTGAGGCAGGAGGATCGCTTGAGCCCAGGAGTTTGAGGTTGCTGTGAGCTAGGCTGACGCCATGGCACTCTAGCACAGGCAACAAAGTGAGACTCTGTCTCAAAAAAAAAAAAAAAGAAAAGAAAAGAAAGATCTCTTTTTTGGTCTTCTAGGGGACTGATAGTGAAAATAAAATTCAATTTCTTATCTAGGCATGTGGCCTGGTGTCAGTTGATCCCATGACATATACCCTGGGGGTACAGCAACAGCTTTCTGAAGGAATGAGAAAGTCTCTTCAGGTGCCTAACTTGGTAGTTTGTGAACCTCTGGCTGTTGCTTCACTCTTCTTCCAGGCCTCACTGGAATAGAAGCTTCTAGCTTCCCTAGTTTCCTTTGCATATTCAGCTAGCCTGAAGCAATTCTCAAGATGTCTCCTCAAGTCTGGGGGTCAGGGAGGGAAGGAAACAGGTGAAGACGCATGATAGCTACCTACGTACATCTGAGCCAGGCTGAGCCAGGATGCTGCCTCAGACTCTTCTTTCTGCTTTCAGAAACAAAGTCACCCCTAACTTTGTTCCCTTAGGTTCTTTAGATGGTTGAAAAAGATAAATCTTTGACATGGTTGGTTAAGATTATTTTTTTAATGTTTTGAAAAGATTAATACATATTTTCCCTGCCACCTCCCTAATTGTCCATTTCCCTTCCTGGAGGCAGTCACTGTAACCAGTTTCTTATGTATCTTTCCAGAGATGTTCTATACATATGTGTATATGTATACCCTTAATTTGTATACAAATTTTAGCATACCATAAATGCTATTCTGCACTTTGCTCTTTTCCCATACTATATATTAGAGACTGTTTCGTATCAATACATACAGTGCTTGTAGATGTTGAGGTTGCATCCAGTCTTTGGCTTTTATCAACATGCTTCTACATATGTGTCATGTGAGAGTATTTAGGAGAAATTGGTTAGAACACTTTGGCGATTGCCTTGTTCAAGTGGCTATGTAACCACAGTACTGTGTGTGTAATTAATGTGCCGTGCTTAAATACGGGGTCATAGGATATTAGAGCTAGAAAGGATATTAGAGATTCCAGAGAAAGCCAAGATCACATAGAGACTTATAGGCAGAGCCAGAACTAAGCCCACAGTTTTTTACTCCAGTCCATAATGTAGTTCTTTTTACTACACATCACACTGCTATCTGTGAGAGATTTGGCATGGTCTGATTTCTGTCCCAACAGGCAGGACTGTGCATTACCTGGCCAACTGTGATGTCATTACCCCATCTTTACCTGATTTCTCTTTCCAGAGTCTGACTTTGCCAAGCTAATTTTCCCTGCTTTTCCTGTTGCTCTAACTAATAATAACTACTTTTTTCTTTTTAAGTTAAAACTGAAGTCCTTTGTAATTTGGGGACTCTTTCTTTAGTAGTAAAGCCAAGTAGGAGAGGCAGGAGTGCCAGGGAGATGATCTAAT
The DNA here is from genome assembly GCA_008086735.1 of Cheirogaleus medius. NCBI lineage: Eukaryota > Metazoa > Chordata > Mammalia > Primates > Cheirogaleidae > Cheirogaleus > Cheirogaleus medius. Next base: position 21,620,032 of record VBSM01000568.1, on the reverse strand, counting down.
AATAGCTCAAGATTAGTGATCTTTCCTGTTGCTAGAAACTCTTAGCTCATCCATTGAGTCATCATGCAGTCTAGGGGGAGTCCCTTTCTCTTCTTAGTACTGCTGGAATATCTCCTTCCCTTAGCCATAAGATTGAGCACCTAAAGGTCCAGTGAGTGCTTAATGTGCCCAATAAGAAAGAATATGAAAGTGTATGCACTTAGTTTCATTCTTACTGAATTATACTAGGGAAGTGATATTCTGTGTGCAGCCCAAGGAAATCAAGGGCTTTGGTGTCAGGGACAGACAGGTGCAAATGACTCTTAAGCCAATCTTAACTCTAGCCCAGACCACAGAGGGGTCAACTGCTGTGAATCTTTATGAAATGCTCACTATGATGAAACTGTTCTAGGACTGTAGATCTAGCCCTAGGATACTTTTTCTCAAAGTATAATCCTCTGAGCACCTGCATTGCTGGAAGGTTGGGGCTCAGGAGTCTGTAAGTAGTCCTCTGCCCTCAAGTGATTCTTATGTGAACTTAAGTATAAGAAATACTGGCTTTTTCTGATCCGCCATCTGCGGTGGAACCGCCACCAAGATGCAGGTTTTCATAAAAACCCTTACGGGGAAGACCATTACTCTCGAGGTTGAACCCTCGGATACAATAGAAAATGTAAAGACCAAGATCGAGGATAAGGAAGGAATTCCTCTTGACCAGCAAAGACTGATTTTTGCTGGCAAGCAACTGGAAGATGGACATACTTTGACTATAACATTCAAAAGGTGACCACTCTTCATCTTGTGTTGAGACTTCGTGGTGGTGCTAAGGAAAGAAAGAAGTCTTACACCACTCCCAAGAAAAATGAGCATAAGAGAAAGAAGGTTAAGCTGGCTGTCCTGAAATACTATAAGGTGGATGAGAATGGCAAAATGAGTTGCCTTCATCGGGAGTGTCCTTCAGATGAATGTGGTGCTGGAGTTTTTATGGCCAGCCACTTTGATAGACATTATTGTAGCCAATGTTGTCTAACTTACTGCTTCAATAAACCGGAAGACAAGTAATTGTATATGAGTTAATAAAAGACATGAACTAAAAAAAAAAAAATACTGCCTAAGAAATGGTAAATTGGAGAGATGGTCGTGAGTCTTTCAATTTGGGGTGGCCTATAAAATTAGTGACAATAGCTGACTGGCAATTCCAGGTTGTATATGGTTATTTCGTTTGGGAAGACATAAAGACTGGGTTAGGTGTCCCCTATGTACTTCCACAGACCCTGTGCTTCTATCATAACTCTTATCATTGTTGTATTATAATTGAATGTTTTTTCCCTTCCCTGTGTAATCCAGAGTGTTCTTAGTTGTGAACAACAGAAATTGACTGGCGTATTCAGGCAGAAAATGCTTGTATTGAAAGCACATTGAATAGCTCAAAGAATCACCACTTAAACTGGAGAACCAGACTCAGGGATACAGAGCCAACACCACAGCTGCCACTGTTACTACCACCTCCACTCCTGCTGCCATCAGTGTTAGCTCACGTCCTCCAAGGAGCAGATACCAAGATGGGATTAGACGTGCAAGAGATTTATTAGGGGAAATGTCCATGACAGAAAACAGGGTGGGAACTAGAAGAGGCTGGGAGAGCTGTCAGACTGCGATGTAAATCTGACCTTTGTTGACAAGAGAAAGCAAGAAGAAGTTTGGGGAGGAAGAGTCAGACTGAAATACAGTTCTCATAAAATTTGGCCAAGCTGATGGAGAGTCCCATAGCCAAAGCCACCTACTGGAATAATTCTACGTCTCTCAGAGATGGGCCTGATTTAGTATCCCTGCTGTGCTCAGTCATTGGCTGGGAGCAGTGTGACCTTAGAGCAAAGCAGCAAATATCGAGGTGAATTTAGAACATAGCAGCTAGGGCAAAGGTCAGTTACACTCCCCACATTGGGAGAACTGAGAGGCACATTTTCATAGCTGTCTCAATCAGAGATTTTCCACTGCTTTGGGTCACTGGCTCCCAATTCAGGGATAGATCCTTGGACTGAGTAAGCCTAAGTCATGTACATGTGTCCTGACTATAAGAGGTCCTGCTTCCCACCAAGGTTCCTGAACCCTTTCCCCCAAATAAAGGGGTTCAGATGCTGGACAGCAACCACCCCCAAAATGACACTTATCCACTATACTGTGTGAACTCCTTGAGAGCAGAGATCTTTGTCTTGCTCATTGCAATTACAAATAAATGTTTATTGAAAGAATTGAATGACTTCAGCCAGCTGCTGTTCAATTGCCCTTACACAAACACATACACACACACACACACACACACACACAAAATCAATCAATCAATCAATTTAGCCATTAGGGAAATGCAAACCAAATCCACTAGAACGGCTATAATCAAAAAGACAGATAACAACTGTTGTCAAGGATGTGGGGAAGTTGGAATGATCATACACTGCTGATGGAAATGTAAAGTGGTACAGCCACTTTGGAAAAGTCTGGCAGTTACTCAAAAGTTTACACATAATTACCATATGATCTTGCATTTTACTCCTAGGTATATATCCAAGTGAATTGAAAACACATATTCATGCAAAAACTTATACACAAATGTTCCTAGCTGCTTTATTCATAAGAGGCAAAAGTGGAAACAACCCTGTGGTGGTTAATTTTATGTGTCAATTTGCCTTGACAGTCGTGCCCAGTTGTTTGGTCAAATGCTATTAACATTAAAATCAGTAGACAATGAGTAAAATGGATTACTCTCTATCATGTGGGTCGGCCTCATCCAATCAGATTTAAGAGCAAAGCCTCGAGGGGGGAGGGAAGGCAATAGCAATGTATGTAACCTTAACATTTGTACCCCCATATTATGCTGAAATAAAATAAAAAAAAAGAGCAAAGGCTGAAGTCCTCTGAAGAAGACAGAATTCTGCCTCCAGACTGCAATGTAGAAATTCTGCCTGAGTTTCCAGGCTTCCGACTCAAGACTGCAACATCAACTCTTTCCTGAATTGACACCCTGCTAGGCAGCCCTGAATTTCAAACCCGTCAGCCCCCACAACTGCATAAGCCAATTCCTTAAAATAAATCTCCCCCTCTCTTGCCCCAGTTGCCCAGTTGGTTCTGTTTCTCTGTGATATATCCATACAGTGGAATATTACTAACCATAAAAAGGAATGAGGCTGGCTCACGCCTATAATCCTAACACTCTGGGAGGCTGAAGCGAGAGGATCATTTGAGCTCAGGAGTTCAAGACCAGCCTGAGTAAGAGCAAGACCCCGTCTCTACTAAAAAAATAGAAAGGAATTAGCTAGACAACTAAAAATATATAGAAAAAATTAGCCGGGCATGGTGGCGCATGCCTGTAGTCCCAGCTACTCGGGAGGCTGAGGCAGGAGGATCACTTGAGCCCAGGAGTTTGAAGTTGCTGTGAGCTAGGCAGACGCCACGGCACTCTAGCCGGGCAACACAGTGAGACTCTGTCTCAGAAAAAAAAAAAAAGGAATGAAGTACTGATACATGCTACAACATGGATACATGGGTGAACCTTGACAACATTATACTAAGTGAAAGAAGCCAGACACAAAGATCATATATGATCATATATTTTATTTTATTTTTTTATTTTCATTTTATTTATTTTTTTGAGACAGAGTCTCACTCTGTTGCCCAGGCTAGAGTGAGTGCCGTGGCATCAGCCTAGCTCACAGCAACCTCAAACTCCTGGGCTCAAGCGATCCTTCTGCCTCAGCCTCCCGAGTAGCTGGGACTACAGGCATGCGCCACCATGCCCGGCTAATTTTTTCTATATATTTTTAGTTGGCCAATTAATTTCTTTCTATTTTTAGTAGAGACGGGGTCTCACTCTTGATCAGCTGGTTTTGAACTCCTGACTTTGAGCGATCCTCCTGCCTCGGCCTCCCAGAGTGCTAGGATTACAGGCGTGAGCCACCGTGCCCGGCCTGATCATATATTTTATGATTCCATTTATATGCAATGTTCAGAATGGATGAATCCATTGAGATGGAAAGTTGATTAGTGTTTGCCTAGGGCTGGGGGGAGAGGAGAATGGGAATGGAGTGATTAATGGATATGGATTTCTTCTTTGGGGTGATGAAATGTTCTGGCACTAGATTGTGGTAATGGCTGCATGACTTTATACTAAAACCACTAAATTGTACATTTTAAATGGGCGAATTGTGTGGTATGTGAATTATATCTCAATAAAGCTATATCCATTTCATTCCCCTTCCTCCCCTCCTCCCCCTCTCCCCCCCACCAGGCAGTGTAAATAGAACTAGCCAGCTGCCTGGCAACACCCATCAGCCCCAAATTCCATGCTGCATTTTGTGACCGCACTTCTTTCCCTTCAAGGCTAATTTAGATGTTCATTTTTAACCAGATTTGCTGAAGAAAAATGCTAGGGGTGAGGGCTGCAGGGAACTCTGGGCTCCAGGCCCAGATCCCAGCTATGGATGATACTAATGAGGGAGTACCTCGGAACTAACAGGAGAGAGTCTTTGTTCTCAGGAAACTTACAGGAAAAAGAGAAATAAGACCCAGCTGATATGTAACTGATTTTGCATTAGATAATCTTTTAAGGATGCTAACAGCCCAAACTGAGCATTCTATAGAAAAAACCAGCCTTAGCAGGAGTGAGACCACGTCTCTACAAAAAATAGAAAAATTAGCCAGGCGTTATGGTACACACCTGTAGTCCCAGCTACTCAGGAGGCTGAAGCAGGAGGATCGCTTGAGCCCAGGAGTTTGAGGTTGCTGTGAGCTAGGCTGATGCCACGGCACTCTAGCCAGGGTGATAGAGTGAGATTTTGTCTCAAAAAGAAAAAAGAAAAGAAAGGAGAAAAAAGCCATTCTTCCATCCTAGCTACTGATTCTCTGGACCTTGCCTATCGCCTCCCACCAACAAGGGTTCCGTGACTGAGCTGTCAGCCACTTGCTGCACTTCTTCTCTCTCTTTCCTCTCCTCTGTCCTCTCCTCTTCCCTCATGAATGCCAGTCACCTCTTACAAAGCAGCTCCTGGAGGCCTATGAGTAGTTTTCAGGCTATAGTGGCTTGGAAAGCTCAACTCTATCCCTGAGCCTTACATGGTTCAGAGGGGTTCTGAATGCTGACAAAGCTACCCAGAGCTATCAGGCCAGATGACTTTTAGATCCATTCTTTTGTTCCTGCTGAGTCAGGGGTCAGAGGTGGGGTCGGTAAGGGTCAGACCTTGATCCTACCTTTCTTGCAGAATTCTGGTGCTTTTCAGAGGGAGAAATTGACCCTTGAACACTACCTAGCATTCAGGGGGCAGCATAGGAATCACCTCAGATGACCAGTCCTTGGGAGATCAGTGCTCTTAATGGGCAAGGGGTCCCCAGGACCTCAGCAGTCTCATGACTGCCAACATTTTTAGCATCTCTAAGAAGAGTAAAGAGCTGGAATCTAGAGATGGCATGAAAGACCAAAAAGGGTGTTGGACAGAAACAGGGAAAATTCTCAGTTAGCTTCTCCCAGCAGGACAAACGAACAGGAAATAAGAGACCAGAGTATTTAGTGACCTAAAGCGTCAGAGAGTCCTAAGGCTGAAAATAGAGAAGCTGGTGGGTGCGGGGATCAGATGGCAGGAACTTTTAACAGGTCTATACCAGCTATGGGGGCATCCACTAAAAGTATACTAGGGGCTCTGCCTTCAAGGAACCTATAATAATTCAGTTGAGGAATAAAAATTAATACACTTGAAATAATTTGTAATTTGGTGCTAAACTGTGGTATTGACCTAAAAAATGCTGTAGGAACTCTGAGAAGAGCCAGATCATGTGGGCTGGCAGGCATCCTCTGTGAGCTGAATGCCCTGGCTCCAGTGGCCACAGCTTTTAGAGATGAGTGTGTCTGAGTCTTGCATGGTTTCTTGGAGGAAGTATGGGGGAGGAAGCTTCATCATCATCACCATTTGTCAATCACCATTGTCATCAACAAGTGTCACAATAAACATTCATTGAGCATCCCTCCCTCCCTATCTTTACACTTCTGTTGGGGAGGCAGGGCAAGCATTGAAAGAGGTGAAAGGCTAGTATAAGGGGGCATGTGCAAGTAGCACAAAGAGCGAGAAAAGTGAGGGTCTGGGAGATCAGAGAAGGCTTCCTGGAGGAGGTAGTCCTTGAGCTAACCCTTGAAGGAAGGTTAGTTAGCAATTTGGACTAATGGCGAAAAGGGGCAAAAGGGGCTGTAAATGGTATCAAGGCACAGAGGTGGGAGTGAGCAAGGCAAATATGAGAGGGGAGAAAAACAGCTGGATTAAAGCAAAGGGTGTGTAAAAAGGTAGTATGGGCGACAAAGTTTAAGAGGGAAGTAGTGTAGTAATCATAGAAAGCCTTGAATGACAGGAGTCATTTTGGAACAAAGTAGGAAGTCATTGTAGATTTGTGCATTTGGGGAGAGATGCCACGGAAAAGGAGGAAAGGCTAAAAGGAAAACATTGGGGTTCTTCATTCTTCCCAGCTTTGCTCTCCTGTGTTAGGGTGACCAACTCACCCCATCCCAGCAAAATGTGATGAGTTGGTCACCCTGCCTGAGATCCACCTTGTAAGTAGGTTCCTAAAGCAATCCTTAGAGGTTCTGCCTTATATACTGCTGGTGGAGAGCCTTGCCCCAGTTGGAATGTCCCAACCAATCAACACTTTGTCTGAAGTTGTTCTCAATAGTGTTGCTTTCCCTTGTGAAATGTTGAGTAAGAAGCAGCCTCCTAGCCCAGCTGCTAGCACAGGTGCAGACCAAGATGGGGAGTCTACTTCAGAAGGCAACCTTAAGATGCAGAATCTGCCCCTGAATCAGCCCTGGAGAAAGGAAGCAGCAGTCGTGGGAACCTTAAAAAACAACACGACAAGACTTAAGTCTATCTTGAGGCCATCATTTTGGTGGCTGCTACTTGGCCACTCCTCATATAGATTCGTTTTACTGACTTCCTGCAGCAAAAAGAGATTGGTACAGGCTCTGCTATATTTGTATTATTACCAGGAGACAGATGTTTTCTCTTTTTCTCTGGGGTTTAGAATTATGCAAATGAAGGCTTGCAAACAAAAGCTCAGCGAGGTGGGGGAGGATTGCTCTTAAGAATCCAGGCAATTTTCAGAGCTCTTTAAGACACCCCTCTCAGTTTTTAGTAACAACTCTCTTGGCTCCTCTCCAGGTTATTTAGAGCTTGGCACCTCTTCGGAACCTTTCAACCAAAGACCTGAAAGCTCATTCTAAAGCTCCTATCTTGGCCTCATTTTGCAAGTGGAGAAATCAAGGTATATAATATGAGCTTTCAGTGCTGATCTCGAGTCTTGACCTCTATCCTGTGATTCTATCTTCCTTCTGCTGGAAACTCTGGCCCAATTGCCTCCCAGGTTCCCTCTCCCGTGATGTTATCTGGAGGGCAATAGGACCTAGGGAGGTTCAAGCCTGAGGCCGACCAAGGAAGACACACCTGCCTAACCGCGTGGGTAGCGTGAATGTGGCAGCGAGCCTCTTAACTAGTCAGGCAGGGCGGGGTAGAAGTGGGCGCCTGCTACTCTTGGCGAAGAGGAAAGCTGTGGCTCCCTCCTGGGTCCGAGGGGTCGTGGGGAGAAGTGCTTCTGAAGAGTGGCCCAAGCCCCTTTTTGTCGCGCCTCTCCACAGGGAGCATCCTTCAGCTGGTCGCCCTGGAACTCTCTGGCTGGTTTTGTTTGGTCCCAGCTGTCCCGCCCATCTCTCCCGCCCCCGCCATCCCAGTGCCTTCGTCCCCGAAGCTGCCGATCTCTCTCCGCTGGAATCGCGGGCCAGGCAGGACCCTGGCTGCAGACTGCATCCAAGAGTTTGGCGACATCTGCCCAGCCGGGTTGGCGCCCTCCCCGTTGTGCCTCTCACTGGCAAAGTTTCTCTCAGCAGAAGAAGCCCGTCTAGCCTTTTCTTGATCCTGCAGAGCGCGCGCACTCTGCTTCTCTCCCTGGAGACTGCGCTGGTGGACAGAGCTGTGGCAATACTCCTGTCCCGGACCCGGCTGTCTCGAGGGCGGGGCTCGAGGAATCCGAGCAGCCATCCTGAGAACCTTGGACTCAGCGGCGGTCCTGAGAGAGCGCCGGCGAACGGGCGAGCGGGCAAGCGGGCGAGCTAATAGCCACAACCTAGCAGTAGCTAGGATACCTGCGCACCGAATCCCCAAAGGGACAATCAGGCTGAGCCCCCTCTTCTACCCTGACTCGGTTCTCCGCTGACTTGAGAGGGCACACTGGTCACGACTCCTTGCGAGGAGCTGCTGAGTGTCGGTTCCCCAACAGAGTGGCTACCCCCTGCCTGGGGTCTGCGAAAGGAGTCGCCAGGGAAGCAGCTGTTCTTTCTCATGGCTCTTCATGCGCGTGGAATTGGATTCCGGACTGAGTGCTGGGCTGCTTGCTTTTGTCTTGTTCAAGTTTCACAGCACATACGTTGATTGGAATCCTGGGCCAATCAAGAGTCAAGTTCAAAGTGGTACTCCAGGGCTCTCCATCCCAGACTCCAAGTCGAATTTGTGTCTAGAAGAGAGAGGTCTCCTGCTGTAACTAGTGGATCTTCGTTCCATAACTGGACTTACCAGAGTGCTCCTCACCCATACCTGGACTGCAGTGGCTACAGGGTTCTCTCAGGGATGGGTGGAAGGGTGCTCTGAACTCCAGACCACAACACTCAGAAAGAACCTCGACAATGGACAGAGTTTATGAAATTCCTGAGGAGCCAAATGTGGATCCGGTTACATCTCTGGAGGAAGATGTCATCCGTGGGGCCAACCCCCGCTTTACCTTTCCATTTAGCATCCTCTTCTCCACCTTTTTGTACTGTGGGGAGGCTGCATCTGCCTTGTACATGGTTAGAATCTATCGAAAGAACAGTGAAACGTACTGGATGGCATACACTTTTTCCTTCTTTATGTTTTCATCCATTATGGTCCAGTTGACCCTCATTTTTGTCCACAGAGATCTGGCCAAAGATAAACCGCTATCGTTATTTATGCATCTAATCCTCTTGGGACCTGTTATCAGGTGAGCAACTTTTTAATCTCTTCTCCATCCTCACCCCTACTCCAGACTTGTTCAGAGAAAGATGAAACTAATATTTACAAGATTGTTACTATGCCTGTAATCTAATCGATTCTCCCATTCCCTCCCACTCTTGGCTTCCCTGTCTACCATCCAAAAAACTTATCTGAAATCTTAAATGCCACCATGATGAACATGCGGCATGTACCTGTATTTCAAAACTATGAATGCCGTTGATAAGACTTCATTAGACAATGTTTGCTGTCTGGATTTGGGTTGTGAAAACTAGTATGGAACCTAAAGAGGTGATCACCCTGTGCACACTGGCCATAGCTGCAGAGTGTGTAATTTTGACTCTGCCTTCTGGATGCTCTGTAAATTGGATGAAAATCTGTCCCCACCACCACCACCACCTTCCATCACATCTCACATTCCGTTTCTGTACCCTGAGCTGCTTGGGCTGGTGTTACTGCTATTTTCCAGTTTTCCCAAGTAATTCAACATCTGGAAAAATACCTTAAACCATCTGTGGTAATCTGGTACCCCCAGCCCAATGTAGTTCACTTTTCTGTCAGTTCATCAGGCTCCTGTTTATCTCTTTGTATATTTCTGCAATAAAGGCACATAATTGGGAGGGGGCAAAGGAAGATAGTCCATCTCTCTATGTGGATGCAGTAGCACAGTGTCATAGTATCAAGTATTTCCATTCAGATTGCTTTGAAAGGAAAAGAATGTGGTTAATCCTAGGGAGACAGGTATGTGTGTCAACGGTCTCATCTGGATGCCATGGAGTTTTCAAGGTAGGGAGACATTACAAAAACTTACGAGTTCAGGCCAGGTGCAGTGGCTCACGCCTGTAACCCTAGCACTCTGGGAGGCCGAGGCGGGAGGATTGCTCAAGGTCAGCAGTTAGAGACCAGCCTGAGCAAGAGCGAGACCCCGTCTCTATTAAAAATAGAAAGAAAT
>VBSM01000568.1:21596930-21609951 GCA_008086735.1 Cheirogaleus medius | reverse complement strand
CCCCACCCCCCACCCCACCCCTGTTTTGACTTAACCTTTGTTTGCTTTGTGGCCTCCCAAGCCCTTTTTTATTTCGACCCTCTGTATGTAGTGTTGAGTACTGTTTTTCATTTTTGTCGTTTAGCTTCTGCTAGAAATGATTGGGAAGCATTTAAAACCTCCGGCAGCTAAGCCCACAGCAGGGAAAAAAATAATTAAAAACTCATAAATTATACTCTTGATTTACTTATTTTCAAGGCCAATTACTTTTTAGGTAGTTAGGAACTTGATTAATGCTATCAGGCACATGAAGGTGTTTGTAGGGCCTGGCTCCCTTACATAAACTGCAAGCATCCTTCTGGAAATGAAAATGTACTGTTATTTACTGAAGCTTACAAGCAAGACAAACACCCTTACTTAAACCAGTAAATAACCTTAAGAATAGAAGCATAAACAGCATTTCATGCCACCACTTCCCCTGATATTTTATTCAGCAATAGCACTGATGGGTTTGAGTTAAAATCTAAAATCTTTGGTTGAAATTGCACTTAGGCATTTTTCCTGAATAGGAATAAAGTGTTACTTTTTCTTCTCTGTTCTTCCTTTTTTTTTTTTTGAGACAGTCTCGCTCTGACACCTGGGCTCCAGTGCCCTGGCATCAGCCTAGCTCACAGCAACCTCAAACTCCTGGGCTCAAGCGATCCTTCTGCCTCAGCCTCCCGGGTAGCTGGGACTACAGGTGCACACCACGAGACCTGGCTAATTATTCTATTTTTAGTAGAGATGGGATCTCACTCTTGCTCAGACTGGTTTCTGAACTCCTGAGCTCAAGTGATCCTCCCGCCTAGGCCTCCCAGAGTGCTAGGATTACAGGCGTGAGCCACCACGCCTGGCCTCCTCTTTGTTCTTTCTTTTCATCTTTTTCTCTCCCAGGTCTTAGAGTTTGTCCCTAAAAAGCGGAAGTTTCAAACTACACACTTCAGAGTGGTACACATGCATCAATGTCAGGGTGATCTGCGGAGAACAGCTTGCAGCACATGTTTCAAACCTTCCTATCTGGAGCCAAAGCCTAGAGAGCATATAAATCTCTGAGCTTGGCTTTGGTCTATTTTTCTATTAAATTACATTGCTGTTATTATTATTCTCTCCTCCCATAATTTCTCACTCTGTATTCTTTTCTTCTTTCTCATTCTTTCATTTACTCAGCAAATATTTATCAAATACCCACTATGTGATAAGGGCTGTGAACAAGATAAACACAACCCTCACCCTCAATCTATTGGGGAAGATGTCTTAGTTTCCAACACAAATGTTCTTCCTGTCATAAGAAATAGTCCACAGTGTCTATTCATTTCAAGGTGAGTGGGGAAAGGGTAACTTGGGTGTTCCAAAACAAGATGTTCTAGTTGCTTCTCTTCTAGTCACTACATCAGAACTGCTAATGACTTCAGATTTACATGGGGGAGATGGGAGGGATATAGTAGGAAATGTGATCTTATCACTATTTCAAGGATGATAGGCTCTCATAAGGATGTTTTCTTTTTTGTAAAGAAAGAATCTACTTTAAAAGGCTGTTGTCCCCAAACAGATCAAGAGTCACAAAAAGTAACCTTTACAGAAATCTTTTGAGATTCCCTAGGTATATAGTTCACTCGGTTCTGAGTCATCAAGGCTTTTAAGTACCTTTGTTGCTTAAGTGGCTTCCTGTATATATGAGACAATTTTTTGTGATCCCTCCCAAGACCTTTTGGCTGAGACAGTAAATAGTTGTGGGCACTTTCTTGAAAAAGCAGAGCCTAAAAACTTCAGTTATGGAGCTGAATGCTTTGAATAAAGAATGCTTTTACCTCAGGAACTTGAGGTGTTATGAAAACCAGGACCTTTTGGAACTTTCATCATTCTCTCTCAATACAGTATTGGCTTTTATGTTCAAGGCACTTTTCTACCTCAGGCCTATTCTTAAAAAGACAAAGCAATTCCTTAATTCCTCAAAGAAATACTTCCAAAATGGTGTTTTTAGGTCAGTCAGTGACTGAACAAAAAAGGATTAGCTCATGTAACTTGTAGAAGATGTGACCAACCCTTTGACTCTTGAGAAATGAGCAGAACAAAAGAGAGAAAACGGCAAAAAGTGGCACAACCTCCCCAAGTTATTTTATCCCCCATTACAACCTCCTTTCCCAGGACAGCTTTAGTTAAGTTCCCATGATGCTTTACTTCTGCAGATGTTTGGAGGCCATGATTAAGTACCTCACACTGTGGAAGAAAGAGGGGCAGGAGGAGCCCTATGTCAGCCTCACCCGAAAGAAGATGCTAATAGATGGCGAGGAGGTGCTGATAGAATGGGAGGTGGGCCACTCCATCCGGACCCTGTCTATGCACCGCAATGCCTACAAACGTATGTCACAGATCCAAGCCTTCCTGGGCTCAGTGCCCCAGCTGACCTATCAGCTCTATGTGACCCTGATCTCTTCAGAGGTCCCCCCGGGTAGAGGTGAGTGGGGTCAGGAGAAGGGAGGGCTCCAATGAAATCAGGGTCTTAGAAGTCTAGACCCCAGCTGTCAATATACTGGCCACTAACTTCATGTGGCTATTTAAATTAAAATTAAATAAAATTTAAAAGTTACTTCCTCAGTAATACTAGCTACATTTCAAGTGCTCAATAGCCACAATTGGCTAATAACTGGTTTGTTGGGCAGCATAGATACAGAATATTTCCATCATCGCCAGAAGTTTTATTGGACTGGTAGTTAGTCAAAGAACTTGGAGAGTCAGACATCTCAGGCCTGTCAGATTGCTTAAACTGGGATAACCTGTGTAGACTAAAAATGCCACAGATAAACCCTCTCTGAGTCCAGAAGAAGCTAATAATATGAGCAGTTAGTAGAATATTTTCCTCTGCCCAGAGTGTTTAAATTATGCTGTTAGTTTTATTTTTGTGTTTCATTTGTTTAGGGATGGCTGTCTTTAATAAGAGGTTCCGGCCGGGCGCAGTGGCTCACGCCTGTAATCATAGCACTCTGGGAGGCCGAGGCAGGTGGATCGCTCAAGGTCAGGAGTTCAAAACCAGCCTCAGCAAGAGCGAGACCCCGTCTCTACTAAAAATAGAAAGAAATTAATTGGCCAACTAAAAATATATAGAAAAAATTAGCCGGGCATGGTGGTGCATGCCTGTAGTCCCAGCTACTCGGGAGGCTGAGGCAGGAGGATTGCTTGAGCCCGGGAGTTTGAGGTTGCTGTGAGCTAGGCTGATGCCACGGCACTCTAGCCCGGGCAACAGAGTGAGACTCTGTCTCAAAAAAAATAAAAATAAAAAAAATAAGAGGTTCCCAAATATTACTGATCATCAAAATCATGTGGTAACAGAATGGGAGAAAATATCTGTAAACTACCCATCTAACAAGGGATTAATAACTAAAATATATAAGGAGCTTCAACAACTCAACAGGAAAAAATCAAATAATCTGATTAAATAATGGACAAAGGATCTGAATAGACATTTCTCAAAAGAAGACATACAAATGGCCAACAGGTATATGAAAAAATGCTCAACATCATTAGTCGTCAGAGAAATGCAAATCAACACTACAATGAGATATTATCTCAGCGCAGTTAAGATGGCTTTTATCAAAAAGACAGGCAATAACAAATGCTGGTGAGAATATGGAAAACAGTATGGAGGTTCCTCAAAAACTAAAAATAGAACTACCACATGATCCAGCAATCCCACTGCTAGGTATATATCCAAAGGATGGGAGGAATTCAGGCTGGGCTCTGTGGCTCACACCTATAATCCTAGCACTCTGGGAAGCTGAGGCAGGAGGATCACTTGAGGTCAGGGGTTGGAGACCCAGCCTCAACAAGAGCAACACCCCGTCTCTACTAAAAATAGAAAAAAAATTAGCTGGGCAACTAAAAGTAGAAAAAATTAGCCAGGTGTGGTGGTGCACACCTATAGTCAAAGCTACTTGGGAGGCTGAGGCAGGAGGATCGCTTGAGCCCAGGAGTTTGAGGTTGCTGTGAGCTAGGCTGACGCCACGGCACTCTAGACTGGGCAACAGAGTGAGACTCTGTCTCAAAAAAAAAAAAAAAAAAAAGGATTATCTGCACTCCCATGTGTATTGCAGCACTAGTCACAATAGCCAAGATGTGGAATTAACCTAAGTGTCCATCAGCAGCTGAATGGATAAAAAAATTGTGGTGCATATGCAAAGTAGAATATTATATAGCCACAAAAAGAATGAAATCCTGTCATTTGCAACAATGTGGATGGAACTGGAGAACACTATGTTAAGTGAAATAACTCAAGCACAGAGAGACACCTCTCATATGTTCTCACTCATGTGTGGGAGCTAAACATTAAAAACAATTGATCTTATGGAGACAGAGAGTAGAATGATGGTCACCAGAGGCTGGGAAGGGTAGTGGGGAGTGAGGGGGATAAAGTGGGGATGGTTAATGAGTACAAAATATAATTAGATGGATAGATAGAATGAACAATATTTGATAGCACAACAAAGTGGCTATAATCAACAATAAGTTAGGGTATACTTTAACTGAAAGAGTAGAATTGGAATTTTCCTAACACAAAGAAATGTTAAATGCCTGAGGTGATGCATACCCTAATTACTCTGATTTGATTGATTCACATTGTATGCCTGTAGCAAAACATCACATGTACCCTATGATGATATACAACTATTTTTTACCCATAATATTAATAATTAAGGCTGGGCATGGTGGCTCACACCTGTAATCTAGCTCACACCTAGCACTCTGCGAGGCCGAGATGGGAGGATCTCTTGAGGTTAGGAGTTTGAGACCAGCCTGAGCAAGAACAAGAGCCTGTCTCTACTATAAATAGTAAGACATTAGCCAGACAACTAAAAATATATAGAAAAAATTAGCCAGGCATGGTGGCGCATGCCTGTAGTCCCAGCTACTCGGGAAGCTGAGGCAGGAGGATTGCTTGAGCCTAGGTGTTTGAGGTTGCTGTGAGCTAGGTTGCCACCACGGCACTCTAGTCTGGGCAACAGAGTGAGACTCTGTCTCAACAACAACAACAAAAATATATATATATTAATAATTAAAAAGAAAAAGGGGGAAAAAACCAACAACAACAAAAAGAAAAGAATCATGTAAATTTCTTTTTAAAATTACATTCCCTCCCCAGACATGATCAATCCCAGAGGATGGGGAGGCCAGGAATCTGTATGACTAAAAAGTTGATTCTGGCCGGGCGTGGTGGCTCACGCCTGTAATCCTAGCACTCTGGGAGGCCGAGGCAGGCGGATCGCTCAAGGTCGGGAGTTCAAAACCAGCCTGAGCAAAAGCAAGACCCCCATCTCTACTAAAAATAGAAAGAAATTAATTGGCCAACTAAAAATATATAGAAAAAATTAGATGGGCATGGTGGTGCATGCCTGTAATCCCAGCTACTTGGGAGGCTGAGGTAGAGGATTGCTTAAGCCCAGGAGTTTGAGGTTGCTGTGAGCTAGGCTGATGCCACGGCACTATAGCCCGGGCAACACAGTGAGACTCTGTCTCAAAAAAAAAAAAAAAAGTTGATTCTGATCAGCCACATTTGGGAACCATTGATTTAATCATTTTTGCCAATTCCAGTGGAGAGGGGAAAAAAGGGTGTAGGAGGAATACTAATGAGAGTCAGGACCTGGTCCAAGTTCTGGCCTTCACTATGATCTTTGGAGGACGTTATAAGCAGTCATTGCCTTAATTTCCCACTTGTAAAAGAGGGATCCTGAAATGAGTAAGACCTCTAGAAGAGGATGAAATGTGAGTCAGTGTTTTCAAAGTTGAGAAAAAGTGCTGTTAATGAGTTATAACAGCCTGAGATTTGCTTCATCTGCTTGAGCAGGAGCTGGTATAGGTGTGGATACAGCTTTGGACTATTTCCTTATTATTAGGTGCTGACCCTGTTTGGCAAATTCACATGTCTCAAATAAATGTAAGGAAGAAATTTGCCCTCTTTTTTCTTTTTCTCCACTAAGAATTGTTTCTGAAGTTCTGTTGATTTTGAAGCTTTTCACATACATATAATTGACAATAGTTTGAGGAGAAAACTCTTTGTAAATAATGATGCTTTTCCATCTGAGAATTTTAAGGGTCATCAAATCATCTAATTAAAATATGTATGCATTACAAAAGTAATAATGCCCAAATTGAATGACTTACAGGTAATTGTATATGCACAGAAAATTTCTGGAAAGCTATGTAAGAAACTACCTCTGGGAGTGGGAATGAAAAGTCAGCAGACTTTTACTTTTTACTTTAAATTCTTCTGTATGGTTTGAAAATTTTTTCATGATCATGCATTACTATTTTTGGTCATCATTTTTTTAATTATAAAAATGAGACATGGCTATGGTAGAAATGCAAAACCATACAGAATAGTTATAAAATAGGAAATGTAATCTCACTTCTCAAAGTTAATCTCTGTTAACCATCCAGTATATATTCTTCTAGACTTCTTTCTACTATGTAAACATAAACATACATACAACATATATATGTATATGTTTTTGCCCAAAACTGTACTCTATAAAACATTCTATTCAGCAATGTCTTTTTTAAAAGTACAGCATGGCAGTACATCTTTTTTCAAGTTATTTATAGGTACATATATAATATAATAAATGTACATAAATAATATGTAATAGTTAATATGTAAAATATATTTAACATTTATTTAGTATGTATAAATAAATAAATATATATATATTTCTAGGTGTTCTATCAGTTTTTAAGTGACCTGATTTTTTAAGTGCTAGGATAGTGCCTAGGTAAAGTAAATGCATCTATTACACTTTTGGAAATGGGATAATGATGGTGAAGAAGGAGGAAGAGGAGGGAGGAAGGGGAGAGAGAAGAAAAAGAAAGAAGAAGACAGCTAGAAAATAGCATTTGCTAGGTTCTAGGGGCATTTCTCTAAGCCCTTTACATGTAATTTTTTCATTTAATCTTCACAACAACCATATGAGATAATTATTATATCCCCATTTTACAAATGAGGAAACAGAAGCACTGAAAGGTTAAGTAAATTCCCCAAGGTCCCATAAGTAGTAGGTGGCAAAGAGTGGATTGGAATCCAAGCTGTCTGCCTTCAAAGCCTATATTTATAACTATAGCAGTATTTTGATCTATTATGGTATGAGTCTGTTTGTAGGGAGGCAGATGGAAAGTGTTTTTACATTTATTGACAGCATCGGGTTTTCTTCCTCCTATTATACCACTGTCAGTAAATGAGTTCTAATGTAAGGGAAAGCATGGCCACACTTGGCTACATAAACGCTCTGACATTCATTCCCAGCTCCAGAAAGAACATCAGCTCTTAAGGATGGAACTTTGAGTGGTTGAGAAAGTCTAGAGTAGCTACTTTGGGAGTCTCCCATTCCAGTCTTTGAGATTCCAACACTCTGCTTACAACTGAAGAAGAACTCAGAAACAGAGCTGTGCTTCCTTTTGGATTTTCATGGAAAAATCTTCACTTTTCTTGCCCATTGGTTGACATCTCCATACATCTAGTTTCTCTGAGTCCAGTGTCATTATAGGAACAGAAAGCTCCAGATTTTCTTTTGGATGAGTATTCCTTAGGCTTCCCACTTTCCTTGAGAGCACTAGAGTTTTCTTAGAAATCAGTATCCTTTGACATAAAGGAAGAAAAGGAAAGGGCCATCTGTGTAATCTATAGTTGAGGTTTAGGTAGAGCAGGTTAGAGAGCATCCCACTCTAACATGTAGTGCTAGGGATGCCATGGGCTAGGAAACAGGAAATTTTGAGCCACTCTGCTGGAATTTCAGGGATTCCTAAAGCATGGGGAATTGATGTTGCTGATGACGCATATGAGCAACTCTGGAGTATCTCAGTGAATTGGGAAACTCACGCACATAAATAGATATTCAGTGATTTCCACAAGCTGTCATACAGCTGAGCCAAGGATTTCTAATCCTAGGTATTTTATGCTGCCTCTCTAAACTCAGAAGTCTTCGTTAATTCCACAAACATTTATTGAGCACCTACTATGTTCTAGGTAGTGTGTTAGGCTCTGGGAATACAGCAGTGAACAAAATAGACACAGTCCCTTCTGCCCTCATGGAATTTCCAATACACCTTTTTTTGTTTTTTTTTTACACATGGATCTTGGAGAATGAACATTTTTTTTTTTTGAGACAAAGTCTTGCTCTGCTGCCCAGGCTAGAGTGCTCACAGCAACCTCAAACTCCTCTGCTCAAGCGATCCTTCTGCCTCAGCCTCCTGAGTAGCTGGGACTACAGGTGCCCCCCCACCCCCCACCACACGCCCGGCTAATTTTTTCTATTTTTAGTAGAGATGGGGTCTGGCTCTTGCTCAGGCTGGTCTTGAACTCCTGACCTCAAGTGATCCTCCTGCCTTGGCCTCCCAGAGTGCTAGGATTACATTCAGTACATATTTTGATACATGTCACTGGAGTTAAGCATTCTAGAAGCACACACAAACAAGGTTAGTTCCTTGAAGAAGATATACATCAAAGAAGGAATTTCTATTAGCCAGGGCATTCTCTATGAGTTTCTTAAGACTGGATTTTTTCAGATAGAGTTCTCTCTGCCTCATTCAATCTTAGCCCGAAAGCCTGCCTCATCAAGTAGGTCTGCCCAATCCCTTTATATTTACTCTTCTTGTGTTACTGACTTCTTAATGTTAGTAGTTTTTTTGAAGTTTATTTTGTATATTTATATGATTATTAAAGTAGTGCACTGTATGTTCATCAGGGGGAATTTATGAAATAGAAATGTAGAAAAAAGATTTAAAAAACTGATATCAAACCCTATTACACAAAAAAAGATATTTTGGTTCTTATTTTTTCACTTTCTTTCTGTGCATGCTATTTTGTTTTATTGTATATATTTAAGGTGTACAAGGTATATATATATACAATGATATATTTGTACATTGTGACATGATTACCACAACCAAGCTATTTAATGTATTTGTCACCTCACATAGTTGTCATTTGTGCGTGTGGTGAAATACTTAAGATCCACTCTCTTTGAAAATTTCAAGTGTATATTACATTATTATCAACTATAGTCACTATGCTGTACATTAGATTTCCAAAACTTATTCATCTTGTAACTGAAAGTTTGTATCCTTTGACCAAAATCTTCCCGTTTCCCCTAACTCCCAGCCCCTGACAACTACCATTCTACTCTGTTTTTATGAATTCAACTTTTTTTAGATTCCACATGTAAGTGAAATAATGCAATATTTGTCTTTTTGTGTCTAGTTCATTTCACTAAGCATAATGTCCTCTAGGTTCATCCATGTTGTCATAAATGGCAGGATTTCCTTCATTTTATTGCCGAATAATATTCCATCATATGTATATATACCACATTTTCTTCATCTGTCAACACATACTTAGGTTGTTTCTATTTCTTGATTATTGTGAATAAAGCTACAATGAACATGGGAGTGCAGATACTTCTTTGAGATACTGGTTTCATTTCCTTTGGATATGAAATGAAATGTACCCAGAAGTGGGATTGTTGGATTGTATGGTAGTTCTGTTTTTAATTTTTTGGAGAACCTCCATACTGTTTTCAATAATGGCTACACCAATTTACTTTCCCACAGATGATGTACAAGTATTCCTTTTTCTCCATATCCTCACCAATACTTGTTAATTGTCTTTTTTTTTTAATAGTCATTCTAACAGGTATGAGGTGATAGCTCATTGTGGTTTTGATTTGCATTTCCCTGATGACTAGTGATGTTGAGCACCTTTTCATGTATCTGGTGGCCATTTATATGTCTTCTTTGGAAAAATGTCTATTCAGGTATATGGTATTTGTTTACATAGCTGTGATTATATGTGCATTTTCTCTTAACTGGGGCTCTCAAGTTCCACCTATCATCTCTCTGGACCTCTAGGTGTGAGTATAGGCTTCACTACCAACATTGACTGATTGTTTTTTCTGTTTCTTGTTTTTTTTGTTTTGTTTTGTTCTGTTTTTCTTTACAGCTGTGCTAATGGTCTTTTCCCTGATATCTGTCACCTATGGGGCTACCCTTTGCAACATGTTGGCTATCCAGATCAAGTATGATGACTACAAGATTCGCCTTGGGCCACTAGAAGTCCTTTGCATCACCATCTGGCGGACATTGGAGATCACTTCCCGCCTTGTGATTCTGGTGCTCTTCTCAGCCACCTTGAAAATGAAGGCTGTGCCCTTCATAGTGCTCAACTTCCTGATCATCCTCTTTGAGCCTTGGGTTAGGTTCTGGAGAAGTGGTGCCCAGTTGCCCAATAACATCGAGAAGAATTTCAGCCGAGTCGGCACTCTGGTGGTGCTGATTTCCATCACCGTCCTCTATGCTGGCATCAACTTCTCCTGCTGGTCAGCCTTGCAGTTGAGGTTGGCAGACCGAGACCTTGTTGACAAAGGTCAGAACTGGGGACATATGGGCCTGCACTATAGTGTGAGGTTGGTAGAGAATGTGATTATGGTCTTGGTTTTTAAGTTCTTTGGAGTGAAAGTGTTACTGAATTATTGTCATTCCTTGATTGCTTTGCAGCTCATTATTGCTTATCTGATTTCCATTGGCTTCATGCTCCTTTTCTTCCAATATTTGCATCCATTGCGCTCACTCTTCACCCATAATGTAGTGGACTACCTCCACTGTGTCTGCTGCCACCGGCACCCTCGGGCCAGGGTTGAGAACGAAGAGCCATCTTTTGAGGCTGAAGAAAGGCAAAGCATTGTCTGATTCTATCTTCTGGGTATTCGGGGATGGGTTGGGGGTTGCCAAAAGCAACTATAACATTGAAGGAGAGGATGAGGCTCATGAGTGAGTACCCATCAGGACGTTTTCTTGAGTTTTATGTTAAGCCTGTCAGAAGAAAGAGCAACCCCCAAATAGGTTTTTTTTAAAAAAGATATACTGCTATGTTTGGACACTGGGGGTATCCACTATATAGTTGGAAGGGTCAGAAATACCATTCACATCCCTCCTACCCAGGTAGGTTGGGATAACGTACCTCTTAGCACCTTAGGCTCTCTGTGACCTTCCAGCTCTGCCCATTTGCTTGAGTCATGGCTCAGCTGAAGACCCCAATCCCACCAGAACATATCCTGACTGATCAGAGGATGTGACAACTTACAAACTATGGATGCCTCCCAGGAAACAGTCTGACTAATGTGGAACCTGCAACTGTGAGTGTGGCCGGAGTCTTTTAATTCCAATGAGAAATTCTGCTAAGGGAAAACCCCCACTATTAAAAGAGATGCTCCTCAAACCGATTAGCTCTTGTTAGGATTCAGCAAGGACCTCTCTTTTCAGTGGCCTTCATAGGCACACTGTAAGGAGGGAGTGCAGAGTAGGATTCCTTCAGGGCCTAAGCCACAATGATTCTTTTTCTCAGGGACCTGCATGGGCCTCCAGCTTGTCAAGTGGAATGGCTGAGTGAAACCTCCAGAGTAGTGCCTCATTAACAGGGATTCCCTCCAACCCAGCTTTTCTGTGCTCTTGGCATTTTACTACTTGGTGTGGACCTCGGAGAAGCTGAACTGTTATTGAAAATGTTTCTGACGTGTGGAAGAAATGAAGACTGCTTTGTGTTTGCTACTGTCCTGAGTATTTTGTTGATTTGGTTTTTTTAAGGGGAGAGAGAAAGTAATAATGGCTGAGACATCACCTTCATGTTGTTTGGGGTTGGGATGGGTGGCTAACACTCCAAGGAGGAGTGAAGGTGGAGGAGGAAGACCAGATCACATTAAATCTTCATCAGTACTGGTTTCTGCCTACAGGATTTTACTTTCTAATAAGGAGCATATGTTTATCAACCCTCTGCTCATTCCTATACCCTCAGTGGATGAATACATGTCTCCCTTTCTTATGTATCTCAATGTTTACATCTCATATCAGTTGGGAATTTTGATGGGAACATCAACTGGATACCTCTGAGGTAACCAAGGAATTGAGGTTACTAAGGCCACTGCCTATTTGGCCTGAGTATGCCAACATTTACCTAACTAATGCTTGCCCTTCACAGACCAGGAAAATGGGAAGAATTCCTAGTAGCATGTACAAGTTTTGGCCGCCACAATGCTTCAAGGAATTGTAAACAATCTGACCTAAGGCTTCCCATCCCCATCCAGTTTTACTCTTGAGATCATGCTAAGAATTTATCTTTAGCAATTTTCCCTCCTTTTATCCAGTGTTGGGACATTATGTTGGGGGAGCTCCTTCTTCTAAGTAGCAGGGCTATTAACCAGAATTATTCTATTTCCTGGTATGGCTAGTGTGGTTTTCCCAACTTTGGCCACTGTTTGGGGATAAAAGGATTGGATACTTAATTTGGGGGAGAGTGTAGTGGCTTGCTTTGGAGCAGCAGACACTTCCTTTTTCAACTCCAACTCCCTCATTCCATTTTTGATGATGAAGAGACTTAGGTTGTTGTCATATAAAGTTCATACTGCTGTCTTCCGACTGTGTTATTCAAAGTGAACTTGAAAGAAATAACTTATCAGACCTCCAAGAGAACCCACTGCCTCTTTGGAATTCAAGCAAGAATTTCTCCCCAGTGGTCACTATGACCTCAATTAAGAGGAGGAGCAGTGTGGAACAATAATTGGGTCCATAAAAGCCATGCAAATCAGCTACTTAAGGGGCGGGTGCTGTGGGAACGTAGAGAGAGACACACAATGAGCCAGGCATGCCAATTAGGGCTAGAGTGGAGATGCTCAGGGCAGAAAAATGTACCCCAGTACTGGACCAGGCATAATTTTCCCTCTACGTATCCTCCCCAGCCTCCTGACTTAATATCCTGGGAATGCAGGTAGTTCAGGGAAAGGAGTGTGGAGCAGTGTCTGACCTGAAAAACCTGCTGCCCTCACCCAAGGTGATACATTATGCAAATGAATCCACAGAACTTCCTATAGGCGGTGGCCTTTCTGTTGCACAGAAATCTTCCAGATATACAGGAAAAGAAGGAATTGGGGAATATGGTAGTGGGGCAGGGGAAGTACCCACTTCCATTTGCAAA
>VBSM01000568.1:21533982-21549942 GCA_008086735.1 Cheirogaleus medius | reverse complement strand
CGGCCTCCCAGAGTGCTAGGATTACAGGCGTGAGCCACCGCGCCCGGCCACTACTGACATTTTTGGCCAGAACACTCTTTATTACTGGGGAAGGGGAGGGGGCATCCTGTGCATTATAGGATGTTTAGCAGCATCTCTGGTCGCTACCCACTGAATGCCAGTAACACACCATACACCCTTAAGTTGTAACAACCAAAAATGTCTCCAGACATTGCCAAATGTCCCTTAGGGGGCAAAACTGCCCCTGGTTGAGAACCACTGATCTCTAATGGTAATGGTATAGAAGCTGGACAGTGATGGCAGAGATGGATCACAACTAGCTAGGTATAGAATGAAGGGAAAGCCAACACTTTGGCCATAGTATGCACAAATACCAGTAGACACACAGTAAAATCTTGCCCCCATAAAACTGCATAGAATTACCCCCACATACGTACAAATTACTGTAGGTTTTAAAAAATGGTGAAAACTGAAGAAAGTTTGTAGTCTAGTTAACTAGTTATGTACCAATGTCAATTTCTTGGTTTTCTGCTACAAAGCAAAAAGATACTGTATTATAGCCATTTAAGATGTTATTATTGGGGGAAGCTGGGTGAAGGGTATGTGAGGTTCTTTGCACTATTTTCCTGTGAATCTATGCTTACTTAAAAATAAAAGGTATTTAATAAAAAACAGATACCTTGCCCTGTGGTTAATGTGTAAGACTTTAAGTTAGATATCTTATAAGCAAGAATAACATAATGAACTTTCAGAAACATTTCTACCTCCACTATCCAAAAACAGTAATTTTCTCATATTGTAGAGAATGCTTTCTCTAGCATAAAAAAAATCAGTAAAAAAGAGTGATAATTTTTATCTATTCCTCTGAATACAATAGATAGTCTATGCTTTTACGGAAGAAAACAAAATGCTTGGGGTATCTGGAATAAAAGGTTAAGGTGCTGGTCACACCAAAGTCTGGATAGCCATCCATCTATGATAGCTTCTCATTATAATGTTCTGTCGTTTAAAGTCTAAACACAGATATGACGCACAGTTGCTGTTTGGATGTTTTGAAGACATTACAAATATGGATTAAAACATATGGATGGGAATTATAATATGGATGGGGTAAAAAGAAATTCCAAATGTGATATTCTAGCTGATACTGGGACAGTGTGAATTTTAAACTGTTTTTAGAAAAAAAGAATTTGTTTATAAAATACAAAGATGTTGGGGGAAAATTTTTTAAAAAGAAACATCAATATGTGTATGTGTAATCAAGTTACATGATTATTTATGAAGCAGGTTACCTGGATCCTTTTTACCAGACAGATGAGCATGAAAAATAAGGAGAGTAGTGTACAGCAATCCCCAAAATGTATAGAAATCGATGGTAATAGTGGACACTTACTACCTTAAATTATGTGCTTTAATAGTTTCACATCAAAATGTTCATTATAAAACAAATACAGGAAACTAAAATATTTACACATTTTATTGAAACGCTTTGTATTTTCTCCAATTTGATAGGACAGCTTGGAATAAAATAATACAACTCATTCTGGAAAGACACATACCAAACTATACAGAGGTTCTGTCTGGGGAATGAGATTGAGGAAGCAGGGCTTTTTATCTTCAATTTTCTACATTTGTTAAACTGATCATATGACTTTTGTCATTAGGAAAGGAAGGTTAATAAAGATTATAAGCACTTCAACAACTCAACAAATGTTCTATAGCCTTATTTTATCCCTACAGGAGCTGACCTACTGAAGGGTAAAGAGAGTCTAGCTAAGAGGATTGAGGGTCTCAGAAAGAACAATCTTGTTGGTTATGGCTGAAAGTACACACCCAGAATACACAAGGAGCTAGTCCTACTCAGGTGGGATTAAGTTTGCTTACCTTTCAAGGTGCTCCAGTGGATTTCTGTATTTGTTCCTTTAAGATCAGGATACTCTGCCTTTGCTCAGGGGGCAGCATGGCAATCTGGTCTGCAGTCAGTTGTAGAACCTGCATAATCAAAGCAGCCTGTGCAGAGGGAAAAAAAGGTAGTGAGTTTTAATGATGACAGCTAAAAAAAAAAAAAAAAAAAAAAAAAACAAACACCACCAGCTTCTGTCCAAAAAGCTACTGTAGTGGGATATGAAGCAAAATGGAAAAAGGAAAGATATTTCACACACGGAAAACAAACAACAGGCCAAAAAAAAAAAAGAAAAAAAATCTGGTGAGAGAAAGCACAATGAAAATAACAAGTATAAATTAAAATACCTAAGATTAGTCGATTCAAAATAGACACCTTCATGAACTCAAAGTTCCTGCAGACTAAGATGGTATCTTTGAGCCCTGGAAATTCTTCAGTTTTTAATCCTGTTTTGAAAGTCTCTCCTTTTCACAAGTTTTAGCCTTCCCACCAGACACGAACTCCCCACAATAGTCAAATATAAAAACAGAAAGATATACTCATGGGGAATCTGCTATTGTTTTTTGGGATAAGGTAGAAAGGAAGAAGGGGGTTTGGATTTTCAGGTCAGTCTCACCTACATTAAAAGAACCTACTATTATTGGCAGATGAGTTTGAAATGCAAGATAAGCTGCCATTTATACCCACTTAAGAACTTTATGACCAGACCCACAAATTTTCAGGTAACAAGGCATAAAAGAGTTCTAAGTTAGAGTAAACATCACCTCCAAAGGGACTTTGAAGACCCAGGATCGCCACATGGTAACTGTGAAAACAGGAATCAAAAAGACTAGATTTGTGCATATGGAAAGCAGTCAGACAGTGTTGCTTACCTTCTCATGATCCTGTGGAGTGACTTGATTCTGCCCAGGACTAAAGCCACCAGGCTGGCTTCCACCCTGCATATTCGCTCCTTGCATGCCTGCTCCCTGCATGACTGGGACCTATGTGCACAAAGAGAGAGGAGAGATTTTTGGAACTCCTGATGTATAGGTAACCTGAATCCAGTAAGAGCAATGTGAAAAATTATGCTCTCTATATGGATATGACTAAAAAAAGCGAATTAATGACTCTGAAGATCATTTGCTATACTGTCAGCGATGACAGAAGGCAGGGTTTTGCCAGAGACCAACTAGTAAGTTAGACATACTTGCTTACAACAGCCCTAGCATCATCAACAAATATCACTCAGCACAACTGGATACCATCGAATTAATCAAAATTAAGCCAAATGAGCACAGGGAAAACTGAGAGCACCCTGGAAACTAGTGCTCAGTGGAAACACAAATGAAGCCAACACATTCTAGAGAAAACATGCTTGTCCTCTGGGGAAGTGACATTCACAGGGCTACTGCCCACCTCTAGTTCAGACATAGGTAGTTCGTCCCAAAAGGCCCTATCCCACAAGTGAGGCAGAGGCGATCATAATGTCAGAGAGGTGGAAGGAGATGGGAAGGCCTCTGGGGAAAAGAATGCTATTTGCCCAACATTTGCTTTTTATAGCTTTCCATAGAGAATATATGGTAGATGCTTTCTGCTAAATGCAGATCAAGAAATATGACTAACCTGAGTAAAAGAAAAAAGTGCAGTTTTTATTAAATACTCATTGGTATTTAATTAAGATCTTCAATGAGTTCAACCCTTTGGCAGACTTATCAGAAACCAAGGAAAAGACCTCTGAGCACCAAGCATAACTGTTAGAAGGTCCCTACACTTACAGTTACGTTCACACTCAGGCATTCACCCAGAGCTTAGATACTCTCTTATTAAACACAAATTGTTAACAAATGTGTTACCTGCTTCCCCAGCAGATTAGAAGCAGCAAAGCATAAAAGAAATATGGATAAACAACTGTTAGGAGCAGATACTATGACAGCAATGTGAAGAGCCAGGTGACAGCCTGACAGTGAAGGAGACCAGAAACCAAACAGGAGATAACGATGTTTTATCTATAGCATATACAATAATGTATCTATTTAATGATGACCTTGAGTAGTCACAAATGATTATAATCATTTTTAGTATCCTGCTTAAGAAAGGAAGCATAAAATATATCATAAATAATTTTTCATTAAAATAGTTTAAAAACTTGGTAGAATAGTTCTATTATCTGGAACATCTACTTACATGCATTAACTCATTTCCCAAAGACACCAAATAGATGAAGCATTGGTACAGATTTGTACAGACTGCTAGAATATTAGCACTATTTTCTTCTTTATCAGTACTGAATCCAGAGACCAGCCTGAACCTTAATGAGCTTTTATGGATCTGAAACACCTATGAGTATAATATTTTTCAAGCTTTAGTCAATACTAATTTGAGGTACTGTAATGTGATCTAACCACTCAATAATGGCCATTTTAAGTTTCCAGGAGTGCCTGTTCTAGGATAAGTACTAGTACTTATCCTAGATAAGTACTAGTAAGAGTGACCAGACATCTTGGTTTGCCTAAGACAGTCCCAGTTTATGCTTTTGCTTCAGAGTAAATTATTAACAGCACTCTTTTATTCTTAAAAGTGTCCTTTAGATGATAAATTACATAATCACCCTATAATCACTCTAGTAATAATAAGCCTTTTACCCACAAGTTTCCAACTGGGAGGACTGAAGTTAATTTTAAAATCTTATTTAAAATTATGAATTAAGGACATGGTGTTAAGTAAAAAAAATAAAAAAAAACCAAAGTAAAGAACAGTGAAAGGGGAAAAAATAAGAATATTCATATCTCCCAGAAAGATACATAAAAAGATCTAATAAAAGTGATTATTTATAGGAGCTAGAGATCACAGATGAGACAGGTCTGAGAGGAATCAAGGTGTTTTTCATTTTTCTTTTTAAAGAGAGGTGGGGGTCTCACTATGTTGCCCAGGCTAGAGTGCTGTGGCTATTCGCAGGCATAATCAGAGCACACTACAGCCTCAAACTCCTGGATTCAAATGATCTGTCTCCTGAGTAGCTGGGACCATAGGGGTGTGCCACCATGCTTGGCTTGAAGTGAGGTTCTTAATGTGTATCTTTTATAGATGAATGAATATATTATGTATATTTATTTATAAGTGAATATATTAATTAATTTTTTTTAAAAAAAGACCAAAGATAAAAATTTTTATTTTCTCTACCTTGGATTTAGTGGGCTTTATAGAATCTACTTATGAAACTATATAAATCTAGTATTAGAGTAATGAGTTCAAGTACTAGCAGGGAAAAAAGAGTAAGACATCATCCAGAAATGGTCTTCCAACAATTACTTTCAACGTTTTTCTCCACAGAATTATTAGCAGAATTAGATAAGCACATTATACAGATACTTGTTATCTGTCTACCCAACTAGAATGTGAGCCCCACAGGGGTAGGGGCTTTGTTCTGTTCACACTGCTATATCCCTAGTACTTAGATCTATCTTTGTTACACAGTAGTGCTCAATAAATATTTGCTCAATGGCTGAATGAATGCATAAAAACCATTTCTGAGGCTATGGACCATACAGGGCACAATAAAAACCAAGGCCCATGAACATATTTTTCTTAAAGCAAAACTTGAAAAATAGAGAATAGTTTTATTCTACACATACCAGAAAAAAACATATTTTTATTTCATATTAAAGAGGAGGAGGTGGACACATATCCACACTATAAACATGCAAGTAACAGGAGAGAGTAGTAGAGTGGAAACAAAATAGTGGGCTTTTTTCCTTGCTCTGCCAATTTTTAGTTATGTGAATTTGGTCAAGTCACCTGAATTCTTGGGCCTCAGTTTCCAAACCTATAAAATGATGGAACTGGATGACTGACATTTCCATTCCAGCTCTATTATCTTTGTCACGTGTGTGCGTGCGCGCACACACACACACACACTCCCCCCACACACGGAGGAAGATACATAAACAAATGGAAGAGGGGAGAGAGAAGTACACGAAGGAAGAAAGAAAAAGGCAGGTGGAGAGTCTAGAGGGAAATGAAGGTGCCAGCACATGAAAACTAAGGGAAGATACACATGTACCACCTTCCCACAACCAACTGGGGATAAAGGGAGGTGATGACAACCACAGACCATCCCATACAAACAGCTGCAGAGAGCCAAATAATGGAGAGAGAAGACAGGCTTCATTTCCACAGCTTCTAAGGTGATCATTAGTAAATTGCCTTTCATACTCGACTGTTCACTTAGGCTATGTGATGACAGTAAATCAACACAGGTCTCAGCAAACCCAAGATTATTTTAAATGACCACTAACAACTCTCCATATACTCTAACCCAGTGGTTCTTAGTCAGGGTTGCATGTTAGAATCACTTGGGGGAGGTTTTTCAAACTATCCATGCTTGGATCCTACTGATAAGAGATCCTGAGTTAGGCCTGGGGTGAGATTCAGTCAACTATATTTTGGAAAAAGCCTTGTATGTGATATTGGTCTGTATTCCCAATAGAAGTACTAGAAGACTACTCTCTAACCCCTAAATTTTGTTCTGAATGGAATAGCTACTTATTGTGGGATACAGTTGTTCTTTTGAACTACAATCTTGGTAGCCAGAAAATCACTACCTTATAGACCACAGAAACTATAGCAAGATCCTAGTCTTCCCTTTCTAACAAGCTGAGAAATAGTCCAAGTCAGAAGGCAGTAATAATCAGGCTCAATAACCAATTTCTGAATAGATCTAGATTTCACTTAGATGCTAGAAGTGAGTGTCACACATACCTGTCTGGATCCCTGGGGGCCAACTGCCCCCATGTTAATTGGACTGGGACCCTGGATTCCACTAGGTATAGGTCCTCTAGGGCCAGGCACTGGGCCCCTGGTATCCATGCCTCTGGCTTCCATTGCACGGGCCTCCATTGCTCGGGCCTCCATAGCACGAGCTTCCATCGCCCGGGCCTCCATTGCACGGGCCTCCAATCCTCTGGCATCTAATCCTCTTGCCTCCATGGCTCGGGCCTCCATCCCTCGTGCATCTATTCCTCGGGGATCTCTTCCACCTATAAATAAAGTGGTAAAAAAAAAAACTCACTTGTACTGCAAGAAGAACCAACAATCCAAGAAAGATAGAAATCTATTCCTCTAGTCACATCTCCCCTCAACTATACGAGACTATTGTCTCTCCTCCATTTTCTCAGATTTGCAGATAAACCTTAAAGATTCTTGTCAACCTTATTGCTCTAGTATTTTTTATCCCAGATTAGGGCCTAAGATAGCTGGATTCACCATCAGCCCACAACTACCGGTTAGCTTTGGGATGTGGTCTCCCCTTACCTCTGCCATCCAAGGGTGGACCCCTCTGATCTAGCATGGGTCCTCTTGGTTCTGCCATTAGAGGTCTGGGCTCAGCTAATGGACCACCCCTCATTTCATGTGGGGGTGGTCCACGGCTCTCATGGCCAGGAACATGGTGCATGGGTGGACCCTGATGAGGTGGTCCCAGGTAACCTCTAAAGGTGGAGAAAAATGTTATATTTTAAAACAGAAAAAAACAACCAAAAAATGTCAACCAGAAGATCAGTAAGTAAACATCCAACAAAGAACTGATGCAAACATCAGTCTATGTATGCTAACAAGAGAGTAACACCAAACACACTGAAAAAATGCTACGGAGATATAAATCCACATATTCTAGAATGTCATATTTGGAGCACTCATAATTAGGGAAGAATCAATAGAAATTCGTTATATATATAATGAGCATGCAGTACGGTGCTTAAGAACATGGGTTCTGGATTCCGACTGTATGGGTTCAAATGTAGGTTCTATCACTTATTAGCTGTGTGATCTTGGGCACATTTACTTAACTTCTCCATGTCCCTATTTCTTTATCTGTAAAATGGGACTAATAATGATACCCATCTCACAGAGTTGTTGTGTGGATTTCAGATGATCTAAGTATAGCATTCAGAGCAGAGTCAGAGGCATGAGCCTCATTAATGTCAACTGTTATCATTGCTACTATTAATATTACTACTGTCACGTTTCCCCTGTTCAGATATTTATACTAGAATTTCCAATTTCTGAAAACACAGTATCTCAAGATGACATACTCAACTACATAGTTTTGCCTTAGGAGAAGCGCTTAGTCTTGGACAGTGGCCATGAATATTTATTTATATATCTTGAAGTAGGCAAGCAGGTACCATTGGTATAGGAAGACTCTGTTGTCAAAAGAAGGAAAATCTGGATTTCTTAAACTGTTTCCTTCTATGTTAGTGCTTACCTAGGCTCTACCTCTCCAGTTACAGAAAGTAAAGTGCCTCCCCGTGGGTCATTCGGAGCGTCTCCTAACAGACCTCGAGGAGTTGGGACGTTGGCAGGCAAGGATCCCCGCTGCATAGCTGCTCTGGGGTCTTGCATCGGCACTGACAGGGAAACAAACGGGGAGTTACTACTGTGAAGGACACATAAGGAAACAAGAAATGGCTCTATATACCACTGACAATATAATTAAGACACCTTAGAGTGGGTGAAACCTCACCACAGCAGAATCCTCTTGCAGCTCAAGAACAGAAGCAGGGTGTAGGCAGAATCTGTGCCATGTCAGAGGTATGGATGGAATTATATAAAGAGCAAACTGGGGAGCAACCTGCCAAGGACTAGCACTGCGACCTGAAGAAACTTATGCTCTTGGTTTTGCTTCTAATCAATCTTAGTTCAAGGACCAGAGTCACAAAAGAAAGGTGGGGTCTTGGCATATGTGAACACTGCCATGGCTCTGCAAGAACCCGCTGTCTCCTTACAGACTGCTATTCCATCCAAGCCTCCTGACACCAGTAGGGAGGGAGTACAGCCTCGGACAGATGCCCATATCATCCATGTTCTCTGCCCTGTGTGAAGAGGTCAATCTTAGGCTTGTGGCCTCAACAGGAAAAAATTAAAAAAACAAAAACCCCAAAACACTACCCTTTTGGGTTCCGAACGTGAGGATGACTGCCAAGCAGCTCGTTTCCTCTCAACGTCCCACCCTGAGCACCACAAGCAAAAGGAAACCCGCAGATACAATGGGTACCTTGAACTCGCTCAATTGATGCAGGCCCGGCGGGTCCCACGGGCGAGTGCTGTAGGGTTCCTAGGTGAGCAATAAGTTCAAAAGGAGAAAGAGCAGACACTTAAAATAGCTTGCACACACACACAGAAACACATACATACGGAGACTGGAGATTTACACATATAAGTTAAAAAGCCAAGAGTTCATCAGCTTGTCTCAGGCTACAAAACCTCCCTAAACTATACTAGCTCCTTTGGGTATCTGAAACAGTTCCACTTTGACCAGACAGCTTCCTAAACAGAAACTTGTGGGGCACTGGTTTTATCTGGGCAGGAATAACCAACCATTTTCGGTTTTCACCTCTGCTACTACGTTTTCCCTTAAGTCTCCTTATGATACCATTAAAATAAAAAAGAAATAAACTATAAACAATAATTTCGAGTCTGTAGTTAAGCAAAGAACATAAACGTAGTTTCAGAAACAAAACATGAAAGAAACCGCACTGAATCTGGAAGGCAAGGTTTATTCTGGAGAGGCCGTTACAGACGTGGGGCAGTATTATTTCTGTCATATTTTAGAGCACAAAGATTTCTACTATCAAAGTATCAAATGGGGAAATTCAGTGAATGAACTTTGGATGAGGAAAGAGAATATCACTCCACAAGAAATACTCTGCCACAGCAAGTCTTTGATAATAAACATCACGACAACAGCAAACAAAGACTAATGAAATGACATGGGCACCAACAATAAACAAAGGTGGTAGAAAAGCGAGTAATACCTTCTAAAACACTTCACTGCCTTCTTTCACCATTATAAATGTGCAAAAGTAGTAAATTCCAGGAAAGTAAGACAAACTGGGTATAAATGAAAAAGATTCTTGCTTCCTCTGCTGGGTACTGAAGGAAACTATAAAATAAAACTCATCTTACTTTGTCTCTTCATGAAGACATCCTTAAAATAACCTCAAAACATGAATCATTTCCCTTCGTCAATTTTTGACCAGAAAGGTAAAGATAATAGCAAGAACAAAGATATCTCATGGAAGTATGCGTTAAACAGCTAAAACTTGATTGATTGATTGCTAGGCCCTTGAGAGGCAGAAGTATGACCAAAATCCTAATTCCTTCTCACTACTGCAAAAATACTTTGGGGGTACACACACAATCTATTGACAGCAGTAGGGGCAGGGTAGGGGATGTACAACTGCACAAAAGTATGGGATGCTTAAATAAAAGATGAGGTATAAGGCCAGGAGTTGGTCCTGCTGTCAGACATCTAACAAGAAAAAATTATTAGTTCTGTCTCTTTAGCAACCAACCCCAGTGTACCTTAATATTTTGCTTTTTATTTTTATTTATTTTTTTTAATATTTTGCTTTTTAAATGAGTGTCACTTATAGGCCATATACTAAGAAGAAAAAACTTAAGATTCTCTATGTTTGTCCAAAGCAGTCTTTTCCCATCACAGAGACCCAATGAGTGAGAGTATAAGACACTGAATAGTATTTTTGGAAGTTAATAGGGGCAGTGTGGAGTGACAGAAAGAGAATAGATTCTGGAGTCAGAGACTTCTGAATTTTAGCTCTGCCACTTATTAGTTAGAAGAGAGGATGAGAACATCAAATCCAATCCATATTACTCAGACATTAGTATTTACTTACCTTGTTCCCTTGAGTAAGTAACTTAAAACTCTTAAGCTTTCATCTCTTTGCCTGTAAAACTGAGGTGCTGCCACCTAACTCACAAGGTAGTTTATGAATATTAAATTGCCTGGCACATAGCACACACTCAGTTCCTTCTCTTTTCTCATCCTCTCCTCCTAACATTGTTTCCAACGGAACCACTGCATTTTCTTTTCCTTCAAACTCCAGTAATGTGGAAAACTAACAAGGAGATTTGGAGTGGTGGCTGCTGTTATATACAGCATTATTGCCACAGCACAACAGATACTTATCGAGTAGGCTTTATAGACCTATGATCCCCTCTTAGTTTTCTCTGGGGTTTAAATCTAGTCTTCTGTATATTCAGCCACATATTTACATGCTCATTATTGAAATTCCTTACTCAGTCAACAGATTTCCACAGAGGGAGAGAGAACATGTCAGTGCAATCATTAAGCCATCAGGAAACAAAGGATCCACTTGCTCCATCAATTCTTGTAGAGCTCTGAAACACTAGGTGGAAAGTCTAGACCAGCACTGTACAATAGAACTTTCTGTGACGATAGCAACGTTCGATATCTGCAATGTCCTATATGGTATCCTCTAGTCACATGTGGCTATAGAGCACTTGGAATGTGGCTAATGCAACTGAGGGAATGAGTTTTAAATAATTTTGATTTAATTTTAATTTGCTTAATATTTAAATAGCTACCAGTAGTTTAGTAGCTGCCATATTAGTGCAGATATGGAACATTTCCAAGGTCAGCCCATGTTAATCAGACATTAATATTTATTTACCTTGTCCCCGTTCCATGGACACCGGTCCACCTCCTGGCATTCCAACTGGGGTCTGCATTCCTCCTAGAAGATAAAGGGCAGAAAAGAAAAACACAAATTAGGATAATGGAAGAAAAATTAGAATAGTGACTGAGTTTACAAACTTCCTCATTCTGCCCCACAAGCAGAAATCTACAAAGGAAGATAACAACTATTCAACAATGCAATTAGACAGAAGATGGGGTTTGTTAGTATAATTTATGATTTAGTGACAGAAAAGGGAGTTCAATAAGAATACATTATTTCACTGGTTACCAAAACCTTGGCAGGAAGCTCTGTTGTAATACAGGAAAACAATGCCACTTACCCACGAACCTCTTCTCATAGGAGGCAGTACTGTTCCTGGGGTATTTTGTAAATGTGTGGGTATGCTGTTTTGGTTGTGACAAAGATTTGTGGGGGGATGGCTCGCACTGAATGAGAAGGTGCTAGATATCTTGCAATGCATGAGTCCCACAAAATCAAGAATCACCCTGTTTCTTGTAAAACTTTTAAATACCTCACTGAACATTCACACAAATGAAAATCTGCTTACAGTCATCTGAACTTAGACCTAAGTTGGTTCTATTTATAAACACAAAGGTTCTTTTCACTGTTTTTAAATACATATACACTGAATATTCCAGAAATGCAATTACTGAGTAAATCAGGGATACTGCAATTTAAGAATTTTACCATGAGATTTCACCATTTCAGAAAATAACATCATCAGTGTCAACTGTCCTTATGGTATTTGAGTTGCCAAAACAATATGCCTGTATCTGTCTAAATTTTTTTTTAGTAGAGATAGGGTCTTGCTATGTTGCCCAGGCTGGTCTCAAACTCCTGTCCTCAAACAATCCTCCTGCCTTGGTCTCCCCAAAGTGCTCTGATTATAGGTGTGAGCCACTGTGCTCAGCCTGTATACATTTTAGCTTTTATATTCAGGGTACAGGTGCAAGCACCTGACTCCTACATTTTGTTTTTTAGTGTAGCTGTGCCTGAATACTTGCATACTAAAAATTCTTTTTATTATCAATTAATGCCCTTTTACTTCTCTATATTATAGTTAGTGCAATATACTGATTTTTTCGAAATCATGTTATATAGGTTACATCATCTGTGTATTTCATTTCAGGATAGCAGAGTCACTGAAAAATATATGCTATGGAAAGCGGACACTGGGTCTAATAGGGTTGAGAACCACTTGTCTACCTTAACCAGTTGGGGCATGATGACTGCTTTATAAAGAATAATCATGCACCACAAGTCCTTGTCTGGTCCTTTCCATATAGCAATAGTTCTCTTTTCCTCAAAGGAGCAATATATGCTAAGAGTGGGGAGAAAAGATAAGCTGATCTATTAAATATTTGCAGTTCATTAATACTTCCCTAAAATAGCAAGTATACACCACATCTCCCTATTCCATTTAACATGCCAAGCACCAAAGAGCTATGGATTAAGAACCCAAAGAACTGGGTGCTAATCCTGCTTTTGCCACTAAATAATTGTGATTTTGAACAAGTGACTTAATAAAATTAATACATTCCCAGGCTTCTTAAGTCGTTAAATGAGAAAGTTGGTCTATACCAGTGGTTCTCAGAATGTGGTCCCCAGACAAGCAACAATGGTACCATCAGGGAATTTGTTAGAACTGCAAATTCTTGGGGCCCTACTTCACACCTACTGAATTAGTCTGAGGGTGGGGACTAGCTATCTGCATTTTGTAAGTTCTTCAGGTGATTTTAATATAAAGTTTGAAAACCACTGGTCTAAATGATTTCAAAGCTCTCTTCTAGCCATAACATTCTACTATGTTCATTCTATTCCAACAAATCACCAAAACAATATAAAAATTTAGGACCTGAGGAATGGAATGGCAGAAGCTATTATGGGCATAATTTCTCATTATATCATCAACATAACTGTTATTTGTATACACTAGATTCCCAGAAGTGGAATTGGTGGGTCAAAATGTATGAATTTTTAATGTTAGACTACTTTCTTAAAAGGCTGAAAAACTTCACATTTTTCAATGTCTAAGTACCATTTTCCCCAGCAATATTAAGCATCATCTCTCTTTGAAATTTCTGCTAGTCTGATGGGTTTAAGTAAAGTAAAATCCTGTTGTTAATTTATAATCCCCTAACTGTAAATGAATTTGTTTTTCTTGGCCATTTGGATTCATTCTTTTATGAAGTGCCTACTCATTTTCTTTGCTAACTTTTCTACTAGGTTGTTTGCCCCCTTCTCATCCCTGTCAAAGAGCTTTGAACAGGATTTCTCTTTCTCTCTCTCTTTTTTTTTTTTTTTTTTTAGGCAGAGTCTCGCCCTATCGTCCTGGCTACAGTGCAATGGTGTCATCATAGCTCACTGTAACCTCAAACTCCTGGGG
Organism: Cheirogaleus medius; assembly: GCA_008086735.1. Classification (NCBI taxonomy): domain Eukaryota; kingdom Metazoa; phylum Chordata; class Mammalia; order Primates; family Cheirogaleidae; genus Cheirogaleus; species Cheirogaleus medius. The sequence continues at coordinate 21,536,153 of VBSM01000568.1, read as the reverse complement.
TCTAGTGATCCTCCCAACTCAGTCTCCTGAGTAGCTGGGACTACAGGTGTGTGCCACCATGCCCGGCTAATTTTTCTATTTTCAGTAGAGACAGGGTCTTACTCTTGCTCAGGCTGGTCTTGAACTCCTGAGCTCAAGTGATCCTCTCACCTTGGCCGCCCAGAGTGCTAGGATTACAGGCGTGAGCCACTGTGCCCAGCCTGAACAGGGTATCTCAAAAATCTTAGTGAAGTTGTAATTTTTTAAATATTTTTTTCAGAGATGAGGTCTCACTCTGTCGCTTGGGCTGGTTTTGAACTTCTGGCTTCAAGCATTCCTTCTGCCTTGGCCTCCCAAAGTGCTAGGATTACAGGTGTGAGCCACTGCGCCTAGCAGTTTTAATAACTTCAGAAAAATAAATGCTACAAACTCACAAAAAATATCACCTGAAAGTTTAATTATTTAAATTTCTTTTATACTTACTTTCTACTTTTATCTTTATTATAAACTTCCTCTTGGTATCTTCTGGTTTATTAGTTTTATAATTCCTTACAATGAGTACTTAGAATTCATTTATTTTTCTAATATAGGCATTTAAGGATATTCATTTTCCTTTAAGCACTGCATTCACTATTTCACATACTATTCTGAAGTATACATACTCCCTTTAGATAATTTATAATTTTTTTTAAATTTTCTCTTTAATTCAAGGATTACCTACAGTATGTTCCTTAATTTTCCAAGTTTTTTCAGTCACCTTTTAATTATTTCTAATTTTATTAGTTTATAATAAAAGAATATGGTCTGTAAAATATCCATTTTTTTGAATTTGTTAAAGCTTTATTTTATGGCTAAGTACTGTACATGGTCTTTTTAAAAAAACTGTTCCAGGGTAGGCTGGATGTGGTGGCTCACGTTTGTAATCCTAGCACTCTGGGAGGCCGAGGCGGGTGGATCGCTCAAGGTCAGGAGTTCGAAACCAGCCTGAGCAAGAGCGAGACCCCGTCTCTATTAAAAATAGAAAGAAATTTATTGGTCAACTAAAAATATATAGAAAAAATTAGCCAGGCATGGTGGTACATGCCTGTAGTCCCAGCTACTCAGGAGGCTGAGGCAGTAGGATCGTTTGAGCCCAGGAGTTTGAGGTTGCTGTGAGCTAGGCTGATGCCACAGCACTCTAGCCCGGGCAACAGAGTGAGACTCTAACTGAAAAAAAAAAAAACAAAAAAAAAAACTGCTCCAGGGTCATTAGAGGGGTGCGGAGTATATTCTCTAGTCAAAAGATATAAGGCTGCCTCTATATAGTAAATGAAGCTTATTGATTCTATTATTTAATTTGTGTTCTTATTTTTTTGTCCACAAGCATAATGCTACGCAAAGTATAGTCCACAGAAGGTACTGATCTACACACTGTATGTTACTAGTTCACAAGATAAGTATAGAAATGGAGAGCAGAAATTTAGAAACTTTTACAGTAATTTGATATTGCCATGACATCTAAGTGTATGATCAGTATACTTGTCTCATTGAACAGGGTACAGAGAAGTCTGAGTGTTTTTCAATTCATTTAATGAGCCACATGTCATGGGTTGCATATTTGTCATGTACAGTTAGATCACATTACAACTTGTGATATTTTAAGGTAAGTTAGGCATCTATAACTCAAAAATGTATAAAGTACAGAACCCATTTCTTTTACTGAAAGATAACTTAAGTCTACTAGGATAAAGTGGATAAATAAAAATGCTGAGTTTGCTGAAATATCTCTAAAAATCTGTTTTTCCAGTCCTCATCAACTTAGATCTCTAGACTGATTTCTCTACAAAACAGAACAATATAGATCTAAATTATTCCCCATTAGTAGTGTTGTCGTCAGTCTAACCTAGATTAGATAAATTAACAAGTCTGTTGCATAAAAAACTTTAAATATTGATAATATATTATGCCTTCAGACAGGTGTTGCATATAGGGAATTGCTATTTCACTCAACATTTTTTTAGTCACAATTGTTAAATGATGAAAAGTTACAAGTGTAATAGCAATACTCTATTACTTTCCCATCTACATATTTGCAAGTTTTACTATGCTCTTCCTCTTTACTGTCCCTTGCCCTGTTATCATAATCAGACATATAAGATTTGTATATATTGGCCGGGCGTGGTGGCTCACGCCTGTAATCCTAGCACTCTGGG
>VBSM01000568.1:21506469-21521000 GCA_008086735.1 Cheirogaleus medius | reverse complement strand
TATGTAATCCTAACAATATTTGTACCCCCATAATATAATGAAATTAAAAAAAAGCAAATTTGAGTGATTTTCTTATTGGAGTTCAAAATGGGTCGTAAAGCAGCGGAGACAACTTGCAACGTCAACAATGCATTTGGGCCAGGAATTGCTAATGAACTTACAGTGCAGTGGTAGTTCAAGAAGTTTTGCAAAGGAGATGAGAGCCTTGAAGATGTGGAGTGTAGTGGCCAGCCATTGGAAGTTGACAATAGCCAGTTGAGAGCAATCACTGAAGCTGATCCTCTTATGACTACACGAGAAGTTGCAGAAGAATTCAATGTCAACCATTCTATGGTCGTTGGGCATTTGAAGCAAATTGGAAAGGCGAAAAAGCTTAATAAGTAGATGCCTCATGAGCTGACTAAAAATCAAAAAAATTGTCGTTTTGCAGTGTCGTCTTCTCTTCTTGCATGCAACAAGAACGAACCATTTCTCTATCGGATTGTGACATGTGATGAAAAGTGAATTTTCTCCAACAACTGGCGATGATCAGCTCAGTGGTTGGACCAAGAAGAAGCTCCAAAGCACTTCCCAAAGCCAAACTTGCACCATGAAAAGGTCATGGTCACAGTTTGGTGGTCTGCTGCCGGTCTGATCCGCTACAGCTTTCTGAACCCTGGCAAAACCATTACATCTGAGAAGTATGCTCAGCAAATCTGTGAGATGCACTAAAAACTGCAATGCCTGTGGCCAGCGTTGGTCAACAGAAAGGGCCCAATTCTTCTCCACGACAACGCCCCACCACACATCACACAACCAATGCTTCAGAAGTTGAACGAATTGGGCTACGAAGTTTTGCCTCATCCGCCATATTCACCTAACCTCTCGCCAACCGACTGCCACTTCTTCAAGCATCTGAACAACTTTTTGCAAGGAAAACGCTTCCTCAACCAGCAGGATGCAGATAATGCTTTCCAAGAGTTCGTGGAATCCCAAAGCATGGATTTTTTTGCTACAGGGATAAACAGACTTATTTTTCGTTGGCAAAAATGTGTTGATTGTAATGGTTCCTATTTTGATTAATAAAGATGTGTTTGAGCCTAGTTATAATGATTTAAAATTCATGGTCTGAAACTGTGATTACTTTTGCGCCAACCTAATACACTCTCAAGGAGGAGAGCCGGCAGGCTGGAAAGAGAGCAGCTGCCTGGAGAGTAAGTTGTTTTAGATCTTTTGTAGTCTTACTAATTGAGGGGAGGAATAAGGCCAAGGGTTTGGCTTTTACTAAGAATTTGGGTTGTAATTCTTAGAATTGGGTTCCTTCCCATTTTCATCCTTTATATGGTTGTTTTGGAACTGTTATAGTGATTTCAAAGGTGGGGAAATTTTAAAACCACAATGTAAATGATACTATAATTAGCCAAAGTTCATGTAAGGTGACAGATAGCTGACAAGCCAGTCACAGCTGGTTCTTGCCTGTGGTTATCAGCCCCTCTATTTAGTTTCTGCTTAAGAGTTATTTATTTTAACACCTGCACCTGATTGTCAAGCCCCTTCATCCGGTCTCAGCCCTGCCTCTTAGTTTCCTACTCCAACAGTTTGTGGTTTTTGGTTCAAAGTTGTCCACTTCAGAAAACAGCCACTTCTACCAGCCTTTGCAGATGGGCTCTGTGCCAGGGAAAATCTCCACTAATTAGTACGGTATGCTCGGGGCCTTGGGGTCAGTCACATGTGAGGTCTTAAGGTCTTCTTAGGCCTTTTCTGGACATGCATCTTGCCTTGGCCTGCGTATGTGTTTTTTTTCAGTTCCTGTGAGTACAGGACTATTTTTAAGTGTCTGAATTTCCCAAAAAGTCTCACTCCTGCTTCTTGTGGGGACCTTAAATATTCTATTGTATTCCTTTATCTCTAAGCTTTTGTCCTAGGTGCCTTTGAGTGTGTAGTCCCCCTGCAGTGTTCATGAACAGTGCCTACCATTTCCTGTGGCTTTCCCTAGCCTGAGATCCAAGCTATGTTGCTTTTCCCTGTCTGAGCTCTGAGTTAGACAAAACAGATACTAGTACCCCAGGGGGCCCCTGGACAAGTTAGAATATTGCAGATAAAGTCCACTCTCCTCTCTCCAGGGTTCCAGGGAAGGAATTGGCAGCTGGACTGCTGCTTTTGCCAGGTGTGCAAGGAGGGAAGGAGGGTTAGAGTACAGGTAAATAAAAATGTCACAAAATTTCCTACTATTTTGACTGTGGCTTTTTCTCGATTCGGTGTTTGGTTGCTGTAGACTTTAGACTGTTTTCCAGATTTATGAAGTTATTTTAGCCGGTCTCTAATTTTTAAAAAAATATTTCTGTGAGGGAAGGAGGGCCTGGAGCTTCCTAGTCTGCCATCTTGTAGATTCCACTAAAAAAAAAAAATTCTCTCTTTTTTAAAAACAGGGATACCGAAGCTCAGATAGTGATTTGTACGAGGTTACACAGTTAATAAGGAGTATAGCTGAAATTTGACTCTATCTTTTCTTTTTCCAGGTTAAAGAAATTTTGTAATTTAAAATAATTTTACATTCACCAAAAAGTTGCAAAGAGGCCGGGCGCGGTGGCTCACGCCTGTAATCCTAGCATTCTGGGAGGCCGAGGCAGGCGGATCGCTCAAGGTCAGGAGTTTGAAACCAGCCTGAGCAAGAGCGAGACCCCGACTCTACTAAAAGTAGAAATTAATTGGCCAACTAAAAAATATATATAGAAAAAATTAGCCGGGCATGGTGGCGCATGCCTGTAGTCCCAGCTACTCAGGAGGCTGAGGCAGAAGGATCACCTGAGCCCAGGAGTTTGAGGTTGCTGTGAGCTAGGCTGACGCCATGGCATTCTAGCCAGGGGCAATACAATGAGACTCTGTCTAAAAAAAAAAGTTGCAAAGATAGGACAGAGAGTTCCCATATCTGTCTACTGTCCTCCCCCAGCCCTGCACATAGTTATCCCTTTTATTAACAGATTAGTATGGTACATTTATAATTAATGAACCAATATTGATACATTATTATTAATATTAACTGAAGTCCTTAGTTTATTCAGATTTCCTTAGTTTTTACTTATTGTCTTTTTCTGTTCTAGGATCCAATCTATGATACCACATTACATTTTGTTATCATGTCTCCATAGGCTCTTCTTGACTGTGACAGTTTCTCAGACTTTCCTTGTGTTAATGACCTTGACAGTATTGAGGAGTACTGCTCAGGTATTTTGTAGACTGTCCCTCAGTTGGGATTTGTCTGATGCTTTCCTCATTATTAGACTGGAGTTACAGACATTTGGGAGGAAGATCACAGAGGTAAAGTGCCATTCTTATCATATCATATCAAGGGTTTGATCAGCTGGCCAAGGTAGTGTTTGCCAGGTATCTCTGCTATAAAGTTACTTTCCTTGTTTTTCATACTCTATTTTTAGAAGAAAGCTACTAAGTCCAGTCCATACTTAGGAGGGTTGTGGGGGATTAAGTGCCATTTCCTAGAGGGCAGATATGTACATAAATTAGTTAGAATTCTTCCATAAGGAAGAATGATTTATTTTTTTCTCATATTGTTTCAGCTTTGTTCATTGGAAGCTGTTTCAGGTTGGCTCCTATGTCCCTTTGGCATGCCCCCATCATTTGTTTTTTGAGTACTTCCTTACTTTCTGGCACTATAAGATGCTCCTTTGTATATTTCTTGTCATAGCCTTAGAATCAGACATTTTTCAAAGGAGCCCTCGTACCTTTCAGTACATCAAAATGTCTTTCAGAATGTGAAAGATTCTAGTAGTTTGAAGTAGAGCCAATGGAAACCCATTTGGAGGAGTATATGTGTGTAGGGAGTGGTTAACAGGGATAAAAGAAGAAGTGTAAGCTGGAATAGTCATAATCTAATTCTTTCCTGAATGATAGTTTACTATACATTTATAGGCAATTTAGGAGCAAAAGTAAGAGTCAGGTACCTTAGGTTCAAATCCCACTTTCTAGGTGTGTGTTTGTGAACTTCAATTTCCTCATCTGTAAGATGAATATAATAACCCCATGAAATCGTTGTGATGAAGATTAAATGAGATAGAACACGTGCTTTGTGTAATGCCTGGCATGTAATAAGCATTCATGTGTTGGCTATTGGTACTTGTTTCAATTCTTTACTTATCTGGACTAGCCACTATACTGTCATGAACAACTGTCAGCACTCACTTTTTTTGGTTTGATGCCTATTTTATTCCGCTGGCCTTTTGTTATGTTTCTTTTACTAAGTATAAGTTTGATGGGACCCATTGCAAGTCTCATTTGGAGTTATCACTGAGAAGCTGCAAGTGGCATCACTACCCTGTACTGGAGAAGTGCTTGGGAGTGTCTACATAGGTGACAATTCCAGGAACTGTTGGCTTGAAGTAGCCTCATCTTCCCCAGACTCCTGTTTAGATTCAGTCCACTCTTGAATCTTTATTAGTCTTTTTGCTCCAGGCCATAAGAAAATTATTTTGCGGGATTGTGATATATTCATATCAAAGTGAATATCAATTTTTTCTTTTTTTTACTTTTTAAAACTTTATTTAAACATAACTATGCTTATAGAAATACACTCATTGGTTAATAGAATGCAATTTAGGTTTAACTTAACCTACACAATTTGGACCAAAAACTTGGTACGTAGTTTAAAATTTTAAAAATGGATTTGCAATATGGTTTATTTATATCTATTACAACTGTATAAAAGAGCCATCAAATACTGCTAAAGAAGGCAGCAAGAACCTTGAGAAATTTACCTTTGGTTTGCCTCTGAAAATGACATGTATTACACTGTATAAGTTTATAAAATTGGTGCAAGAAAATATTACTGTAATGTTTTCAATGCCAGTTTACAAAGTACAATAACTAATGGATGTGGAAGGGGGTGGGAGGGAGCTCATGTACACATTTGGAACAGTAAAAGCTATCTGATTTAGTTAATATTGTAGGTAGGTGTAAATCTACACAAACTAAGATTTAGATAATTTCTTTTATCTGAATTAACACTATCATCTCAATTCATCCGCTGAGTTGAACAAGGAAACTCGGCACCCTAGTTGTAAGTTTTTCTGATATATTAAAAAAAAGAAGAAAATTAAGTTTTTTTGTCAGCTTTTCAGTCCAGAAGTGACAGTACACTGGCAAGGTGTTCCTTCCATTGTAAGTATTCATGGAGCGACATGCAATGAGGTCTACATGGGTTTTAATTTGTATTAGCATTCATATGCAAAATAGTTTCCAAAGTTAATGACCATATGACTTTAGAAGTGACTCTTGAAAAATAAAATGGCCTTTCTTGGAAGACTAAAGCAAAACATCCAGCCAAAGTTATAAGAAGCCTTATCAAAAAAAATGCAGCCCCTTGTGAATTGACACCTCAGTAAAAACAGTATCCCCCAAATACAAAGAAGCTCTGAAAAAGGAAAAAATATATAACTTAAAATATCTTGAAAACCAATGTGACCTATAGTTTCAAAAGATACTTAAAAGAGATTGATTTTCAGAAGACTACCTAGGATTAAGGCTTATAATCTAGTATTTCAAGTTTATCACTAGTTACTAAATATCAATTTACAAATAACATGTTCATTTTTTATTTGTCAAAAGGGAAAATTCTAGCTTCAGTTCTATCCAGTGAGGGGGAGAGGGGGGACTAGAAAATAAAGATTCAAACAGTTCCATGCAAATATCACATTTTTCAAAGAACTTCCAACTGGACTAAAAGTTCATATTGATAATACACTTTTCATTGAAAAATTTTTAATAAGTACAAATACATGGCATTAAAGTTCAGAACCTAATAAAGACCTGACAATCAAGTCCTTATTTTCTGGAAGAAATACCTCAAGTCCCAATCAATTTCCAGTAACAATGTTTTTACAGATCAATTTAATAAGGGGTTTAATTTCCTTCATATTTTTGTTTTTAGCATTCTAGTCTTAAAAGACTAGATTAGAAATTAGTTCAGTTCCCCATAAGGCATTTTTATTTCTTTTACAGTGTAGAAGAATCCACAAAAACCTCTTCCCCAAACTGATTCCCAATATCCAATCTGTGGTTAAGTTGAATCTTTATTTCTATATAATGTAAACAGTAATTTAAGGTAAAATGTAGCTGTGAACATTAAAACTAGTTGTTAGAAAGATTTAACTAGCTTTATAATTTAAGTTTTAAAACATAAATATTTACAGCTTGATCTGTGGACAATGACTGTCAAAGCCTAGAATTCAACATTCACAAATTCCCATTCATGCACACAAAGCACACCATTATCACACAACCTACTCCTCCTGTCTTGAGAGAATCTTGTTTCTTTAAATCTTTAGCCTCCCAATCAATTCCAAGTCTAAACAACTTTTAACTCAAACTTCACTCTCATATTTTTAACAAGTTTTCCACCCACACATCATTAAAAATTTTCCTAATCTTTCATATTTTACTGCCAAAATCTGATACCTACCTCAAAGAGATCATTAGATATAAAAAATGAAATATAAAGTGGTTCTTTCAAAATAGAATATAGGAGATCAGAATTCAAGATTCCCTATTGGGATCATACTTTATTCTACTGCAATGAATAACTGCTACAAGAAAAATCCTATGTTGAATTCTTTAATACTCTTTGATGACTAGCCAAACAACCTACAAAAAAAGTTTTGGAGTATACACCCTTTTTCATACAAAGTGTCCGAATAGAACACCAGGATTAGCTGTCATTCATTTGAGGCCTCACTTGTAGAAAGTGTCACAGGGACAGCCAGGATACCCACTAGTTTGTGGAGATCCCTGAGAAAGTATGATTTTTAAAAAAAAATCTGGACTGTACTTAAGTTTCACCAGCCTTTTTCATTGCATTTATAGGAAGCTGCACCTGGTCTTCTAGTACTCATACTACCTCTCTTATCCTAGGTTTGCTACATAATGCCTATGGCTTTGGAATCTCCCAAGTGATATTCTATAAAACTTGAAGGAATAATTATGTCTCCTAATTTCAGGTTTGCAGTTTCCAAACATCACTTACAGTTTTTTATTCAATTAAGTAGCCATATGGACACCAACCATCTATGAGAAAAGGTTTTCTTCAAAGAAATGATTTAACACTCTACAATTAGGGATTAGCTATAGCAAAACACAAAAAAAACAATAACTGATGGTTGGTATTTGAGATAAAAATTTGTACAGTATGGAACCTAGTGGTTTTATTGCAAAATCAAAACCGAAAGGTGTGAATTTACTACATCCATTCAAAATAAATAATTTACATGAAATATGGATTCAGGCATAGATCTAATATGTGAAAATCAAAATAAATGGATTGATCTGCATGTTTCATTTGCTTATATACTTGCACACTATTTTTCTGCAAAAACAATTGCAACAAAGAAAAAAAAAGTGCTCTTTTGCAAACAAGCCTAAGAGCATCTCTCTAAAGAGTCCAAAATAAATATGCATATATATGTATACAGTGTTACTGTTTAACACAAATACTATTTCTAGAAAAAATTTAACTGCACAGGTTAAAAAAACCCAAAAAAACAATGTGCAACATCTTAAGCCATTAAAGTACCAAAATAAAAAACACACGGAAATCACTGTTTTTATGACGATTACCATATCACAACTTAGGAAGTAAATACCTAAACTTATAGAATGTCCATTGTTGGCAGCATTTCTCTTAAATTTAAATGTCTTCTCATCTCTAAAAAAAAAAAATCTTAAAGTGCTAACTTTATATAAAGCAGGCAAAATCTTCAAGTGATTTGCTATTAAGTAAGCCACTTTTTTATAGAGCTAAACAAGGAACTAAGGATAAAGTAAATAAACTCACAAGTAGTGGACTCAGTGAGCATTGGAGAGGGGAAGGGTATGCCTCTAAACCCCGCTTGGGTGAGGCAAAGTCATAAAATGTAACCCAAAGGTTTGTACCCTCATAATGTCCTGAAATAAAAGAAAAAAAAAGTGAAACAGGAAGATAGATAAGGATAAAAACTAGCAAGTTGTAGCTGGACAAAGAAATAGAATTCTATTATATCATCTTCGCCTTATTTCAATTAAACACATAAGCTAACAGATTTAGGTATCTGCTTGTTTAGTACACTAACTCCCTTGGATTTGCTAAAATTTATACAACAATTAATAGGTATATATAAAGTTCTAAGGAAAAGAATGGCACTTGAGTTTTCCAAAAATCAACACTGGAAACTTATTAAAGCAATCTTAAAAGGCTGTCTACTACTATGAATGAATAAAAATGTAATAGACCTTAGAAACTAAGAACTGAAACCTTATCCAAAGTTCCATTGCTCCTGCCCTTGAGCTGATTTTTCAAGAAAGAACCAAAAGGAAATTGAGGTATTTGCTGAAATCTTTCTCCTTTCTGAAAGAATGATCACAGAAGATACAAACAAAATCTCCTTTAGACACTTTGGCTTTCTTTGAATTTTTTCTACTAGTTTCTTATGGAGCCAGCTGAGCCCCATGCAATCCAGAATTATCACTATCCTGCGATGTGTTGTTGCTTAGATCACTTTCATAATGACTGTATATGCCTTCGTCTTCATCAATATCCTGAGACTCATTTACTGCCATGGCAGCAGGAAGTGATGTTAGAGCAGTGTTGAACACTGCTTCATGATCTTCTATTGGTGGAGGAAGCAGCAATGGTGAAACCGGTTCTTCGACTGCTGAGTCTTTATCAGGGAGATTCTCTATTGTGTTCTGATCAGTGTCCATTTCCATTTCACAAAGCATAATGTCAGTCTGATATTTACCATCTCTAAAGTTTCATCCTCTGGCATATTCAAGTTTTGTCCAGAGGATGAAACACTGGTGGATTTCTTGATATAAGCAGTAACACCAGCTAGGCTCTCATCTGCCTCTTCTGTTCCTGCCTTTTTTTTTTTTTTTTTTTTTTTTTTTTGAGACAGAGTCTCACTCTGTTGCCCAGGCTAGAGTGCCATGGCGTCAGCCTAGCTCACAGCAACCTCTAACTCCTGGGGTCAAGCGATCCTCCTGCCTCAGCCTCCCGAGTAGCTGGGACTACAGGCATGCGCCACCATGCCCGGCTATGTTCTTGCTTTCTGAAGAGGGGCTTCCTTATTTCCTTCACCTTAGGAGAATAGTTTTTGGTTTTTTGATGCCTCTTCTTTTAAGCTTTCCTTTGGCAGTTGTGGCATTAGTGATAAGAAATCCTGTGTGATTGCATCTTCCTTCGGAAGCTGGCTGTCTTTCACAGGCACTAAGGCAACTTTAGTAAGGACTTGCTCCTTCCCTGCCATTTCACTCTGCATCTTAGACTTTTTCTTTTTATCTTTTCTGAAAGGAGACTTTTGGGAATTGGTTCCACGTGAAGAGGAGGCCTTATGGGAGGACGCAACTCCCTCTGAGCAGTCTCCTTCTGAACCTCTATGGGAGGAGGCCCCTTCTGAACAGCTTCCTTCTGAGCAGGCTCCTTCTGAGCAGGCTTGCTGCTGCTTTTACTTGACTTATTTTTTAGAGTTTTCTTCTTTGTGCTTTTTTTGATGCAGTATTTTGCGTTTTATTCTTTTCCACTTTGCTGTCACCCTTTGGCACTTGCTATTTTTGGATTTGCTTTCTACCTCTTTTTTCTTTTGTCACAGGTTCCTTATTCACAGGATCATGTAAGGAATGGGCTTCAGCTTCTATCTTCCTTTTGCTTTTCTTGGTTCTACAGAATTTTTTAAAAATTCCTTTCTGTATGCACATCCATCTCTTTAGTGTCTGTTGCTAATTTGCGAGTTCTGGTAGTCACTTGGGTCATTGAGACATTACTACAAGGCTCTTTCTCCACTTTTACAAACTTCTCATTTTTCTTTCCAGTTACACCCCTGCCCGCCTTTATTTTTGTCTTCTCTGTTTTTGTTTTTTCACTAGAAATAATTGTTATCAGGCAAGTCAACCTCTCACTTTTTTATTTTCTTTAGTTTCACTTTTGAGACAACCATTTCTTTATTAGGACAGGTAGGATGCTTAGATTTGAAATGATAGTGTACGTTACACTTCTTGGAAGTTGCATGGTCACATACAGGGCGACTGAACTGCTGTGGGTTAACATGTAGCTCTACATATTCTTTGAAGTTACTTCTATTTGCTGTTTTGTAGTCACAGTATGGGCAATTAAGACGTTTAGGCCCATTGTGAGCCTGTCTTGCATAATAAGTTATTTCATGTTGATTAGAGGCCACGTAACTGCACTGATCACATTTAAATGGCTCCTCATCTGAAAACTTGGCACTTCCCCTTGAGGCTGCATCAGAAGAACGAGGACAAGTGGTTTGAGGAGAAAGAAAGAGAGATTTATTAATTTGCCAGTAAAGGAGGAAAACGGCAGACCATCATCTCAAAGTACCAAATTCCTCCCCCATAAGCAAAAATACAGAGCTTTTAAGGGAAGGGTTCTCAAGTGCAGAATATTTTTGTTAAGTACAATTAATGGTTCTGATCCTTTCATCTCCAGAATCTGCTGGGACCTCCTGCTGGCCTGGACACCTGCTGGGACCTTCTGGGGACCTTCCAGGACCTCTGCTGGGACCTCTGCTGCCTGGACCTCCAGCAGGATAGTTCTGAGCCATCTCCTGCAATGCAACGAATAGAAGACACTCTTCTTCCCCACTCAACCACTGGCCTGAGGAAGGGATCCAGGCTCTAGTTCCCCAAAAGAGTAAGGGAAGTTTCAAAGAGACAGAAAATATTTTTGCCATTTTTTCTCAGGCCATTCCCTTTGCTACAGAATGAGTACGCATATGCTAAGTTAGATGAGTCTTCAAAGAACTTGAGTAAGGACAAAGTTCACATTTATGTGGGTATTCTCCTGTATGAATTCTAACATTCTGAACAGAATGTTTGTTTCTATCTGAAAAATACTTGGATTTTCTACATATGTATACTTTCCTTGAAAAATGGTTTCTCAAGTATTTCCTACAGTGACACTCATTTACTGTTGTATATATACAAATGATGCACTTATAGACTTGCTCATTATCCCCAGCTCTGGTGTGGTGTTTCAGCTGTGCACTATAGTGATCATATTGATTGGTATTGTAGCCACAGCAGTCACAGTGAATGGGGCCCTTGGAGAAATCTCCCTCTTCTGAGTGGAAGAGCCTGGCTTTTGCTTGCTTCCCAGTACTTTCTTCCACAAAAAATTTCTTGGCACTGTGAACTCTGATGTGATGCACAAACTGCTCTGCAGATTCTGCTTCATATTAGCATGGCTTACAGTGAAAGGGTTCGTCCTCTGCTCCAGGTATTTGGGGAGGAAGATCTTTACTTGAGCAGCAGTGGCAGCTGATACCTCAAATATAGGCTGAAGTTCTACAACAGAGTTCCAAACTTCTCAGTTCCGTGTTTTCCAGTCCATTGAGTTCACTTTTTATTTCAGGAAATTCCACAAGTCCTCCATCACTGTCTGAAAAGTTGTTATCCCCAGCAGGCATCAATTCTGCCATGTAGCTTTCTTCCCCAACCAGGTAATCACAGCAGTTGCCATTTACTTCCCCAGTTAAGTCCACATTTGCCAGCATGATAAGCTGAAGTGTGGCCAGTTCGGCTTTGGAGAGGCCATGCAAGTCATACATGTTGTTAGGAAACACTATGCCAGTGTTGCCACTGCCAGTAAACAGCCTTTCTCCTCCAGAAGACTGCCTGCCCCATTACCTGGGTGGCCATCATATTCACATAGCCTGCCCTCCTGACACCCCTGGACTCGCCCTCCATGGTGGGCTGGGGAGGCTCTATGGGCACCTTCCAGAGGTTTCTGGCCCAGAGCGCCAGAGGGGGGCCCCCTGCAGGCCAGCCACCACCTCTGTGCCCTGGAAGTTTACAAATTTCATTCCCCCATGACACCAAGCAGGATGCATGCCCCAGCTCCACCAGCTCAGGCAGTGGGGTGGCCTAATTTTCTCTTTTTAAAATATAATAGAAATTCTTTATTATCCTAGAAAATTTAATGTACCTTTGTCAGGTGAGCTCTTTAAAGTGGTTCCTTTAAGAAGAAATTGTCTTCCTTTTGATCATGTGATTGTCCTCCTTAAGGGCTTTCCTATTTTACTATGGATGAAGTCCAAAATCCTCCTTTTGTCAGCATGCCATATTATTAATAGATTGCCACAATTTTTATACCTGTGAGCCTTCTCCCATGGATATGTCTGACATGTTCTTTTCTCATAATTTCCTTTACTAGACTATCATCAACTACCTCTTCAAACTTGACCTGGAGTAATTTAAGTAGTGCTGATGCCTCCCTGTCTTTCTCTTGAACACTACTGTTCAATTATCATTCTCTAGATGCTCTGGCTGCGGGGAGTTAGCTATGCTTCCAGCAAAAAAATTAGGTCCCTTTGGCAGGGGTTATCACAAGGGATAAGGAAATAATAGAAAATAGAAATAAAAGAATACACAGAGACGAAAGTACAGTTTTATAAAGTATAGATTTTATAATAGTTGGGGAAATCAGGAGAACTCCAGCATTCCCATGAGCTGTGAAGCCCCAAGTGAAGTTTCACATCAGTATTTATTGGTACAGTGATGGGTTGCCAGGGGTAACAGATTTACATAGTAACAGGTAGTTTGTTTTAGGTTAAAAGTCTCCCAAAAAGTTTCTAGAGTTCCCTTAATTAACTGTATCTATGTGAGCAAATGGTTACAAAATCTTTCTAAGACAGACTTCTAAGTCCTAAGATAAAATTATCACTTAGCAGAAAGGCTAAACAGAAACATAGTGGTGCTATATTTCTTTATCTAGTTTTTATGGATTGAGACAGGTAGTCAGGAGTGAAACAGGAACTGTCCCCTAGGCTAATTGCTTTTAGCCGCAGGTGTCTGTCTGGCGGGCACTGTTTGATCAGTTCTTATCCCATGGCCTCATGCCAAGCTTTGTCGTACAAAGCAAGCGAAAGCTGACAGGTTTTAGACACAGCGTCACCTTGGAAAGCACTGCCACTGACTGGTGAGATGTCCTCTTGAGGCGAGGCAGCTTTTGATATGTGAACTAACACATTCACATATTCCTTCAGGGCAAAGCCCTGTAAAACTCCTGAAATCATTTCTGTCTCTATATTATAGGGGACATTTCTATAGTGCAATATTTCTATGGGGCAACATCTGGCCCTTGATATGCATATGGTATAAATACCCAAAGTATTTAATATTTTGTTATGATTTTGTATATCCTCTAAATATTTATATTAATGTCTTCTCCCTGAAAGGCATATACATAAGCACCCTAGTCAAGGTGGTACTAAGTATCTGCTTTTTGATAATGAGGAGAAAGATAAAGACTCTGTAATATATCTAGAATATGGTCAGCTACAAATGTGAATAAGGAGTCTTCTTCCCAACACACTCCTAAGGTGAGTATTAAGGAGGTTACTATTTCTGAGTCAGAACTTGGAACAATTTTTCATGGTTGGCCACATGGGGCCCATAACCTCAAGCAGTGTTTCAACTCTCTGTAGGGATTGACTATTTTACATTGCCATTCCTAGTTCATGCTGGTGAACTTCTTTCATGCCTATAATTGGAATCCTCATGCTGTAGCTGCTCTGAGAAAAAAATTAGAGATAAATAGAATAGCAGATTAGAAGTATGTTGTCCAACTTCTACATATTTGGAATTTTCCAGATTTGCTTCTGTTATTGATTTCTAGTTTCATTCAATTATGGTCAGAAGGAAATAAATAAAATGTGGTATATTTACACAATGGAATGCTATGCAGCCATAAAAAAGAATGAAATCCTGTCATTTGCAGCAACATGGTTGGAATTGAAGGTCATTATGTTAAGTGAAATAAGCCAGGCACAGAAAGACAGATGTTGCATGTTCTCACTCATATGTAGGAGCTAAAAAAGTGGATCTCGTGGAAGTAGAATCATGGTTACCAGAAGTAGAATGGTTACCAGATAGTAGAATCATGGTTACCAGAAGCTGGCAAGAGTTGAGGGGGATGAAACGAGGTTGGTTAATGGGTATAAATATACAGTTAGATAGAAGAAATATGTTCCAATGTTTGATAGCATAGTAGAGTGACTATGGTTAACAATGTATTGTATATTTCAAAATATCTAGAAGAGAAAATTTGAGATATTCCCAACACAAAGAAGTGATAGATGAGGTGATAGATATCTAACTTCCCTGATTTGATCATTACACATTGTATGCATGTATCAAAATATCACATGTATCCCATAAATAGGTATAATTATTATACATCAGTAAAAAAAAGAAAAAATTAATTGAGACTTGTTTTGTGGCCTAACATGTAGCCTATCCTGGAAGATTTTCCATGTGCACTTAAGAAGAATGTATTCTATTGTTGTTGGGGAGAGTGTGCTGTTATGTCCAGCTTAATGGGATAAGAAGCCACTGCTAGAGTCTGATAGAACACTTGACTAATTGACTAGTTAGGCAAGAGTAATTGACAATTGCTGGAGACTGTGGAGTAACTTGAGAGATAAGAACTCCTGGGGGCATATACCAAATTTTAATTATCCATTCATGAATTGACGGGCACTTGGGTTGTT
>VBSM01000568.1:21472929-21493913 GCA_008086735.1 Cheirogaleus medius | reverse complement strand
AAAGGAACCAGAAAAAGAAGAAAAAATCTGGATCAAACTTATCAAAAGTAACGAAATAATGATTGGCCCAGAGATAAACCAGAAAAAGAAAAGAAAACAGAACAAAATCAATGAAACTAAGATTTGGTTTTTTGAAATGATAAACAAAATTGACAAACTCTTAGCTAGACTAAGAAAAAAAGAAAAGACTCAAATAACTAAAATTATAAATTAAAAAGGGGATATTACAACTGATGTCACAGAAAAGAAAAAGGATTATAACAGACTACTATGAACAATTTTATGCCAACAGAATGGATAATCTAGAAGAAATTGATAAATTCTTAGAAATATATAACCTCCTAAAACTGCATGATGAAGAAATGAAAACTCTGAACAGAACTATAATAAGGAGATTTTGTAGTAGTAACCAAACACCTCCCGCCAAAGAAAATCCTAGGACCAGATGACTTCATTAGAAAATTCTACCAAATATTTAAAGAAGAATTAATATCAATCCTCCTCAAACTCTTCCAAATAATTGAAAAGGGGGAACACTTCCAAACATGTTCTATAAGGCCAGTATTGCTCTGTCACTAAAACCAGACAAAGACACAACAAGAAGATAAAATTGCAAACCAATATCCCTGATGGATATTGATGCAAAAATCCTTGACAAAATACTAGTAAACCAAATTTAATCAACAGCATGTAAAAGAGATTATAGACCATGACCAAGTGGTATTTATACCTGGAATTCAAGGATGGTTCAACATACAAAAAATCAACGTAATATACCACATTAGCAGAATGAAGGACAAAAAAACACAGGATTATCTCAATTGATGAAGAAAAAGCATTTGACAAAATTCAACATTTCATGGTAAAAACACGTAACAAACTAAGAATAGAAGGAAGCCACCTCAACATAATAAAAGGCATATGTGAAAAACCCAGTTAACTCACATTCAATGGTGAAAGACTGAAAGATTTTCCTTTAAGATAAGGAACAAGAAAAGAAGGGCCACTCTACCCACTACTATTCAACATAGTACTGAAAGTTCTAGACAGAGCAGTTACAAAGAAAAAGAAATAAAAAGCATCCAAATTGGAATGGAAGAAGTAAAATGATCTCTTACATGATTTTAGATTAATATATAGGAAACCCTAAAGATTCCACACAACAAACTGTTAAAACTAATAAAAGATTTTAGCAAAGATGCAGAATACAAAAAGAAAAACACAAAAATCAGTTGCATTTCTATATACTAACAATAAAATATCCAAAAGGAAATTAAGCAACCTCATTTCTGGATATATATGCAAGAGAACTGCAATCAGAATCTCAAAGAGATATCTGTCCTCCCACATTCATTGCAGCATTACTCACAATAACCAAGATATGGAAAGGACCTAAATGTTCAGTAGATAAATGAATAAAGAAAATATGGTATATACATACAATGGAATATTATTCAGCCTTTAAAAAGAAGGAAATTCTGCCACTTTTGACAACATGGATGAACCTGGAGGTATTATGCTAAATGAAATAATCCAATCACAGAAGGGCAAATACAGCAAGGGCAAATACTCCACTTACATGAAGTATGTAAAATAGTCAAACTCCAAGAAGTAGAAAATAAAATTGTCAGAAGCCTGCAAAAGGGGGAAATGGGGGAGTTGTTGTTCAATGGGTATAAAGTTTCAGATATACTAGATGAATAAGTTCTTCAGATCTTCTACACAACATAGTGCCTATAGTTAACAATACTGCATTGTGCATTGTGTGTTTAAAAATTTAAGAAGGTATTTGTTATGGTAAGCATTCTTACCTCAAAACAAAAACAAAAAGAGGCAAAGGAAAAATTTGTAGGTGATGGATATGTCTATTATTTTGATTGTGGTGATGGTTTCAAGGGTGTACGCACAGGTCCAAACTCATGAAATTGTACATATTAAATATGTGCAGTTTTTAAAATATATCAATCATACCTCAATAAAGCTGCTAAAAAATCTAATTTACTATAGCATCAAAAATGACAAAATAAATTGGGGAATAAACTAAACCAAGGAGGTGAAACACTTGTATACTAAAAATGACAAAACATTGCTAAAACAGATCAAAGAAGATACAAATAAATAGAAGGACACCTCATGCATGAATTGGAAGATTAGTATTGTTAAGATGTCCATACTACCTAAAGTAATCTATAGGTTCAATGCAATCCCTATCAAAATTCCAATGGCATTTTTTTGCAGAAATGGAAAAAATTATCCTAAAATTAATATGGAATCCCAAGGGATCTCAAATGGCTAGAACAATCTTGAAAAAAAAAGAAAAAAGTTAAAGGCCTTACACTTCCTGATTTCAAAAAAAAAAATACTACAAAGCAACAGTAATCAAGACTGTGGTACTGTCACAAAAACAGATAGGCCAATGGAACAGAAAAGAGATCTCAAAAATAAATCTTTGTGTATATGGCCAAATGATTTTTGATGAGCATGACAAGACTACACAATGGGGAAAAGACAGTCTTTTCAACAAATGGTTCTGAGAAAACTGTATATCCACATGCAGAGGAATGAAGTTGGATCCTTACCTTAACTTAATTTAACTTAACTTAAATTAACTCAAAGTGGCTTAGAGATTTAAACATAAGACCTAAAACTATAAAATTCTTAGAAGAAAACATTGGAGAAAAGCTTCAGGAATTGGATTTCACAATGATTTCTTGGATATGACACCGAGGACACAGACAACAAAATAAAAAATAGACTAATGGGACTACATCAAACTTAAAAACTTGTGCACATCAAAGGAAACAATCAACAGAGTGAAAAAGCAACCCACAGAATGGAAGAAAATATTTGCAGATTACATATTTGATAAGAGGTTAATATATAGAATATATAAAGAATTCCTACAACTCAACAACAACAACAAAACCCTATTGAAAAATGGGCAAAAGACTTGAATAAACAATTCTCCAAAGAAAATATACAAATGGCTAGAAAGTATATGGAAAGATTCTCAACATCACTAATTTTAAGATAAATGCAAATAAAAACCACAATGAAATATCACCTCACACCCATTAGGTTGGCCACTATCAAAGGTACAGAAAATCACAAGTGTTGGCAAGGATGTGAAGAAATTGAAACCCATGTGCACTGTTGGTTGGGATGTAAAATGGTGCAGCTGCTATGGAAGATGATATAGAGGTTCCCCCCAAAATTAAAAATGGAATTACCACATGATCCAGGAATCCCACTTCTCGGTGTATATACAAAATAATTCAAAGCAGGATCTCAAAGAGATTTTTGCACACTCATGTTCATTGCAGCATTATTCACAATTGCTAAAAAAATGGTGAAGGAGCCTCAAATGTCCATCAAAGGATAAATGGACAGACAAAATGTGGTATATACACACAATGGAATAGTATGCAGCCTTCAAAAAGAAGGAAATCATGTCACATGCTACAACATGGATGAACCTCAAGGACATAATGCTAAGCAAGATAAGCCAGTCACAAAAGGACAAATACTATATGATTCCATTCATATGACGTATCTAAAGTCAACAAAAACAGAAAGAAGAAAAGTAGTTGCCAAAGCCTGGGGCAAAGGAGACGGGAATGAATGTTTAATGAGTATAGAGTTTCAGTTTTGCAAGATGAAAAAGTTCTAGAGTTCTGTTGCACAACAATATGAATATACTTACTATTGATCTGTACACATAACATGGTTAAGATGGCAGATTTAATGTTATATGGTTTTTATCACAATAAAAAATAGAATGGCTAAATGAAGTTCTCCAAACAGAAAAGAAGTGGTAAAAGAAGAAAACTTGGAACTTTAGAAATGAAGACAGAATAATGAATGGGCAAAAATAGGAGTAAATATAGTAGACCATTCTTTTCCTTGTGTGTTTTAAATCATGTTTGATAGTTGAGGCAAAATTATGACATCATATGATATGGTGCTTAATGTATGGAGACAAAATACTTAAGACAATTATATTTAAAATGTGGGGAGAGTAAAAGGACCTAAATGGAAATACATTTTCTATACTTCATTTGGAGTGTTAAAACATCAATGCCAGCAGTCTGTGATAAGTAACATACGTATATTGCAGCACCTAGAGCAATCACTTCAAAACCTACACAGAGATATACTTTAAAAACACTATGCATTATTTAAAATGAAATTCTAAACAAAGTCTCAAGTAATCAACAAGAAGGGGAGAAAAGAGAACAGAGAAACAAAAACCAGAAAACAAATAATAAAATGACACATAACCCCTAACATTCAATAATTACTTAAAACGTAAATGGTTTAAAGACACTAATTAAAGACAGAGAATGGCAGAGAGGATAGACAAACATGACCCAATTACATACCATCTGAAAGACACTCACATTAAATATACCAGTACAAGTAAGTTGAAAGTAAAAGAATGAAAAAATATATACAATTCAAACAATCAAAAGAAAGAAATGACTATATTTATAGCAGATGAAATAGACTTCACAGAAAAGAAAGTTACCTGGGACAGAGACGCCTATTATAATACATAATGATAAAAGGGCCAATTCACCAAGAAGTCATAGAAATTCTAAATGTGTGTGCAACAAACAACAGAGCTGCAATGCATGTGGAACAAACAGCTAAAATTGAAAGGAGACATAGACAATTTTATAATTATAGTTGGAGATTTCAACAAGCCTCTCACAGCAATTGATAGAACTGCTCAACAGAATATCATCAAGGATACAGAAGAATTAAACACCACCATCAACCAACACAACCTAATTGATGTTTCTTGAACACACCACCCACAATAGCAGAATGTACATCTTTTCAAGTGAATATAGAAGATTCATCAAGATAGACTATATCTTGGTCCATAAAATGAACTGCAGCAACTTTAAAAGAATTTAAATCATAGATAACTCAGATGTCAGCTAGATGGCTGACTAGAAGCCACTAACATTTGTCTCTTCCATAAAGACAGTCAAATAAATAAACT
The DNA here is from genome assembly GCA_008086735.1 of Cheirogaleus medius. Lineage (NCBI taxonomy): Eukaryota > Metazoa > Chordata > Mammalia > Primates > Cheirogaleidae > Cheirogaleus > Cheirogaleus medius. The sequence continues at coordinate 21,488,902 of VBSM01000568.1, read as the reverse complement.
ACATTTTAGTGAAAGTAATTAAAGGAGTACACTAGAGTATACTTCAAAGGAGTAACAGAAACCTTGGTGAGCACAGGAACTCAGGGAAGCCACATAGAGAATAGAAGGAAACACTGGGACTCTACCACTCCATCCCCCAGCCACCATCCACTAGGGAACTGGGAAGAACCTCTCCCTATGGTGAATAGGTAAGCAAGAGGATCCCAGCAGCCCACCCAGGACACCTACATTCCTCACCGTGGGATCCCCTGTAGTCCTCACAGGAAGTAAACTGAGCTACAAGCAACTGTTACATCCTTACCAGTGGGACCGAGCAGCTGTGAAACTGCTCCACCTGCCCCCGCTAGCCCTCAGACTAGATCTGAAGCTGTGTACTTCCCCCTGGGGAAACAGTGCTTTGGAAGAACAGCTCCATCTACCTGTCTCAGCCATGGCTGCACCCAGCCCCTAGGGGCCTTAGCTGAAACTGAGCACTGCCTCCTGAGGAAATAATGCTTTGACAGAGCCCTGTATCCCAGGGAAATGGTGCCTGGGCCACCTAGAACAGTCACACACCCCAGGGCCTGAGCTGAAGCAGCACATCACCCCCTGGGAAATCAGTGTTTTGACTGAGCAGAGAAGCTACACAATTCAGGACTGAGCTGACATAGTATCCTGTATCCCAGGCAAACAGAGCAATCAATGACTGGCTGAGACACTTCACCATACAGGCCAAACAACTCTAGTACTCTGCTTTCCTAGAGCTAGACTAGCCCCCTAGAGTCTGAGCTTCTGAGACACCTCTCTCCCCAGGAAGTTGAGTCATCACTGTGCTGCTCCATGCACCCTAGGGCCCAAATGACAGCCATGCTTGGCCATTCTAGAGTGCTTGCTGCTGCTGCATTTGGTCTCACAGTGTCTGGGATACTGCCAAGCCCCATCATCCCAGAGTTTAGAATTTACCACTACACAGTACCCCATCCTCAGGGACCTTACTTGCCACTCAGCCCTATTGGCTCAAGCTCTTGAATTGCAGCCATACCCTGAACCCTGGACTCAAATTTTAAGAGCACCCCTTCTTCCCTAGAGTTGGGCTAGGGCTGTGCCCTAGATCCCAGGGGTAGATTCACACCTGCAACATGTGCTCCTGGACCCAAGTTACTAGGGCATGTCTCAGAGTCATAGATACTGGTGCAATGGGTAACCTACCTCCAACCCTGCCACAGAGAGAAAACCTGCACCCCAAGACCCAGGTGCCATAAAGGTTTGTGAGACCCTAAGGCTAGGACCCTGGCCCCATAGTCACTCTAAGCACCTGTACCTGGAACCCAGCACCATGGCAGCTGCTTGTAAGCCATGTCAGGCCTGACAACAAAAGAAATCTCCTTGGCTAAGTCTCCCCACTGTGGGGAAAATGAGAATAGAAGGATGCTAAAAGCCCTTGCCACTGAGAATATTAACAACCTATACTGCCACTATCACAAAATTCTACAGCTTACACCACTGAAGTGACCACAGTTATTCCTGATGTTGAACACAACCAAAGAAGCTGCACAGAGACTATACCACTACACCTACCTGAAAAAATGTCACCACACCCTTCTCAACTAGCACATGAAGACCAAACTGCATGTGAAAGTCTTTCTCTGTGAAATCTACTCTAGAAAATTTGGAAGAGGCAATTTTTCCAATAAATACACAGATATCAATGAAGGGACAAAAAAAAAACCAACATGAAAAAGCAAGGAAATATTACAATGCCAAAAGAACATATGACTATCTAGTAACAGACCCCCATGACAAGAAAATCAATAATTTGCTAAAAAAAGGAATTCAAAATAATCATATCAAAAAACTCAATAAGATAAAAAAATCCAAAAAAACAATCAAATGAAATCAGGAAAACAATTCATGATATGAATGAGAAATTCAACAATGAGACAGATATCACATAAAAGAACCAAACAGAAATCCTACAGAAAAAAATTCAATGAATGAAATATAAAATACAAAAGACAGCTTTAACAGCAAACTTGATCAAGCAGAAGAAAGAATCTCTTAACTTAGATAAGGTCATTTGAAATTACCCAGCTGGGGTGAGAGAGGAAAGAAATAAGAATAAAAAAGAGTGAAGAAAGCCTACATGACTTATGAGGTACCATTAAGCATGCACATCTTTGTATTTTGGGACTTCCAGAAGGAGAAGAGATGGAAAAAGCATAGAAAATCTATTTAGTAAAATAATAGCTAAAAAATTCCCAAGTCTGGGGAGGAGATGTGGCTATTCAGATCCAGGAAGCTCAAGAAAGGTCCTCTCTGAGGCACATTATAGTAAAATTGTCAAAAGTCAAAGACAAAGAAAGAATTCTAAAAGCACCAAGAGAAAAGCATCAGGTCATATATAAGAAAATCTACATTAGACTAAGAGCAGATTCCGCATCAGAAACATTAAAGACCAGGATAGGATAGAATGGGATGATATATTCAAAGGACTAAAAGAAAAAAATTGTCAGCCAGGAGTACTACACTCAACAGTGGTAACCTTCAGAAATGAGGGAGAAATAAAGTCTTTCACAGAGAAGCAAAAACTGAGGGAATTCACTAGACCGACCTTACAAGAAATGCTCAATAGAATCCTGCATTTGGAAGCAAAATGATGATAATCATTATCATGAAAACACACAAAAATATAAAAGTAATTGGTAGAGAAGATACAAAAAGAAGAAAGAGAAAATAATCAAACCTTATCACCACATAAGACCACCAAACCACAATGATAAATAGTAAGAGAAGAAAAAAGAAACAAAAGATAAACAAAACAAACAAAAAACAATTAACAAAATGACAGGGGTAAGTCCTTACCTATTAATAACCTTAAATGTTAATGGATTAAATTCCCCACTTAAAAGATACAGATTGGCTGAATAGATTAAAAACCATGACCCAACTATGTTCTTCCTACAAGACACTGCTGTCACCTGTAATGACACATATAGACTGAAAGCGAAGGGATTGAAAAAGATGTTTCATGTAAACAGAAGCCAAAAGTGAGTAGGATTAGCTATACTTATATCAGATAAAATAGACTTTAAATCAAAAAGATGCAAAAGAAGGTCATTGTTTAATGACAAAGTGATCAATTGAGCAAGAGTATATAACAATTCTATTAATAAATATATATGCACACAATACTGGAGCACTAAAATATATAATGCAAATATTAATAGATCTAAAAGGAAGAGATAGACTCTAACACAATAAAAGCCAGGGACTTCAACATCATACTCTGAGCACTGGAAAGATCATCTAGACAAAAGAACAAATAAAGGAACATCAGATTTAAACTGCACTTTAGACAAAATGGACCTAACAGACATTTATAGAACGTTTCAGCCAACAGCTGCAAAATACACATTCTTTTCATTAGTACATGTAACATTCTCCATTATAGACCACATGTTAGGCCACAAAACAAGTCTTAATACATTTAAAAGAATTTAAATCATATTGAGTATCTTTTCTGACCACAATGGATTAAAACTAGAGATCAATGACAAGAGAAACTTTTAAATCTGTACAAATACATGAAATTAAACATGCTCCTGAATGACCAATGGGTCATTTAAAAAATTAAGAAGGAAATTAAAAAATTTCTTGAAACGAATGACAATGGAAATGCAACATACCAAAATCTGTGTGATGTAGTAAAAGCACTATTAAGAAGGAAGTTTATAACAAGGAACACCTACATAAAAAGTAGAAAGATTTCAAATAAATAACCCAATGATGTATTTTAGGGAACTAGAAAATCAAGAACAAACCAAACTCAAAATTACTAGAAGGAAAGAAATAATAAAAATCAGAGCAGAAAAAAATGAGATTGACACTAAAAATACAGAATATCAAATAAATGAAAAGTTGATTTTTTGAAAATATAAACAAAATCAACAAACCTTAGCTAGAATAATCATGAAAAAAGAGAAAATATTCAAATAAAATCTGAAATGAAAGAGGTGACATTACTGCTGATACCACAGAAATACAAAGAATCATTAGAGAATATCATGAACAACTGTATGCCAACAAATTTAAGACCTAACAAAAATGGATAAATTTCTGGACACATACAACCTACTAAGATTTAACTAAGAAGAAAGAGAACACCTGAACAGACCAATTATAATTAACAAGACTGAATCAGTAATAAAAAGTCTCCCATCAAAAAATAAGCCCAGGGCCTAATGGCTTCACTGCTAAATTCTACCAAAAATTTAATAAAGAACAAATACCAATTATTCACAAACACTTCCAGAAAATAGAACAGGAGGGAATTCTTCCAAACTCATTCAACAAGGCAAGCATAACTCTGATACCAACAAGAGACAAGGACTCGACAAAAAAAGAAAACTATAGGCCAATATCTCTGATGAACATACATGCAAAAATGCTCAACAAGATACTAGCAAACAAAATTCAGCAGCTCATTAAAAAGATCATTCACCATGATTGAGTGGGATTTATCCCAGGGATGTAAGGATGTGCAACATTCACAAATCAATAAACATGGTACATCTCATTAATGAAATGAAGGAATAAAACCATATGATCATATCAACAGATGCTGAAAAAGCATTTGATAAAATTCAACATCACTTTGTGATAAAAGCCATCACAAATTATGTATAGAAGGAGCATTCCTCAGCACATTAAAATCCATATATGACAAACCCATAGCTAACATCACAGTGAATGGTGAAAAGCTGAAAGCTTTTCCTCTAAGAACTGGAACAACACAAGGATTCCCACTCTCACTGCTCTTATTCAACATAGCACTGGAAGTCTTAGCCAGAGCAATTAGGCAGGAGAAAGAAATAAAGGGCATTTTAATTGGAAAGGAGGAAGCCAAATTGTCCCTGTTTTCAGATGACGTGATTTTACATATAGAAAACCCTATAATAGCTTCACCAAAAAACTCTTAGATCTGATAAATGAATTCAGTAAAGTTGAAGCATGCAAAATTAACATGCTAAAATTAGTAGCATTTCTATACACTGACAATGAACCAGCAGAAAAAGAGATCAAGAAGGCAATCTAATTTAGAATAGCTATGAAAATAAAATAACATACCTCTGGAATAAATTTAACCACGGAGGTGAAACATCTGTACAAAGAAAACTATAAAACACTGTTGAAATTAATTGAATAGGTCACAAAAAATACAAAGACATCCCATGTTCAGATATTGGAAGAATTAATATTTTGAAAATGACTATACTACCAACAGTGATCCACAGATTCAACAGAATCCTTATCAAAATACCAATGATATTTTTCACAGAAATAGAAAAAAGAATCCTGAATTTCATATGGCACCACAGAAGACCCCAAATAGCCAAGGCAATCCTGAACAAAAAGAATAAAGCTGGATGAATCACACTACCTGCCTTCAAAATATATTACAATGATATAGTAACCAAGACAGCATGGCACTGGCATAAAAACTGACACACAGGCCAATGGAACAAAACAGAGAACTCAGAAATAAATCCACATATTTAAAGCCATCTGATTTTTGACAAAGGTGCCAAAAACATTCAGTGGGGAAAGGACAGTCTCTTTCATCAATGATGCTAGGGAAACTGATGTCCATATGCAGAAAAATGAAACTAGACCACATACAAAAATCAACTCTAAAAGATTAATGACTTAAATGTGAGACTGAAACTATGAAATTACTAAAAGAAAACATAGGGAAAATGCTTGAGGACATTGGTCTGGTCAAAAATTTCTTGGGTAAGACCTCAAAAGCATAGGTAAAAAAGCTAAAATAGACAAATGGGAGCACACCAAGCTAAAAGGCTTCTACACAGCAAAGGAAACAACAGAGTGAAGGGACAACCTACAAAATGGGAGAAAATATTTCCAAACTATACATCTGACAAGAGATTGATTAATAAACAGAATATATAAGGAACTCAAACAACTCGGTAGTAAAACCCCAAATAATCTGATAAAAATGGGCAAATGATCTGAATAGATATTTCTCAATTGAAGAAATACAAATGACCAACAGACTTATGAAAAAATGCTCAACATCACTAATTCTCAGGGAAATGAAAATCAAACCATAATGAAATATCATCTCATCCCAGTTAAAATGGCTGTTATCAAAAAAGACAAAATGTAGGCCAGGCATGGTGGCTTACACCTATAATTCTAGCACTCTGGGAGGATGAGGTGGGAGGATCGCTTGAGGTCAGGTGTTCGAGACCAGCATGAGCAAGAGTGAGACCCTGTCTCTACCAAAAATAGAAAAATTAGCCAGGCATGGTGGTGTGTGCTGGTATTCCCTGCTACTTGGGAGGCTGAGGTGGGTGGATCGCTTGAGCCCAGGAGTTTGAGGTTGCAGTGAGCTATGATGACAGCACTGAACTCTACCCAGGGCGACAGAGTGAGACCCTGTTTCAGAAAAAAAAAATAGACAGAGGAACTGAATAGACATATCTTCACATAAAACACACAAATGGCCTACTGGTATATGAAAAGGTTCTCAACATCATTAATCATCCAGGATACACAAATTAAAACCACAATGAGATATTACCTCACATCTGTTAGGATGGTTATTATAAAATAACAACAACAAAAGGTAACAAGTGTTGGTGAGGACGTAGAAAAAAGGGAACCCTTGAACACTGTTGGTGGAAATGTAAAGTTTTACAGACACTATTGAAGACAGTATGAAGTTCCTCAAAAAATTAACAACAGAACTATCAGATGATCCAGCAATCCCACTTCTGAGTATATACCCAAAGGTATTAAAATCAGGATCTGGAAGAGATCTACACTCTCATGTTCATTGCAGCATTATTCACGATAGCCATGACATGGAAGCAACCTAAATGTCCATGGATGGACAAATGAATAAAGAAACAGTTCCCTTTCATCCACAGAGGATATGTTTCAAGACCCTTAGTAGATACCTGACACCTTGGCTAGTACCAAACTCTATATATAGTATGTTTTTTTCCTATACATACACACACAAAATTTAATTTATAAATTAGGCACAATGGATTAACAATAATAACTAATAATAAAATAGAACAATTATAACAATATGCTGCAATAAATGTTATGTGAATATGAACATTCTCTCAAAATATTGTACTGTATTCATGTGGCAATAGCTTCCTCATTGGCATACACAGCTTCTCCAATAAATTTTATATTTTTCAGTCCAAACCTATTTATGAATCTGTGTAATCATTCTTTACTTGTAGAAAGTGGCTTGGTGTAAATTGAGAGGATCCCTTGCTGAAGTCTTTGTACAGACTCAATGCTTTATGGAGCAACACATTGCTGTCAGTCAGAACACGTTTTCTGTTCATGTCTTCCACCCACAAATTTGATGCTGTTTCCTTCTTAACTAAGCACTTATTACCCACTGTGGTCGTAACTTCTGCAGTTTGAGGTGTGACGGAAAACTGACATGAATTTCTTTTTCTTTCTTCACAATTTCACAGATAAAAGATTCATTCTTAACCGTAGATCTTAGCAACCTAAGCATACAATTTTTTTTCCTTATTAAGTGGAGAACTTTCACCTTTTCACTTAAAGCAAGCACTTTACAGCTTCTCTTTGGCATGTCCTAATTGCTCACATCACTACTCTTGCACTTGGGGCCATTATTAAGTAAAAAAGGGTTACTTGAACACAAGCACTGCCATACGGCAGCAGTTGATCTGATAACCCAGACAGCTACTAGGTAACTAATTGGCAGGTAGGCTAGACAGCGTGGATACACTGGACAAAGGGATGATTCACGTCCTGGGCAGGACTGAGCAGGACAGGGTGAGAGTTCATCACACTACTCAGAACAACACACCATTTAAAAATTATGAATTGTTTATTTCTGAAATTTCCCATTTAATATTTTTGGACTGCTGTGTTGACCACAGGTAACTGAAACTGAGGAAAGCAAAACCACTGATAAGGGGGGGGTGGTTACTGTATATATATATATATACACACACATACAGTGTATATATCTATCTATATATAATCTGTATATATATATGCAGATTTTAAAGAATAATGCCGGAAATGTGTGTGTGTGCATACACAACAGAATATTATTTAGCCTTTAAAAAAGAGGCAATCCTAACATTTGTAACTCATGGATGAACCTGGAGGACATTATGCTAAGTGAAATAATCCAGACACAGAAGGACAAATACTATATAATACCACTTATGAGGAATCTAAAATGGTCAAACTCATAGAAGAAGCAGAGAGTAGAATGGTGGTTCTACTCTCCCTAGCGGGGGCCAGGGAGAGAAGGAAATAGGAAGATATTGGTCAAAGGGTACAAGGTTTCAGTTATGCAAGATGAATAAATCCTAGAGATATAATGTGCAGCATAGTGTCTATAGTTAACAATACTGGATTAAATATTTAAAAATGTGCTAAGAGAATAGATCTTATGTTAAGTATTCTTGTAAAAAAATAAAGATGGCAAGAGGAAACTTTGGAGGTGATGGATGTGTTCATGGCACATGTTGTGGTAATAATTTCATGGGTGTACACTTATCTCCAAACTCATCAAGTTGTGTGCATTAAACCTGTACAGCTTTTCACATATCCGTCATACCTCAATGAAGTGGTTTTTTAATAAAAGGGGTAGCAGCCTTTGCCAGATATTCTTTATCTTCTGTCCTCATCCATTTTTTACTCTTCCTAGTCCCTGTTTATGTCCTAGGATGTTTACCCCTATGGACTGTATAGTCTTGGTTCCCTTGCCTGTTGGCTTGTAGTTGGATTTAGTAAAGGGGTAGAAATAGTAGCAGACCAGACAGTGGGAGGAGAGAGGGGTCAGGGTATTTGTTTCCCACTCTTTCTACTGTGGCATTGTATCCCCGGCAGTAGCTGCATTCCTGCACAACCAGAGTACCCACTGGGCAACTCCTCCTCCATAATGCTCACACTCATGGGGCTCTGGTAACTCTGTTTTATCCCATGACCCCTGCGCTTGTGGGGTGGTAACAGTTTCCCAGTCAACCCTCACTTATTCCTTGTTTCTTCCTGTAACCCTAACCACTCCCTGCACATTGTCTTTTCACAAACTCCCTTCATCTGAACCATTTGGAGTGAATTATTCTCCTGCTGAGGCCCCGCTGATAAAGTCTGTTTATATCTTCATCCTTTGCCTTATCTCCATGATTTCAAAGAACAATAATGCTGGAAGTGGAAAATTCCCCACTTGGGTGTTTTTCTGTACACTTTCAGGGCTGCTCTACAGTGCTTGAAGATAGAGCACTAGGGAAATAAAATGACTCATCTAGGAAGGTTACTTTTTAAAAAAAGAAATTAAAACAAATCTACACAAGAAATACCTGGTCATGACAGAAAATTTAGGAAACCACAAAGGGGAAAATAAAAATCTTCAGTAATCCCACTCTGCAGAAATGATTGCTGTCAACATTTTGATGAATATCTTTCTTAACTACACATATCTAGGTTGCATACTTCTTTGAAAAACCCACAAGTTCTGAGGCAGTGCCAGATTGAATTATTGGGCTTTTTGAATTTCCATAACTGCCCCTATCTGTGGTAGTGTGGGCAAAGCAGGAGCATTTGAAAAAATAAAAACGTAGAGAAGGAGGAAGCAGACCTGGGGTAGTTTCATAGTTCAGCCCTTTTCTAGACTGTCATAATTGATGCACTGGATGGACTCCACCCACACTAAGTCCTGCTACGCTGGGCTGGGCTTGTGTGCTCTCTGGGAGGGGCTGCCTTCCACAGTTCTCACACTCAGAGGAATCTACACCAGAAGCATGGGTAAATAAGCCACGGTCGCAAAACTGGCTGCCTTGCACAAACCTCCCTTTCCATGTGTTCTCTTGGAATACACGGAAACCTCTAGAGCCTGAGGCAGTCCAGAGAGAGAAGTTAGGAACCAATTAATATTCCAGCAGCCCTGAAAAGGTTAATCCCAAAGTGACTGAGAAACACAAATGTATTCCCACAGGGCAGAAGCTAATCTTATTGTGGGTAATAACTTCAATCTTCGGAACTGGAGCTTACTTGCTTAGATGCCAAGGTCATTTTGTTTTCCTTCAGAGTCCGAAGAGCCAAAATTCTCTGCTATTTGATGCCTGTGTCTCCTCAAAAGAAATGACACTATTATGTATGTGTAGAACATCTTGTCCCCTGTATTTGCTCTTCCACTGCTTGGTGTTATGCTGACCCCAAATAATCAATCCTTTTGTCCTCAAGCTTAAAACTTAGGCTAGGAAAATAAGAGCCTGGTGAGAGGGAATCTACACAGGCAAAGATGTATACAGAGTGGAGGCTACTCTGCACTAGCTGCTTTGGTGCCCATTCATAATCTTTCTTCCTGGGGAGCCTCCCATTTGATTACTTGTCTCACTACTTCAGAGCAACTGAAACATCAACTTTCTACCAGTTCCCTTTTCTGGACAGTTAGCAGTAGCAACAGAAGGATCAAATTTGGACATCATCCTTCTTTCTTATTCTTTCTTTCTTGTACAATTATTCTTCAAGCCCCTAGTTTCATGCTAAAAAAAAAAGCCTATTTATGAGTCTGCTTTTTTGAAGACCTAAAGAAAGAACTATCAATGTGAAAAATTTGTCACACCAATCATAGAACTTAGAGCCTAGAGGAAACCAATCTTCTTTTTTAAAGACTAATTTTCACTTTAACTCTGCTAGTCAAATACCTTTCTTTTTTTATCACTCAAAGTGAAGCAGAATCAGATACCTTTCTTTTGAAAATCTTGTTGCACCTTTTCAGTTCATGGTGAGGTGAGATAGCTGTAAGTTTACTGAGCTTTAAATAGAAAAGTATCTGGGCAAAGTGGACTCTCAATAAACTTGTTTGTTTGCTCAAAATGAGTGCCAGGACTCAACGAATTTGCAGAAGCTCCCTACTGACTGCTTGCACATCTAACTGCAGTTTATTTTTGTCAAGCTTCATTTTCACATACCTTTGGCTACACAGTAAGAACACCCTTAAGATTGTCAAGTAGGGCCCGGTGCAGTGGCTCACACCTGTAATCCTAACACTTTGGGAGGTCAAGGCAGAGGAGGATCACTTAAGGCCAGGAGTTCTAGACCAACCTAAGCAAGAGTGAGACCCCCGTCTCTACAAAACATAGAAAAATTAGCTAGGTGTGGTGACATGCACCTGTAGTCCCAGCTACTCCAGTGGCTGAGGCAGGAGGATCGCTCAAGCCCAGGAGTCTGAGGTTGCTATGAGCTATGATGATGCTACTCTGCTCTCTAGCCTGAGCAACAGAGCAAGAGAGACTCTGTCTCAAAACAACAACAACAACAACAACAAACAAACAAAAAAGGATTGTCAAGTAGGAGTAGAAGAAGAACCATAATGAAAATTTTAGGAAAAGGAAGCAGGGATTAAACACAGATGAGGCAATTTGTAGATAGTTCCTCCTTATAAGTCTGAAGAGAGAAATTTTGAGCAGCATTATCAAAAACAGAATGGCAACATCAAGGTAGGTGCAGATGTGACCTCAAGATCCTTCAAGATAAAGCTTGTAATGTTAAAGTAAATATAAACAGAGTGGAGGAAAGGCTAGTAATGCAGGTTGTGGTGTGTAATGGTTAGACCATATGTTACAGTATCAGCACAAATTGCCCTTTGCATTGGGGCAAGTGTTGATGATTGAGTAATTGAAGCATTATAAGACATGCACACTCCTATTACAATGACCACCATTCCTATGAAACATTATGCATGGTAATAGAGCAGTCTTTGATGGTGTTTTTAATAACAACAGAAAAGTTGCACATTCCATATTTTTCTTTGAGTCTGGCCCATGCAAAGAGTCACTCCCTGTAAGGGAAAGATAGCTCACTAGTGCTATAACTGGTTACATAAAAAGAATTCCTGTGATTGTCTTCTAGAGAATTGAGATTGTGTCCCACTCCACAGAATGAGGGAAGGAAAGTATTGAAGAGAACTTCAAGGGGATAGAGAAGGTGGCAGCACTTTTGGAAAGACAGAAAGGAAGATTGACCCCTAGAGGTCTTTGGCTGGGAAGTCTTGATCTGAAAATGGACTCTGAAGTTGCAAGTTAGAAAGGCCTATATGTAGGATATATCACGTTTATCATAGCCTATTATTATCATAATCAAACCTTATCATTATGCAGCTGAGAAGCCAAGGAATAGTGATATAATTGCCACAGTCATTTTTCAAGAACACATGATTAATTGGATGAGTTCACAACTTTTGGTTCCCAGCTGAGTCAAGATCCTATCAGACTACAGTGTCCCCAGATGGAAATATACCAAAGGAAGCTATGTCCTACTCAAGTGTGAAGAATCAAACAAAGGGTTAACTGGACTTGGAGTGAATGCTAAACTGCTCTTCCTTTTTAAGTTTGACAGAGTAAACAAATGTTGAAAGTATTAGAGGACATCTTCTGCTTTGAGAACTTGATTTTGATGTGCCTTGAGCACTGAATCATTCTGGCATGGTGTAATAGAAAGACATTATATTTAAGTCCTTATTTCTTCACTTAGCATTAATGTGCTATCTAATTTCTCTGAGGCACAGTTTCCTCATCTCTAAGGTGGAGATAATAACAGCACCTAATTTATAATGCTATTGTTACTATTAAAAGAGATAATGCATGTAAAGCATTTTACACAGTGTTTGACATCCAGAAATAGCTCAATAAATGCTCATTTCCCTTTCTTTTTCCTTATACAGGAGTTTGTCTAGTGTGCTTAGCTTGAATCAAAAATAGAAGCTCTAAAGTGTTCTCCGAATTTATTTAAAGCCCTTTAGTTAAAGCCATTTTGCAAATGGCCCATCTCTTTGTAAGTGAATGTTTTCCCAAATATGGGTTTTACCCTATGCTCAAATGTGTTTTTCTCATCCAGGAAGAACACGTGAAACCCTAGCCCACAAAAACTTTATCTTTATGACTCCTTTTTCCTCTTCACCATTATCTTAGACTCCAGAAGACAGGACTGAATTTCACAGGCAACTCTGTAATTTAGTATAAAGAAACAAGGCTCAAAAGTACACCATAGTTGAGGGACTTTGCTTACCCTAAGGCAAGGTTTCTTAGCCTTGGTACTATTGATGTTAGGGGCTGGATACTGTGGGTGGCTGTGCAGTGCACTACAGGATGTTTAACAGCATCCTGGCCCTCTACCCACTAGATGCCAGTAGCACCTCTCCCTTGAGTTGTGACAACCAAAAATATCTCTAGACATTGACAAATGTCCCCTGGGAAGAGGGACAACCTCGTCCCTGGTTGAGAACCAGCCCTAGAAGAAAAAAATCAGCTAGCTCTTTGGCATACAAATACCCAATGCGAGTAGATTAAATGGAATCTTTAGGAATAATTGGAAATGCAAAAGGCAAGGGGGGACAAGGGAAAGAAGAGTTCGGTCAGAGGAACAGTTTGGATTTTGAAAGAGAACCTATTTCATATGCAGGCCTTATTGAAACAGAGGTTAGTAAGACATAGATCCTGCTCTCAAGGAGCTCACATTTTAGTGGTAGAGGCAGCCACTTGAAAAGACAATGAGAATACTGTGTAATGAGTACTATGTTAAAAATATATTAATATAAAAGTTGCTATGGAACAATGGGAGCACAGAGGAGGGGCAACCACCCTAGTGAGGTACAAGGAAGGCTTTCCAGAAGAGATCATGTCTGAGCTGAAGGATAAGTAAGGATTAGCCTGGAGAAGATAAAGGGAAGACGAAGGAGCCATGAGAGAACTTGGTGTTTGAAGGAAAGTGCAAATCATTTAAGTCCGATGGGAGCAGAATGATCAAGAAAAAAGAGTGGTAGAATAGAAGCTTGTAAGACAGACAGGGAGTAGATCATGAAAGTCCTGCTAAGTCATGTAAAAGACTGAATTTTGAGAGCCACTGAGAGCCATTGAGTTTCTCCGTGATTCGATTTGGATTTAGGAAAGATTATCTTGGCAGTAGTGTGGAAAATAGATTAGAAATAAGGTAACCAGTCAGGAAGCTATTGTAGTCCAAGTGAGAGTTGATTATGGACTGAGTTAGGGTTGTGACAGTGGGAAAGAATTCAAGATCTACTTAGGTGATGACAACAACATGGTCTGGGGACTGGTTTGGTATAGGGATGGTTTGTAGCTTGTGCTACTGGGTAGATGGTAGTTCTATTCACTGGGATGGAAAACACTGGAGACAGAAGAGGTTGGGAAGGAAGATGAAGTTTCAGTTTGAAAAAGTTGAATTTGAGGTGGTCATGATCATTGAGTGGGGATAACTGGTGGGCATTAAATATATGAGTCTGAAGATCAGGAGAAAACTTAGGGTAGAGATGCAAGACTGAGAGTCATCAGGGGAAACTGATGTCATCAGGGGAAGCCATGGGAATGAATGAGATCATCCAAGGAGAATGTGTATACTGAAAAGAGATGAGGGCCAAGGATTTTCCCGTGGCTCACTTCTTCACTTCACTTGTGTCATTTCCTCTGAGAGGCTTTCCTTGACTGGCACATATGAAATATCACTCCTACCAGTCTTTATTCCTTTACTCTAATTTTTTGTGGTAACACATTAGTATCCCATACTATGTTATATATTTAACCCATTAGCATTTTGGTTATTCTCAGATATTTACAGTAGTTTAATTTACAGGCATTTAAAAGTTCAACCACTCAAAATAAAAACTGCTATCTCACATCCAATTTAGAACTTCTCCTCCAGCCCCCAACTGCCAATGCAGCTTTACTGGCAATCCCATAAATCTCCAGTGAAGAAAAGTGACTTGGTCTGTTATTTCATTTTCCGTGCTCCACCTCCTTCCCTACTTGCTCTACTGCTTCAAACTCAGGGCTTAGGGGGTGGGGTGTATGGGGAGAGGAGAGTCTTAAAGGGACAGTGAGAAGCTTAATTGACTGATGTAGGTATAATCTGGCTGTCAATATCCTTTGTAAAGTAGATGCCCAAATACTGCTTTCCTTATGGTGTGCCTTTGTGGTTTATTCAGGGACTCCCTCACTACTCACCCGCTAGTGGGGACCTCTTCCCTGCACTATTCCCTGATAGGAACAGTGTACCATCTGACCGTATTCCCTCTTGGCTATAGCTCCCACACCTTTCTTTCATGGGATCCTCATTCTTACACTGGAGTTGCCAGATATGCTCAGAAGAAACTACCTGGCCTACAGAAAACGTGGTTCCTTAGAAATCTAGATCTCTTTCTGTGCCCTGCCATTGTGAGCAACTTCAACCAGCCTTCTCCCTTCAGACTTCAGGTCTTAATTGCAAGTGCAAGTTTCTATCTTTTTCTAATACCAGGGGACACATGTGAGGTTCTCTCATGAACTCTTTCTGTTTTAGTAGAAACACAGGTAGGTCTAAATTTCTGTAGTGCAGCAAGCCTCCAGCCTGGGAGTAAGATGCTTGTCTCCTCTCTTTGAAAGGTTTAATTGGGATCATTTTTGCTTGGCATGAGCAGAGGAACTATAGTGCCTTCTACTGCCATGAATTCCCATCAAAAAATCCTCTTTGTTCCTTCAATTAACCTCTAGAATTGTCTTTTAGAGACTGGAGTTGAATGGTGGGGATTAATATTTGAAATATGAGTTTGGCTACCTCTTAGCAAGTCCTGTGGGAATCTGTCTAGCATCTCTCTTTAGAATCTATGGCTTCCCTTTGAGTGTATATCTTCAATCTTGAGGCCTGAGTCCAAACTTTGGGAAACAACAGAAAAAGTCCCATTTAACAACCTTTTACAAATATATGTAGCAATATGAATGCACACATATACAAATATATACCTTGTGTGTGTGCACATATATACACACATACATACATAATATATTTGTTTATTGCTGAGAAGCAAAATAGAGTATTAGTTAAGAATATGGACTCTGAGACTTAAATCTAAGGTATGATACCTTAAAAATCCTAGAAGACGTGGGGAAAACTCTATCAGACATTGGTC
>VBSM01000568.1:21411223-21433838 GCA_008086735.1 Cheirogaleus medius | reverse complement strand
CTCAAACAATCCTCCCGCCTCGGCCTCCCAGAGTGCTAGGATTACAGGCGTGAGTCACCACAGCTGGCCTAACCTCCCATTTTGATGGTCAATTTTTCAATTTCTCTCTCTTGTTCCTTTATATATTTGGAGATGTTTTATTAGTACATACAGGTTTATTATGTCTATGAGGTGATCTTTTCTATCCTTCATGACGCTTTTATTATCTTGAAGTTTTACTTTTAGATGTTAGTATAGCTACCTCAACTTTCTTTTGGTTAGCATTTACCTGGTATATCTTTTTGCTTCTTTTATACTTTCAGTCTTTCCTTAACTTATGTTTTAGATGTGTCCCTTACAAGTGGCACATAGCTAGATATTTTTCTTTTATCCAGTCTGTTACTCTCTATATTTAAAAGGGTGAATTTGCTCATAAGTGAGTTTTATATTCATTGATATATTTGAACTTGTTTTTTACCATCTTAACTTGTTTTCTCTTGTCTCAGTTTTTTCTATGCTTTTTGTTCTCCTTGCCTTTTAACTTTTGTTCTCAATCTATTTTCTTGTCCTCACTACTGATTCTGCAAGATTCCATCTCAAGGAAGCTGTCTCAAAATAGTGTTAGTGTTGGAGACAACAGCAACCCATGGTGGAAGGTGGGGCTGGAGGTGGGATATGGCTTTTCTGAAAGGAGTCAGATTGGCAAGTGATAGGGGAAAGGAGGCTGGAAGCTGATAGAGTCCGTGTCTGATGGACGTAAAAAAATATATATTTTTTTCAAGTATGAGGCAAGGATGTCTGATGGGACTGGAGGGAAGGGAAGTGGGAGTGTAAGATGAATGAAGGCTTAAAGTGCAACCTGAAGGGACTAGTTAAGGAAACTGAACAAATTCAAGTAAGAGGATTTGTGGCTGACAATGAGGGTCCAGCTGGGGTTTTAGACCAGAAATAATGTAGCATGTGGGTATGGCAGCAGACAAAGCAGGCTAGAGCATTAGTACAGGTTTGGGATTTTCATGGGCAGTTGTGGCAGAGGGATGAAGGTACACAGGTATGGAAGGTACTGGTGAGATTGGTTCAGTTGTTGAGCTATCTGGAATCCAGGGTGGATAGGGAAGGAAGATAGATCACCAGGGCGCAAGTGGACCAAGAGAAAATAGAGGGCTCAAGAGACTGTGGTCTTGATGGGTTGAAGAACAGGTATAATAGGAGTGAGCTATAGTTGGAAAGTGGGGATTCTTGGATTTAAGATTTTAGAAGGGGAAAGTTATGGTTGGTTAGGTCCACAAATGAAAAATAAAGGGAAGATGTACAGTGTTAGCAATTCCATTTTCTTATGGTGCTATCTTTATTTTCTCAAGGCTCTTCTTACTCCCGGGCCTTTGATATTACTTGATCTCATCATTATGCTAATGTTCCTTTTTCATCACAATACTATGCTACCTCTCTACAAGCACCAGTTTGCTAATAAATCTGGCATCATTCTCATTTCCAGTGTGCCTGTTCTGTCCTTGGTTTTTAGCTGACAGGCAACTGGTAATACCTATTTTCTCCAGGCGCCACTGATTTTTTGCCCAGTGTTTCAGCTATAATCACACATGTGGGAATTCATTTCCACAATGCTTTTGATTGCTGTGTTCAATATTTTATAATTGCTTGGATCATGAGCCTGCCTTGACAGAGCCAGTAGAGCACTAGTTCTAGAATCAGATTGGGCTTAAATCTCAGCAATTTCACCTACTTGCTATTTATTCTTGGGCAAGTAAGCCTAACCTCTCCTAAATCCTCATATATTCAATGGATGTAATAATAGTCACTCACTTTTGATGTTGTAAGGATCAAATTAGTTAATATACATAAACCACTTGTTTGGCATATAGCAAATTCTCAATAAATGGAACTGTTGGGGTGACCATAACAGTGTTGATGATCAACAATATTGGCAGCATATACAACACTATGTACCAGATACTGTGTTAGATGCTGGGCCAGGCACATAGGAGAATATTGAAAAAGTCCTTGTTTTTGTAGAGAATATATATTGTCCTTGGGGATAAGAACTAAGAAGACTTCCTCAAGATTATCTAAGAGGGGCCTGTGAAAGAGGCTTAGAATATTATAGCTCAGTAAGGCCCAGAAAATAGACAAGTTGAGAAAATATCGAGGTTTTAGAAAGCTGTATTGCTTTGTTGTTTATGCTTTCTACTATCTTATAGGTAATAAATAAATAAATAAATAAATGGGCTTATTGTCTAGTTTCAAGGGAAAGAACAGAAGGTAAGTGTGATCCTTATTTCCTTCTCCACTCTCTATCTACCTTGGGCTCTTCAACTCCATGACTACCAAATCTGTATTTTCAGATACAGTTTTTCTTCCTAAGGTCCAGCCCTGTGTCTTCAACTACTTCCTGGGCCCAATTAACCTGGATATCCAGTATGCAACACAAACTTAATATAATTAAAATGAAACTTTTTGCCTTCCTTCCAAACCTGTTTTCTTATATCTCTTATTGCTATGAAGGCTATTACTAGTCAGTCAGTTGTTTAACTTAGACATGTGAGCTAGACATCTTTGACTTCACCTCCTTATCTCTCTACCCAGTTGTTTCATTCTGTCCATCCTACTTTTCAAACCTATTCTCTGTTTATTCTTTCTGCCTGGTGCAGGCCTTTATCATTTCAGCAGATTCAGCAAGTATTTGTACTCTAAATATGTGCTCCAAATGTTGTAATTGGCCCTTGAACACACATTACTTAATTTTATTTTTATTTTTATTTTTTTTTTGAGACAGAGTCTCACTCTCTTGCCGGGGCTAGAGTGCCGTGGCGTCAGCCTAGCTCACAGCAACCTCAAACTCCTGGACTCAAGCGATCCTTCTGCCTCAGCCTCCCGAGTAGCTGGGACTACAGGCATGCGCTACCATGCCCAGCTAATTTTTTCTATATATTTTTAGTTGGCCAATTAATTTCTTTGTATTTTTAGTAGAGACGGAGTCTCACTCTTGCCCAGGCTGGTTTCGAACTCCTGACCTTGAGCGATCCGCCCGCCTTGGCCTCCCAGAGTGCTAGGATTACAGGGGTGAGCCACCATGCCCAGCCTACTTAATTTTATTAAGAATCTTTGAGGTAGGTCATTTTGTAGATGAGAAACCAGAGGGTAACAGAAATAAAATGATTTGTCCAATTGTCTAGAGGCACAGTTAGAAAATCTAGGTTGTTTTTGCCTGGACTATTGTAATAATTGGTCTGCCTCCTTCACACTGTTTTCTTTTTTGAGATGTAAAAGGAGATACTTGTAAAAACACATCAGAACTATATAAAGTAAAAAGTGAAAGATGCCCCTTCCCAATTCTACTCCTCAAGAGAAACCAATGATAATAGTTTTTATTCTAGACTTTTCTCTGTGCATATACAAATGTTTAGATAAATACTTTATGAAAGAGATCATTATTATCCCACAGCTACTTTTTCTCACTAATGGGCATATTTTCATGTCAGTATGTACAGATCTACCATTTTTTTATAGCTGTGGAGTATTCTACTATATGGATACATTACTTTGTTTAATGATTCCTCTTTTTTTTTTGTTTTGAGACAGAGTCTCACTTTGTCACCCCAGCTAGAGTGCCGTGGTGTCATCACAGCTCACTGCAACCTCAAACTCCTGGGCTCAAGTGATCCTCCTGCCTCAGCATCCTGAGCAGCTGGGACTATAAGCAGTGACACCAGGTCCAGCTAATTTTTCTATTTTTTGTAGAGACAGGGTCTCTCATATTGCTCAGGCTGGTTTTGAACTCCTGGCCTCAAGCAATCCTCTTGTCCCAGCTTCCCAAAGTGCTAGGATTACAGGTGTGAGCCATAGTGCTCAGCTTAATGATGCTTCTGTTAAAGAACTCTTTTTTGTTCTTACAAATAATGTTGCAGTAACATTCTTGTGCATATACCCTTGCGTGAGCATTTGTGTGAATATTTCTATGAGGTAGATTCTGAGAAGTGTTATTACTTGGTTAGGGAGTATGCCTATTTTAAAATATGTACTACCAAATTGCCCTTCAATTTGTCCTCTGAATCAATCTTTCATACTATACCTAGAGTGATTTTTGTAAAATGAACTTAATCATATGATTTCTCAGCATGAAAAAGCAATACCAAAGATGTTTGATTGATTTTTATTGTCTATACAATGAGTTTTAAAATTCTTAATTTTTAAAAGTATTTAAGAGTTATATAATCTGGCTCCAACCTATCTTTCCTACCATTCTCTCCCCACCAACAAATATGTACTGTATTTAATAAGGCAAAATTCACCTCTTCTGTAAAACCTCCTATATATTCAGTGCTCTCTCTCTCTCTCTCTCCCCTCCCCCTTCTCTATGCAAGATAGAATTAGTTACTTCCTTCTCCAAGTTCCCATAGTACATAATTTATAATCCCTCTGATAGCACTTAGTATGTTGTACTGTATTTGTTTATCTTTTTTCCCTGCTATTTTTAAAGGCAGGAACTGTGTCTTACTCATCTCTGTATCCCCCAGCACTTAGCACAATGCCTGTCAGAGTAGTGCTTAAGAAATGTTCATGAAATGGGGGAAGATATTCTAGACGTAGTGCTAGTGCAATAAGAACTTTGGGAGGTAGAGTAGGTGAAAGTTTTGAAGTATACCAGAAAGTTGACTGAATCCCTGGAACGTGGAAGCTGGTTGGGAATGGGGAAATTGGCCGAAACTGGCAGGAGTCCTCATGTGCTTTTCCCTTCCACTACAGAGACCAGCTGCCTGGTTATTTGGGTTAATAGACTTGAGATTTGAGAATATTTAAAGTATTAAAAATTGGATGATTGAGGGCTCACTTGGTGGAGTGGGAGATTGACTCAACTGTGCTATGCTCTTTCCAGACTAAGATGCTTATGCTAAAAGACCCAACCCTTTCCCAGACTCATGAATAACTTTTTCTTCTTGAAAAATCAAAGCCTCTTCATTTTTACTGCATGATTCAGGTGGGAGTAGGAATGGTACATAGGTCCGATACTTCTACTTCGTCTCCTTAGCCTGGCTCAAGGGGAGAAGTAGCCTACTAAAAGGCTCTAGGACCATGGGCCTATTCTGGAGTAAATCACCTATGTGAAATTAGCTCTCTCATTTCAGGCAACTCTGGTAGCTCTCCTTGTCTGGTTGCTTTGAAGAAAGAAGAGTAGAAGAAGTAGAATAAGTCATGTCAGAGATACTGGACCTCTCTTTTCTGTCTGAAGTAGAAAGGGATTTGATCCTTAATGTTCTACAGCGAGATGAGGAGCTCCGGAAAGCAGATGAGAAAAGGATTAGGTAAGAGTCCCAGAAAAATCATGGGATCCCAAGCCTTTGACCAATGATATCTGGGCTTTTTCTTATGTCTCCCAACTGAATTTCAGAGAACCTTGTGTATATGACGTTTACCGCTCTTTGTTGGGTCAAGTTGGGTTCTGTGTTTGTTGGTTTCACAGAACCAAATAATCTTACTGTCTTTACCCCTCAGCCCCTCTTCATCCAACCCATGCAGATCCTAAATCCACTTGTGCTTCTCTTTTGGGTCTTGGCAGGCGACTGAAGAATGAGTTACTGGAGATAAAAAGGAAAGGGGCCAAGAGGGGCAGCCAACACTATAGTGATCGGACCTGTGCCCGGTGCCAGGAGAGCCTGGGCCGTTTGACTCCCAAGACGAACACTTGTCGGGGTTGCAATCACCTGGTGTGTCGGGACTGCCGCGTTCAGGAGAGCAACGGTGTCTGGAGGTGCAAGGTGTGCGCCAAGGAAATGTGAGTGTCACCTATGGCTGAGTAGAGAGAGGAGATGAGGCCTCAGCTGTTGTGAGAATTTCTTGCCTTAGCTTTTGTTGGTTGTATGGCAAGAGCCATTCTTTATCCATACGTCATTTTCTTTTTTTTTTCCTTCCCAGAGAGCTGAAGAAAGCAACTGGGGACTGGTTTTATGACCAGAAAGTCAATCGCTTTGCTTACCGCACCGGCAGTGAGATAATCAGGATGTCCCTGCGCCGCAAACCTGCAGGTACTGGACCTGTCTAGAGATAGTTCCCTGCCGACCTTAACCTCAGGGATAGATCTTTTGGTGTGGAATCCTAGTGTATTCTGACCGGTGGTGTCTTAACTCCATGGGCTCAGCTGGTTTGTGAGGAATATAAGAGATTGTATCACCTCCCCTTCTGCAAATGTGGTGTGTTTCAAGGGAAGATGCTATGAGGATTGTTTCCCTTTTCCCCTCTCAAAATCACCACCCTGTCCTACTTTTGTCTGTCTTGAAGTGAATAAAAGAGAGACAGTGGGACAGTCCCTCCTTTATCAGACACAGATGAGTGATGTCTGGCCAGGGAGAAAGATCATTCAGGAGCAGCAGAAGGAGCCCAGGTAAGAAGCAAGTGATCATTTAAAGAAGTACTAAAATGTCCCTTTAATTCTTTTATTATTCTTTGTACTTTATTCTGTTTATAAAATAATAGATGTTTATTATAGAACAATTTGGAAAGTACAGAAAAGAGTAAAGAGGGAAGAAAAAATCCTTCCTAATCCTACTACTCACATGTAAACATTAACATTTTGACATATTTACTTTGTTCTTTATAAGAACAATTTGAACACAAATAAAAACAATACATACTCATTAAAAATTTAACCATTTATATGAAACAAGAAAGAGGAAAGCAACAAATGACCCAAATTCCTATTACCCTAGTTTTCACATTATGTGAAAATCACAATTCTATATATATAAATAGAAGAGTGATTGGATGGATAAACTGAAAAAAATTTGAATATTGTATCATAAATTAAAATCATTCTGTTTAATTTTGCTTGAATTTAAGAGAATAAAACACTAAAATGGGAGAATTGCTAATCTTCAGACAAATTTTTTTTAACCATAAAACATATTAGTCATTAAATTCCTCTAAGCTTAAGAAAACATATGAAAACCATTGTGCAGTTAGTCACTTATTTAGTGTTCTTTTTTTTTTTGGTAACAGCCTTATTGAAATATAGTTTATATACCATACCATTCACTCATTTATGATGTACAATGCAGTCGTTTTTATTATATTCACAGAGTTGTGCAACCATCACCTCAATTGATTTTAGAACATTTTCACCACTTTAAAAAGAAACCCTTGGTCGGGTGTGGTGGCTCACGCCTGTAATCCTAGCACTCTGGGAGGCCGAGGTGGGAGGATCGCTGGAGGTCAGGAGTTCAAGACCAGCCTGAGCAAGAGCGAACCCTGTCTCTACTAAAAATAGAAATAAATTAATTGGCCAACTAAAAATATATAGAAAAAATTAGCTGGGCATGGTGGTGCATGCCTGTAGTCCCGGCTACTCAGGAGGCTGGCAGTAGGATGGCTTGAGCCCAGGAGTTTGAGGTTGCTGTGAGCTAGGCTGACGCCACGGCACTCTAGCCCAGGCAACAGAGCAAGACTCTGTATCAAAAAAAAAAGAAAAGAAAAGAAAAGAAAAGAAAAGAAAAGAAACCCTTTACACTTTAGCTATCACCCTGCTCCAACCCCTCCATCCTTCCCCATCCCTAAGCAATTACCAATCAATCTACTTTATCTCTCTATATATTTACCTATCCTGGATAATTCATGTAAATTGAATCATATAATATATGGTTCTTTATGTCTGATTTCTTTCACTTAATGTAATATTTTCAAAGTTCATCCATGTTGTAGGACTTTATTCCTTTTTTATGGCCAAATACTTCATTATATGTATATGCCACATTTTATCTCTTCATCTGTTGATGGATATTTGGGTTGTTTATACTTTTTTGGTTGTCAAGAGTAATACTGCTGTGATCATTCATTTTGAGTTTTGCATGGACACATGTCTTCATTTCTCTAAGGTAGATATCTAGGAATAGATTTAATGGTCAGTCATATTATTTAAATCTACCTGCTTCAATATTAAACATTATCAGTAGACTCTGCTATGAAAGAGGAAGAACACTTCCTCCAAATTATTTTCCCCTATTCCCACTATTTGTTATTCAAATTATTTTTACTTTTTCAGGATTTATAACATTTACATTTTGTTGTACAGCCATAAATCATTTGCTTGTTTTACCTGTTTGTTTAGTTTTAGTTTCATATTTAAAAGTATTATATGCTTACAATCAGGCCTTGTACCATGACTTCTCAATTCTCAAATTCTTTACTTTGATTTATTTCTTTGTTGTCTGGATTTCATCATTGAGAAGTTCCTTCAAGAAGGGCTTCTGGGTGGTATATTTATTGCATTCTTTCATGTTAAGAACATCTACCAAGTGCCTTTATATTTGAATGGTATCTTGGCTGGATATCATTAATATGTTCTTAGGTCACATTTTCTTTCCCTCAGTATGTTGTAGACATTGTTCCATTTTCTTCTGCCACTGAATGTAACTGTGAAGTCTGAGGACAACTTGACTCTTGTTTTTCTCCCTTGTAGGTAACTCTGTGTGTGTGTGTGTGTGTGTGAGAGAGAGAAAGAGAGAGAGAGAGAGAGAGAGAGAGAGAGAGAATATGAGAATGTGTGATCAGACTTGCCTAAAAAATTCCTTTTCTTTTTCTTGAAATTTAGTAACTTAACAAGGATGTAACTCAATGATGATCATTCTGTGTCTTTCCTTGATAGTTTTCAGGGATATCGGATTTTCTTATCCTCCATTTCTGTCCTTTTCTTTTACTGTCTAATGCAATAGAAAAAGAGAAAGATGAAAGCAATTAACCACAATTAGCCCAACTCATTCCTACATGCTAATTGTTTGTTTTTCAGCCATTTTCTTTCTTCTCTCCCCTCCCCTCTCCTCCTCACCCCCCTTTCTCCTTCCCTTCCTTACTCTTTGCTATTTCCAATTTAATCATTTGAATAAATTATCTTATTTCGGTTTTAGTTTGTTCTTTGCTGTAATCTTTTTTCTCTTATTTCATTATTTTATCATCTTGTGTTTGAACTCTTGTACTGTTTTGAATATATATTCTTATTAAGTGCCCTTATAGTATAAAGCACTCAGAAGAAACCTACTTATTTTCCTAGGATTCTAGTCTTCTCCAGACTGGGTTCTTCATTCATCCTGTAAATTGTTTCCATTTCTCCTCACTTCCTGGCTATTTATATATCTGCCAGATGATTTAATTTCATTTCACTCATGTTTAAGATGGGAAGTTTTTTCTATATCTTTGTTTGCTCTGATATAGTATATGTGAATTCTTTTAGACAGGCTTCTCACCTCAACTTGAAACAATTTATCTATTTCCCACACCCAGCTATACTTAAGTTTAAGCACTGAATATTGCTTTCTATATATTTCTTTTCTTATAACCTAAGGGGAGGGGTGGAAGGCAACTTGGAGTCCTGGGTTTTTGTCTCTTGAAATTCTCTTAAATGTCCTGGTCTAGGGCTTACTTGTCCCAGCTCTAGGTGAATCCTCTAGTTTATACCAACACCCTGGGAGATGACATTCTCTAGCAGTCTTGTCTGCCTCTTTTGAGGTCCCACAGTGGTACCTGGAGTTACAAGTTTTGAGGAATTTTGTTTTTCTTGACTTACCCCAGGACTGCCTACTCATTCGCTTAATCTGTACATTGCCACATAAGAAGGGATTAGTTAAGGAGCTTCACTGAGCTAAATCTTCTGTTTTCTTAGCTATGATTTTTTGAACTTTATGACTTGAGGCTTAATTTTTTCCTCATTTGGTTTCTGCTACTGAATTTTTGGCTTTGTGCATGCATATGTGTGTGTGTGTGTGTGTGTGTGTGTGTTGGCACTCACTTTCCCCCCTTTCTCTCAACCAAAGGGAAATGACTATCACATTTTATATGATTGTTGAAAAACAATATAGAAATATATCAAGTATGTCTTCCAGTAACTTCACTGCCTCTGCTCTAGACAATTATTGGTAATAGTTGTTAATAGTTTTGGTGTATGGACTACCAGACTGTCTAAATGTACACATATGGGTTGGATTCCTAAATTTTTAATTTCTTTCTAAAAAAAGATCATACTGTATATATGTTAAGTGAAAAAATAGAAGAAAAACTACTTTAAAAACTCAATAATACAGACAATCCCATAGATAATGAACAAAAGATTTGAATAGACATTTCACTAAAGATACTATACAGATGTCACATAAGAACTGGAAAAGATGCTCAAAATAATTAGTCATTAAAGAATTTCAAATTAAAATCACAATAAGATATTACCATATGCCTACTAGAATGGCTAAAATTAAAAAGACTGACCATATCAATTGGTAAGGATGTAGAACAGCTAGAATTCTCATACACTGCTGGTGGGAATGTACAATGGTGCAGCCACTTTGAAAAACAGTTTAGTAGTGTCTTAAAAAGTTCAGTGTGCACCTACCTACCTTGTGATTCAGTCATTCTATTTCTAGGTATTTACTTAAGAGAAGTGAAAGCATATGTCCATACAAAGACTTGTACATGAATGTTTATAGCAGCTTTATTTGTAATAGACAAAACCTGGAAACAGCCCAAATGTCCAACAACAGATGAGTGGATAAACTGTGGTTTGTTTATACAGTGGAATACTATTTAACAATGGAAAGGAATGAACTATTGATACATGCAACAATATGGCTGAATTTCAAAATAATTATGCTGAGTGAAAAAAGCCAAACAAAAAGGAATATATACTGTATGATTCTGTTTTAATAAAATTCTAGAAAATGCAAACTAGTTTTTATTGGCAGAAAGCAGATCAGCACTTGCCTGGGGACAGGAGCAAAGAGGAAGGAAGGGATTAGAAAGGAACAGGAGGAAACTTTTGGAAATGATAGATACGTTCATTAACTTAATTGTAGTGATGGTTCACAGGTGTATACATATGTCAGAACTCCTCAGGTTGCATACTTAAACATGTACAGTTAATGTCAGTTATAACTCAAGGTGTAAAAGAAAAAAATTGTAGAAAAATATAACATGGACATCTTTCTTTGTCAGCACACAGGGTCTACTTCATTCTTTTTGATATGTGTATGGTATTTCATCATATGTATGTACTGTGATTTTATCCACACAGCCTTGGGTGGGTGACTCATCTGTTCCAGGTGATGAGGCCCCCTTTATTCTTTGTGGATGAGGATAAGAATGGCTTTTATTTGCTGAACCTGATTAACACATCTGACATCATCGGTCAGAATGTAATTTCTAAAACCTACTGCTTCTGGCTGTCTGTGACCTCTTGTCTCATTGGACCCAGAAGACTCTTATTCATCCTAAACATGGAAACAGATTAAGTGACCATAAATGATCTTTTCCATAAAATTATGGAGCCTCAGAGATAATTTAATTCAACCCCCTTATTTTTACAGAAAAGAAAGCAGGATAAGTGATTTACCTGAGATCATACAGATAGTTAGAGCCCAGGGCTCCCATCTCTTAGTCTATTTTTTACTGCACAGATGTCAAATAATTACTTTTTTGCCCTAGGGTTGTTTGTATCAGCTCTGGATCAGTACGTATTAATCTTTAGGAAAAAATACAAGCAAAAAACACTCTCCATGGGCCATCGTTAAAACTGCCTCTCTAGAGGAATGGTTCCACTTGTGGTTTTTTCTTCTTTGGAGCAGAGGGGAGAAACGAATGATTCTAAAGTAAAAAAAAAAAAAATGAAATCAAGCCCCCTGCTGTGTCTTGTACTATAAAGCTAATAGTCTCTCAAGGAATAACCACCATTTCACCACTCACATGTCCTGGGATTTAACCCCTGCTATTTTCACAGAACTATCTCAAACATCATGTGGTAACCTGGAAAGTTTATTATTTACTTCCTAAGATGTTATAGTTTCTGGTTATCTTATTCTTTGTTGATTTATTGGTTTTTTTGTTTGAGAAATATTTAGGAATGCCTACAATGTACCTGGCATTGTTTTAGGCCCTGGGGTACATTGGTGAATACAAAAAGGTCCCTTGCTTGTGGGACTTAGATTTGGGGGATGAGGGACACAGAAAATAAATGATCAAGTAGATATATAATATGTTAGATGTTGAAAGTGCTATGGAGAAAATTAAGTAGACCTAAGATATAGGGAATACCAGGAATGCATGTGTGTATATATGCTATTTTCTTTAGGATAGCCAGGATAAATCTTTATAATAAGGTGACATTTGAGCAAAGACATGAAGCAAATGAAGGAGCAAACCCTGAGGGTACCTGGGGAAAGAGCATTGTAGGCAGAGAAAGCAGCAGGTATAAAGGTGAGTTTGTGTTTGGCACTTTTGAGTAATCTGGAACTGAGTGAGCAAGGAGGGATGAGGGGAGATGAGGACAGAGATGGAGTGAGAAGCAGATCATGTAAGACTTTGGTGGCATTTGTAAGGACTCTGTCTTTTATACTGAGTGAGAAGGATGGCTCTGAACAACACAATCTTATTTTTTCTTCTTTTTAAAAATTGATGTAAAATTCACACAGCATACAATCATCATTTTAACAATTTTAAAGTGTACAATTCTATGGCCATTAGTACTTTCAGAATATTGTGCAACCATCACCACTATGTGATTTCAGAACATTTTCATCATCTCCAAAAGATACCCTACCCATTAAGCAGTCACTGTCCATTTCTCCCAGCCCCTAATCTGCTTTGTGTCTCTTTGGATTTGCCTATTCTGGACATTTCATATAAATGCAGTCATACAATATATGGCCTTTTGTGTCTGGCTTGTTTCACTTAATATAATGTTTTCAGGGTTCCACCATGTTGCAGCATGTGTTAATATCAGAACTTAAATCCCTTCAATGGATGAATAATATTCCATTATATGGATATACCACATTTTGTTTATCTAGTCATCCACTGATGGGCATTTGGGTTATTTCCACCTTTTGGCTATTAGGAATAATGGTGCTATGAACATTCATGTAGAAGTTTTTGTGTGGACATATGTTTTTCAATTCTCTTGGATATGTACCTAGGAGTGGAATTGCTGGGTCATATGGTAATTCTATGTATGCTTTATATTTTAAAGGCTCATTGTAGCTGTTGTGTTGTGGACAGATTGTATGGGGACAAGGAAAGAAGCAGGGAGATTTGTTAGGAGGCTGTTGCAATCATCCAGGAGCTAGATGATGGACCAGAGTAATGACAGCGGAGGGGGTGAGAGTGGATCAGATTTTAGATATACATTGAAGTTAGAGCCAAGAGGATTTGCTGACAGATTTAATTGGTATTGTGAGACAAAAGAGAGGAGTCAAGGATGATTTTTAAGATTTTTTACCTGAGAAATGAAAGGGGAGGGAGTTGCCATTTGATGAAATTGAGGGAAAATCAGGTTTAGGGGAGGATTAGGGCTTTGGTTTTGGGTTTGCTGTGTTTGACACATCCAAGTGGAGACACCAAGTAAACCATTGGAAAAACAAGTTTGAGTAAGAGATAAATATGAGTGATTAGTTTATAGAGGATATTTAAAGCTATGAGACTAGATGAGATCATTGAGGGATAATTCTAGAAAAAGAAGAGAAGCAGCCCAAGGAAGAAGCCCAGAGACAATCCAGAGATTAGAGGTCTGGGAGAGCAGGAGGGACCAGCAAAGGAGACAAAGAAGGAGCAGCCAATGAGATTGGAGGAGGAAACCAGGAGAGCGTAGTGTCCTGAGTCAAGGGATATTATTTGAAATGCTTTAGGAAGAATAACTTTTTCCTTTTCCTGCTACTCTCACTAACTCTTTGAGGTAAGGGGCCCAGGAACAGTGTCCTTCCCTTTAGATATGAAGACTGCCATTTTGAATGCCCAGGTTTAGCCTTCATTAAGGCGATTAAGCTGAAAAGAATTCTGTTTTTTCTGAATACTATCTTCCAGACATACTGCTTATTTATGGATATACCTAAGCCCCACTGAGGGCATTTATGCAACAATTGAGTCACCAAATATTTGAGTGCCTACTCTATGCTAGTTGCTCTTCTAGGCCTTGGGAACACAGCAGTGAACAAGCTATGTGGTCACTGATATCATGGAACTTATCTAATAGAGGCAAAAGACATTAAATAAATCATTTGTTTAAATTATTGAACAAATTAAATAATTTGTTTAAAAGCCATAAACAAATAGTACTTATGTGATGACTGCTACCAAGAAATCAGGATGCTTTTTTTTTTTTTTTTTTTTTTTTTTGAGACAGAGTCTCACTCTCTTGCCTGGACTAGAGTGTCATGGTGTGGAGTCAGCCTAGCTCACAGCAACCTAAAACTCCTGGGTTTAAGGGACCCTCCTGCCTCAGCCTCCCGGGTAGCTGGGACTGCAGGCATGCGCCACTGTGCCCGGCTATTTTTTCTATTTTTAGTTTTTTGGCTAATTTCTTTCTATTTTTAGTAGAGACGGGGTCTCGCTCTTGCTCAGACTTGTCTCGAACTCCTGAGCTCAAGCAATCCTCCAGCCTCTGCCTCCCAGAGTGCTAGGATTATAGGCGTAAGCCACCATGCCCAGCCGAAATCAGGATGCTTTGCGAGCATATAGGAAGGTTCCTAATCCAGACTTAGGGTGGGAGCGTGGTCAGAGAGATCTGGAGGAATTGACATATAAACAGAGACCTGAAGAAGGAGTGGATTAAGCCAGGTGAAGAAAAGTGGCTATTGGGAAGAGAACATCCCAGGAAGAGAAAAGAGAGAAGAGGGAGAGCTTTGGGATATTCAGGGAACCAAAAGAACTTCATCCTTCTGAAATGTAAAGTATGAGGAAGCATGGAAGGTGAAGGATGAGTCTGGAGAGCTGAGCAGGAGCCAAATCATAAGGATTTCCTTGTTAAGGAGTTTGAACTCAATCCCAGCAGCAATGTGGAATCACTGAAGAGTTTTAAAAGTGTACTCAGCTGGACACAGTGGTATACACCTGTAGTCCTAGTTACTCAGAAAGCTAAGGTGGGAGGATCGCTTGAGCCCAGGAGTTCCAGGCTACAGTATGCTATGATTGCACCTGTGAATAGCCACTGCACTACAGCCTGGGCAACATAGCAAGACCCATCTCTAAAAATAAATAAATAAATACTTTTTTTTTTTTTTAACGTGTACTCTATTTTAGAAAGCTCACTCAGGCTACCATTGTTGGTAGGAAGGAGGCCTGACTAGAGGCAGGAGAGCCCACTTCCTATAAATTGTTGGTTCTTGGTTTTTATCCTAGTGTGCCGTTCGAAGTGCCAAAGCTGAAAAGTGGAAAGAGTGCACTGGAGGCTGAGAGTGAGAGTCTGGATAGTTTCACAGCCGACTCCGATAACACCTCCAGGTGAGGTTCCCCACATTTCCCTCACCTCCACTCAACCCAAGTTCCTGTTTCGTTTTCTAGCATCAGGATGCAGGGCTTCTGTGTCTTCAATGTTCCTGATTTCTGTCCTCAGAAAATTGAATGAAGTATTTTCTCTGACCTCACCAGAAGTCATTCCGTAGCACTTCTACTGATTTGGCTCTGAGCGCAGAGCATGTTAACTTCCCCAGGCTGCTGCACCTTGGAGGGAGAATTCTTCCTAGTCTAGCAGCAACTGTTGCTGCTGTCCCTTAGGAATGGGGGTGTGAGTGTTTGTGTTTGTGCAAAGTTGTCTATCTGATCTTCTGCATTTCTTCAAGGTAAATCAGATGTGAAGTGTATCTTCTAGATTTGGTTACTACGATGATCCTAAGCCAGTGGCTCTCCTTCTATAGAGCTTTGGTCCCTGGGTAGAAGTGGAAGGGGTGGAGGCGGCATAGTTATAACTTTCAAATCTACCTCCAGGAGAGACTCTCTGGATAAATCTGGCCTCTTTCCGGAATGGAAGAAGATGTCTGCCCCCAAATCTCAAGTAGAAAAGGTAAGCCTCAGGTTATTGGTCAGTCGGCCTACCTGTGTGTCTTCCCTCCCTCCTTCCTTCCCTTCCCTTCCTTCCTTTCCTCCCTTCTGCTCTCCCTCCTCTCTCCCTTCTCCCTCTCTTGCTTCCTTTCTTTTCTTTTTTCCTTCCTTCCTAGGCAGAATTTATTTATTTTTCTTTTTTTTGGTTTTGATTTATTTATTTTTATTTCAGAATATTATGGGGGTACCAATGTTTAGGTTATGTATATTGCCTTTGCCCCACCCGAGTCAGAGCTTCAAGCATGTCCATCCCCCAGACGGTGTGCACCGCACCCATTAGATGTGAATATACCCATCCTCTCTCCCCCATCCCACCTGCCCGACATCTGATGAATGTTATTATTATATGTGCACTTAGATGTTGATCAGTTCATACCAATTTGATGATGAGTACATGTGGTGCTTGTTTTTCCATTCTTGGGATACTTCACTTAGTAGAATGGGCTCCAGCTCCATCCAGGATAATACAACAGGTGCTATATCACCATTGTTTTTTGTGGCTGAGTAGAACTCCATGATATACATATACTACATTTTATTAATCCACTCATGTATTGATGGGTATTTGGGTTGTTTCCACATCTTTGCAATTGTGAATTGTGCTGCTATAAACGTTTGAGTACAGATGTCTTTTTTATATAATGTCTTTTTTTCCTCAGGGTAGATGTCTAAGAAGAATTTAAATCAGGAATTCAACTAAACAAATTTCAGTTCAGATTCACTTGAGAACATTTTCTAAGGTTTTGGTCGAAATATGTGAGAAAATATATTTTATACTACTTCTAGGAATTTAATCTTTCCTTTAAGTTTGTCATAGTTTGGTGAAAATCTGAGCCTTATTCTTCTTAAGGCTATCCTTCCTTACTCATTCCTTCCACCTACCCATCTGTCCTTTTTCCATTTCCTTGCCCTGTTCCTTCCTAGGAAACTCAGCCTGGGGGTCAAAATGTGGTATCTGTCGATGAGGGTGAAATGATATTCAAGAAGAACACCAGAAAAATCCTCAGGCCTTCAGGTAGCTGGTTTCCCTTCATGGCTTTTTGGGACTGAAGTTCTGAGTACACTTGATGGGCTCTTGGTATGAAGAATAGGTCTCTTTTGACTTGAGTTTTTGGTCTTCCACTCAGAATACACTAAATCTGTGATAGATCTTCGCCCAGAGGATGTGGAGCATGAAAGTGGCTCCTTGGGAGACAGAAGCAAATCTGTCCCAGGCCTCAGTGTGGATATGGTAAGTGTCCTTGTATTTCACTTGATCACTGTATGAAATTTTATTTATCTAGAATTGGTTTTAGTACCTGATACTCTCAATCAACCTGTTTAATTCTTTAGGAAAAGGCAGCATGAATCTTGATTTCCCCAAATTTCTAAAGTAAATCTGCTTCCTGATTGGCTTAAAGGAAAGGACTGTCTTTGCTGTCTCTTTTATTTCCTAATAGATTACTGGATAATCTATTATCCAGTAATAGTAATCTATTATCCAGTTGGGGTCTTAAATAAATACTTCTGTTGATTAAAATATAAGGAGATAGCTGGGTTAGGGCAGTCAAATGGGAAAGAGTTGTATTAAGTCATTAAATATGAAATGTCCGATTTCAAATCAAAAGTGCAGTTTATTATATCACAAACAAGAAGAAGTACAATTAATCAAAGTATGCACTTAAACTGTCGACACAGTTTTTCCATCTTAACAGTAGCTTGTTTATGCCAGCAGTGAAGAAGCCTGGAGAGCGAGTGGTGATGAAATGGCCAAAGGCGTTTTCCACCGCTTGTTGAGAATTGAATATCTTTTCTTGCAAGAAGTGGTCCTAAGCCTGGAAGAAGTGGTAGTCAGGTGGTGCAAGGTCTGGTGAAACTCTCTGATGACACAGAGTTTCCAAGTCCAACTTCTGTAGTTTGAACAACGTTGCTTGTGTGACATATGATTGAGCATTGTCTTGCAAGAGGATTGGCCTGTCTCTATTGACCAATCTCGGCTGCTTAATCACAAGCATCCTCATCATTTCATCCAACTGGTTGCAGTAGACATCCACTGTAATCGACTGACTAGCTTTCATGAAGCTGTAGTGGATAATACCAGCGCTGGACCACCAAACACACACCATTAGCTTTTTTTTTTTTGATGAATATTTGCTTTTGGACTGTGTTTCAACACTTCATCTTTATCCAACCATTGTGCCAAATGCTTGCGATCATCAAAAAGAATCTGTTTTTCATCACACATAACAATATGCTGTAGAAATGGTTTGCCTTTATGTCGTGACAGCAAAGAAAGGCAACCTTTGAGACGATATTTCTTCTGATGCTCATTTAATTTATGTGGTCACCCATTTATTCAGCTTCTTTACCTGGCTGGTTTGTTTCAAATGGTCCAATACTGTTGGAATGGTAACACCAAACCTTGATGCTAATTCATGCATCGGTCGAGATGGATTCGCTTCCACTACAGCTTTTATTTCATCATTATCCACCTTGGTCTCAGGTTGCCCACATAGCTTATTTTCAAGTTTAAAATCAACAGAAGGGAACCTCTCAAACCATCGACGTACTGTGCGTTCATTAGCCACATCTTTCCCAAACACTTCATTGATATTTCAAGCTGTCTGAGCTGCATTGGTTCCACAATGGAACTCATATTAAAAAATAACACAAATTTTTGAATTATCCATGGTTTCACAAAAATTGCTCTAAAAAATTTGAAATATAATCACGAGCCAAAACGTGCATTTAAAAGAGTGAGGATGTACCTTCACAATAAACAAGAAGTGTCAAAGTGAAATATCAGAGATATCAACCGTCAAACTTAGTACTTAAGGAAATCAGACATTTCATAAATAATAACCTAATAGCTCCTGTGAAAAACATTAAATATTATTATTCTTTTGAGATATGAGGAAGATGGCTGGAACAGAGCTGGGAAGCCTGAAATGGGGAGACATATAAAAATAAGGATATGTGCATACATATTCACATGACACCTCAGAGCTTTGCAATTATTATGGTTTGCACTAAAGGAAAGATATTGAAGATTTTCTTATTTTTATTAACTCTGAATCTATATTTATTGCTCTAGGAAGAGGAAGAGGAGGAGGAAGAGGAAGAAGACATTGACCACCTGGTGAAGTTGCATCGCCAGAAGCTAGCTAGAAGCAGCATGCAAAGTGGCTCCTCCATGGTAAGTTCTATTAGTTCTGAGATTATAAACACATTGGGATACCAGGAAGGAAAGAAGTGCCTCTCTAGAGCAGATTCAGTACCTGACATGGGCAAATCATCCTAGTTATTCTTTCCAGGTAAGTGGTATGCATTTGTTTGTTTTTATCCTCAATTCCAGGCGTCCTCAAACTACGGCCCGCGGGCCACATGCATGTGTTTTTGCCCGTTTGTTTTTTTACTTCAAAATAAGATATGTGCAGTGTGCATAGGAATTTGTTCATAGTTTTTTTAAACTATAATCCGGCCCTCCAACGGTCTGAGGGACAGTGAACTGGCCCCCTGTTTAAAAAGTTTGAGGATCCCTGATTTAGGCAATAGGTGCTTAGTGGCCATTTACGTGACTTCCTGAGCCTCTGATCTGGAGATTATTACATTAGAGAATTAGGGCTAGGGACTTTCTTCATCACAGCTTTGTGAACAGTAACCATAATTCCTTCCCTTAGGAGATACCCAGGCTATGAATTGAGCAAGATCAGATTTTTTTTTCATCATAGCCTACTCCAAATTCTCACATTAAAGGAGAATGTGTGTCATGAGAGGGACTCTGGCAGGATTCACTGGCATCAGGGTATGGTTAAGGATCAATGATACTAGTCAGAATCATGAAGTTAAAGTGGCATTTAAGAATCAGGGCCTACTTCTGTCATAAGTATGAAGATTGATATTTAGGGGAAACACAGTCAGGAACAAGGGTGACTAGGGTTTGTTCACACTCATGCACAGGAAGAGAATATCGGCTTGCACAGCTGATAACTACCAGAGAGGAAGGTGCCTTTTCACTTCTAGTGGTATTTCCTCCCTACCCACCCACTTCCAATTCTGGCCCAATCTCTTTTCTCTATAGGTCTTGATAGAGCTAAGGTGGGGAAAAGAAATCCACAGACAATTAGGCACCTTGTTTTAATTAGTAACTAATCCCTTCTAGCCAGTGTTTTAGCACATATAACAAATATGGAAAATGGACTTACCTGTACCTTACCTGTCCACTCCTTGCCCACCTCCTGGGGCAGGTGAAAATTAACACTAAAATGTATAAAAAAGAGGGGAAGAAGAGAAGCTAAGAGCCTAGGTAAGCTACATGCTGATTTACTGACCTGAACAATTGTCAGTATGCTGGTAGTTCTGTTTTATCCTCTGGGTCAAGGACTGTTGGCTGTACTAGTTCATTGCAGGGGCCTCTGAAGCTTTTGTTTTGCTCAGTGATTATGGCTTTATCATGAGGAAAGATGTGAGCAATGTGGGCGGGGGAGTGTGCCTTCCCCAGATGTTTGTGGGTGCTTTATCTCCAGAGTACGATCGGCAGCATGATGAGCATCTACAGCGAAGCTGGTGATTTCGGGAACATCTTTGTGACTGGCAAGATTGCCTTTTCCCTGAAGTATGAGCAGCAAACACAGACTCTGGTCATCCACGTGAAGGAGTGCCACCAGCTGGCCTATGCTGATGAAGCCAAGAAGCGCTCTAACCCGTGAGTACTTCTGGAACCCGACTGATGCTCTGAGACCAGAGAGCAGACCCTGGCATCTGTCTAGGCACTCTTGATCAGAACTCATTATCTTCTGGGAGGCGGGGGGAGGGAGAAGTGATGTAGGAAAGGGACCAGAATTGTAAAAAAGCAAGAATGGCATGTGTCTGAAAGGGCTTGATGGGACATTTTTGACATTGCATTTCTCCATGGCATGTTTATATGGAGAGCAGGGAAGTGGTGAATGGGCTTGAGAAAGGACAGCAAACTACTCAGTACTCTCTTTGGTTTCTAGATATGTGAAGACTTATCTTCTGCCTGACAAATCCCGCCAAGGAAAAAGAAAAACCAGCATCAAGCGAGACACCATCAATCCACTATACGAGGAGGTCCTCAGGGTAAGTATTTAGACCTCAAGGGTAAGAGAACTTGTTCTGTCTTGTGCCCCTAAACTATAGCTATTCCTTTGCAACATGGCCATGTGACGTGGGTTTCAGTGGCCCATGTCTGTGTCTGAGGATTCACTCTGGCCATCTGTTCACATCCTGACCTCCGAGGGAAGAGGACAAAGGTGATATGGCTTTCCTGGATTGTTGCGAAGTTGGAGATTCACGTGGCCACAAATCTCATTTTAAAAAGCTGTTTGAGATAAGAAGTCTCCTTGGCAGTTCTGTTTGGGGTTCCAGTGTTCTCTCACCCACCCACTCAAGGAAAAATTAATTAATTTTCTAGGCCCTCCTATGGAATATGGTAGGTTTTTGTAAAATGGGGTAAGTTGAGGAAACTCAAAATGCTTAGGGACTAAAGAAACTTGACATTCAGAACTATGGACTTTGGTTATGATTGCTTAGGTTTTAGAATAATCTTTTCTGAGGAATTACCACTAATCATTTTGGGCTTCTACCTTCCCTTCACAGTATGAGATCCCAGAGTCTCTCCTGGCCCAGAGGACCTTGCAGTTCTCAGTTTGGCATCATGGTCGTTTTGGCAGAAACACTTTCCTTGGAGAGGCAGAGGTCCAGATGGATTCCTGGAAGCTTGATAAGAAACTGGATCATTGCCTCCCTTTACATGGAAAGGTAGTTTGCTTTAACAGCTCCTTTTGCAGCTTCGATGGAAAGTAGAATTGTCTGCAGCAGCCTCTGGTGGTCTCCGCTGGTAGTGTCTTTGACTGTAGTCTTCTGTAGAGTTCTAGTGCACCCTGCTGGGGTTTCTGAGTTTGACAGCAATTTCAGCAATTTCACTTGTATGTCAAGTGTGAGTTCTGTGTAAACCAGGCAAAGTATGAAGCCACGGTTTTGCTTCAGAAAGTCTTGTGTATGTGTGCCAAGCTTTGCATCCTAACCTTCCAGAATCGGGGTGTATCCTGACATTCTAACCTTCATCTCTTCTCCGAGCTAATAACCTTCTGTGTGTATCCTAATCTGCACTCCTTTTCCAAGCTAACCTTCTCACTAAAGAAGTGGGAACTAAAGCAATTCATGGAGCTCCAATTGCTGTACTTTTGCTTACACAAGCCAGGGAAGTTTCACTTTGGGGATTCAGGCAAGAGTGTAGCAATGTGGCAAAATGTGCCTGGGATCTGAGTGCAGACCTGGGTTAGAATCCTGGTTCTGTCACTTGCCAGCTAGGTGAGTCACCAAACTTCTGTGAGCCTTAGTTTCTTCATCTATAAAATGGAGATAACAATAATTTTTCTCTTTTGCAGGGTTGCGTACAAAGTACCAGTCAGTGGCTGGCATATATGGACATTTAGTAGGTTGCTGTCATTCTGGTTAAGATGAAATTTTGCTAACACGGAAGACTTAGCAACTTCTTGATTATCAGAACTATACAATGACATGGCAAAGTTCTTGTTAAATTTTTTACACTAGCATTTTAAATGTTTAAAACAACACATGGTACATAGAATATCTATGGGAAGATAGACAAGAAACTAGTAATGGTGGCTGCCTCTAGGAAGAGAAACTGAGAGGGAAGGGAGATTTAATATTCTCTATATGCCCATTTTTTAACATTTGAACTTTTTACCATGTTAAGAAAAGCATAAGGCCGGGCACGGTGGCTCATGCCTGTAATCCTAGCACTCTGGGAGGCCGA
>VBSM01000568.1:21366831-21411123 GCA_008086735.1 Cheirogaleus medius | reverse complement strand
GTCTCAAAAAAAAAAATAAAATAAAAGCATAAGAGGATTTATATGCACATGGTTCAAAATTAAAACAACATAAAATGTATAAAAGGAAATGTAGGTTCCGTTCCTTAAAAATAACCACTGTTAACAATGCTTGGATATGCTTCTGGAAATTTTGTATTAAGCAGCACAGATATACATCTATGGATTTATATATTTTTTCCTTTTTATACAAATGGGCTCACAGGAACCTCATTGTTTGTACATATCTTGATTTTTTCATTTAACAATTTATCATGGACATAGTTTTATGTTATCACTTACAGATTTATCTCATATTAACTTCTGCATATTATTCCATCATGTGCCTATATTATAATTTATTTACCAATCCTCCACTAATGAGTATTTAAATTATTTACTTTTTTTCTTCTAAAACTGTCCTGCATTATATCTTGGCTTTATCTTGTAAACGTAGCTGTCAGAGAAGTTCCTGATGGTGGAATTGCTGAGTCAAAAGAAATATATATCCAATGTTTTGATAGCTATTACTCTCCAAAAAAAAAAAAATACTGACAACATTAAATTTGTCCCTTTAAATACTAATAAAAGGAGGAATTCATTTAATAGACACATTAGGGTGACTATAGTTAACAATATATTATATATTTCAAAATAGCTAGAAGAGAAGATTGGAAATGCTCCCAATACAAAGATATGATAAATGTTCAGGTGATGGATATCCTAAATACTCTGACTTGATCATTATACATTCTATGCATGTATCAAAATATCACATACATATCCCATAAATATGTACAAATATTATATATCAATAAAAAGAAACAGGAAAGCAATTATTACCAAAGTATAACATGTTATTAGAAA
This sequence comes from Cheirogaleus medius, assembly GCA_008086735.1. Lineage (NCBI taxonomy): Eukaryota > Metazoa > Chordata > Mammalia > Primates > Cheirogaleidae > Cheirogaleus > Cheirogaleus medius. Next base: position 21,410,259 of record VBSM01000568.1, on the reverse strand, counting down.
CTTAGAATTTCTTAAACATTTGGCACTCAAGTCATTCTCTCAGGAGCCTACAGTTGATATAATTATATTAGAAATGTCACTGTAAACCATCATGAACTACTTTAATTAAACGGTTTTACACAAAGAGAAGAAACTGCACTGAAATGGAAGTATTTGACCTCTGCGTATATTTTGAGCCAGAATGAAAATGTGCTCCCGAAACAATTATACCAGTTTCTAGCTAATGCTAAACTCCAATTTTTAAAAGGCAGCTGAAGTTCACAGTCTAGAAATTAATAAATTGTATAGGCATTTTGTAAACAATAAGAAAGACCATTCCTATAGATGTATTTTAACTTAGAAACTTCTATATCCATTGTTTTTGACTTGTTCTTTTTGCCCTAGCAATGCATTTGCTCTCATTCAGTTTTCTCTTGCTCGTATCCACCTCCTAATTCTTTTGTCTCTCTGCCATGTACTAAACTTTGTGTGTTCTGGGCATGTGGCACATTGATCCAAACCTACGGGGATCATGCTTTCCTAGTATCCATAAGGTCAGTAGTAAGGACCTAGGTTGGAGAAACCCCGGTGAACACAGGCAGGTGAAAGGGTACCTCTAGTCTGCACCAGCTCATGCTCTGGATACCAAAGCATAAGGAACAGAGTCACACACACAGAGCCAATAGAGTGAAGCAATTCTGCCACCCAAAGCCAGCGATGATAGGCCACTTGCTGTTCATCCCAGACATTTGTTCGTTCACTCTTACATTCATTCAGTAAATACTCGTGGAGCACCTACTATGTGCCAGGTACTTTGCTAAGTATTGGGCATACTAGGAGGAACAAAAATAGGCTTGATTCCTATCTTCCTGGCACTTAGATTCTAGTGGTACAGGCAGACATTAGTCAAAAATAACCAAAGTAAATGTAAAATTAAAAATTATAGTATATTCAAATCCGTATAACAGAGCTCCGCTCCACCGAGCCCTCAAATCTTTGCAAGCCCTTTTTTAAAAAATACTTTTTATTTTAAAAAACCATACAAATGATATTTACCATTCTCATAAAAAATATACTATAGATATTAATATAGAATAAAATGGGAAAGTCCTCTTTCCTTTCCCCATCCTGCTCCCCTCCCTAGAGGAAATGAGTGTTAAGTTTGTTTGTATCCTGGGTTTTTATACATAGTATAGTATAGTGGTTAAAAGCATGGACTCTGGAATGAGTCTGTCTGAATTTGAATCCTGGCTATGTCATTTACTGTGTGACCTTGGGCAAATTACTTAACCTTTCTGTTCCTCTGTTCCATAACCTGTAAAATGGGGATAATAGTACCTATCTCATAGGGACTATCTTGAAGATTAATCAAAATGATATACTTAAAGTACTTATAATAGTACCTAGCACATAGTAAGTGCTGTATACATGATAATGATAATAATTGTTATTTGCATACATATATATATTCACATGTACAAATATGAATATACTTAATATAAGTGGGACATTTTTTTCTGCATCTTTGTTGACTTAACAATATATCTTGGATATCTATCTATGTCAGCATGTACAGATTCACAGCATTCTTCTTGATGACTGCATGCCATATGTCATACGAGGGCATTAAAATTACTCATTTAACCCTTCATATGTGGATTGACATTTAGGTTGTTTCCACTTTATGGCTATTACTAACAATGCTGGTAGCACGATTCTTCATCATGGTGTCAGTCCTTTGTGAGTTTGTATGGCAACCTTGCTGGAAGACCTTTGAGAGTATTTGGGATCTAGTAACTGTACCCCAAAGTCACATAATAATGGGTATTGCAGAAGACTTTTTGTCGGTTCTTCTGTATTTCCTTCTGAAGAAACTGCCTTAGAAACCTGTGGCTACCATGGCCTAGGGACCCTACATTGTATTCATAAGGAGAAGGATCCTGTTCTTGGGGGTAATTTTAGAATCTCCTCAGAGAAATGTCCCAACAATTCCTCAGAAGCCCAGCTTGACCTGTTGGGTTTCCCTGTGTTTCAGGTCAGTGCTGAGTCCCCGACTGGCTTGCCATCACACAAAGGCGAGTTGGTGGTTTCATTGAAATACATCCCAGCCTCCAAACTCCCTGTTGGAGGTGACCGGAAAAAGAGTGAGTTTTCTTGGGGGCGCTGGATTTAGCTCTTAGTCTTCTGCACAACATACGTGTGTGGCTGGTGCTAGCTACTGACTAGTACTGTTGGAGAGACCAGATTGGAATGCTTCCTGAATCTTCCAGGGAATATTCCTTTACTAAGGAAGCCTTTTCTGCATTTTTCAACCAGAAGGAACGCCTTAAGGATTGGCATTCCTTTTTTTTTTTTTAAAGCTATTAAATTGCCTTGGTCTTGGTCCAGCTGTAGCAAGCTACTAACAGGGCAGAAGAGAACAGAAACTTTGGGGCTGAGAAGGAGAGTTGGAAAGGGTGGTAAAGTAGAAGAAACAGGAAGATGAAGGCTGAGGAAGAGTAATTCAACATGCCAGGCGCTGTGTTAGTGACTGGGGATATATAAATAGTAAGATGTGATATTTGCTCTCCCTTGAGGAACTTAAATTTTTGCAAAAAAGACAGTCACATGTTAAAAGGACACATATAAGAGTGGTGAATTCTGTCTGGTTACATTTGGAAGAGCTAAGAGCTTTGAAGAGGAAGTAACATTGAAACTGGACCTTAAGACTTTACAAGGAAGAAAAGAAGGAGGATGGGGAGAGAAGAGTGTTTCCAGAAGAGGGGACAGCATGAGCAAAGGTTTTAAGATGGCATGGTAAATGTGGGGTTGTATGTGAGCATGGGAGAGTGAACCCCTTATGTGAGGAGGGTTGGAGTTATGGTATGCTGTATGTGGGAGTGGGGCTGGAATTGGAGATGAGGCTGGAGCCTGACTGACAATGACCTTGAACACAACGGTAAGGAGTTTAACTTGACCCATTATCAATGGGAAGCCAAAGTTCTTTTAAAAATATACCTTCAGCTAGGTCTAATCTAGAGGATTTGGGGAATCAATGAGCTCCCCAAAGAAGGTATGTAGAATGACTAGAGAAGAGAGGCAAGGATGAAACCACAGGGAGCAACATTTTAAAGACTGATGAGAGAAAGAAATGCCAGTGAAGTAGGGGGTTATCAGGAGAGAGACATGTTAGGAGGGAGCTTCAAGAAGAAGGGGCAGCGGTTGTCAGCAGTGTTGAAACACTACTGGGGGGTCGGGATGGATGAGGACTGAGAAGACATGGCTAATTAGATTTAGATTACATTTTCAGTGGATTAGTGGAAGCAGAAACCAGATTTTACTGGAAACTAGGCTGAGTGAATTAGGCAAAGAAGTAGAGGTGGTGAGTATGGACTTTTTTTTTTTTTTCAGAGTAATTGATGTTGAAAGAAAGGAGAGCCATGGAGAATAGTTTGAAGAAGAGATAAAGTTTAAGGGAGGTTTTCTTTTAAAAGGATTTTTTTAAAAAAGAGTTGAGATTAGCATTAGACTGAGGAGAAGGGACTAGTGGAGAAAGATATAGAAGATGGGAGGCAGGGGTTGAAATTGATGATGCCTGCTGAGTCCTGTGAATTGGGGATAGAATCAAGAACTCAAGTGGAGGAATTCCCTCTTTTTTTTAATCATTCAACAAATATCAGGCAACTTTATGTCTTTAACTCTCAATTTTCTAATTTACAAAATGAGGTCAATAATAGTATATATCTTGTAGGGTTGTTTTGAGAAGTAAATGCTTAACATAGTCCCTGGCACACAGCCAGTTTTCAGTGAGCATTTATTGCTATCGTGGTTGTTATTAATTGAGGGCCTGTTGCTTACTGTTGGGCACTGTGCTAGGTACTGAGGATACAAGTCAGGCATGGTTATGGAGTTTGCTGCCTTCAAGAGCAAGGAAAGGAGCTGCTCTGTAGATAAAGCTCAAGGTAAATCTGGAGGTGTAGAGGCTCACTTGCTATGGCTGACATTCCTTACAGGTAAAGGTGGGGAAGGGGGAGAGCTCCAGGTGTGGATCAAAGAAGCCAAGAACCTGACGGCTGCCAAATCAGGAGGGACTTCAGACAGCTTTGTCAAGGGGTGAGTCCCTGGACCAGCACCAAACTAACCAGTTTCAGGACAAGAGCTAAGAGAAGAACCCAATTTAACCTTTCTCTGTGGATATTATCCTGTGTGTCCTACCAACCCCAGCAATCAACTTTATTCCTGAAATTAGGTAATGGCAAAACCTCCACCACCACCTCTGCACTGGTCTGAGCTCAGTTTGGACTGGTCTGTAGTGTTGATATCCAAATAGGAAGGTGGTACACAGATAGGTTCTGACTTTTCTCTGATTCGTGCTATTAATTAATCCTGGGTAAAAATCTGTGTCTGCTGATTGTCTAGATTTGAGGACTCAGGGTTTTGATCCCTACAATTTTTAAGGAAGGCTAGCTTTCCCTAAATTATAAATTACCCACTAACTTTTCTAACAAATCATGATTGGCTAAGCCTATAGATATTACTATTGGTTTTATTTAAAGACAACCTTGCCTAGTAGAAATGGAATGAAATATTTAAAACCCATTTTTGGTGGAGCACAAACAACAGTCTCACTAATAATATTATATTCATTTTCTCTCCAGGTTAAAGGAATTAAATCAGGTGAATGATCTAGTGGAGGTGGTAGGAGCTCTGCTTCAGCAGATTCAAAGGCGGGGTGTGTGCACTAGGATTTGGGTGTTGACTCGCCTTCCTGGGCTAGGCCTGTGGCAGGGGCAGGGGGAATTTAGACAGACATTGCCAGCTTTGAGTAGGCTGTTGATTACTCCCCACCCTCTGCCAGATACCTCCTTCCCATGAGGAACAAGGCCAGTAAGCGTAAAACTCCTGTGATGAAGAAGACCCTGAATCCCCACTACAACCATACATTTGTCTACAATGGTGTGAGGCTGGAAGATCTACAGCACATGTGCCTGGAACTGACTGTGTGGGACCGCGAGCCCCTGGCCAGCAATGACTTCCTGGGAGGGGTCAGGCTGGGTGTTGGCACTGGTGAGAGCCTCCCCCCCATCCTCACTTATCTGCAAGGCCTCTTGTCTATTTCATTCCCAATACCAACGCCCTCCCGACCTGTGCACCCAAAAGCTCCTCTGTGATGACAGTTGTCTTCTTTCCTTGCAGTTAACATTCAACAAATATTTATTGAGTGCCTACTATGTGCTAGGCCCAGGGGAAGGCCGAGCTTGTGCACCGTTGTGTATATAGATAAATGTGACCCTGGTTGCCAGGAACTCCATCATCTTCCCACTAAGAAAACCTACAAACCTACCTATGTATCTGTACCTATACTTTTTATCTTCCAACCGTGCTAACAAAAACCAAGCTCTCTCCAAGTGTTCTGGGCCACCTCCTCCCCTTCTCAGTGACCTCACTTCCATAATCTCCATCTCTTAGTTTCATTCTCCCTACCTACTGGAGGGGAATACAGATACACTCTAGTATGTCCAATCTTATTAAATAAAAATAAACCTTCTCTTGACCCATGTTCCCCCTCTAATTTCTTAAAAAGAATGGTCTCCACTTCCTTACCTGTCCTTTAGTTTTCAATCCACTGTGATCTGGCTTCTGTCCCACTACTCTGCTGAGCAATTGCTCCTGCCAAAGTGTTGTTCTCATCTCACTGGAATTTTTAGCACTATTGAACATGGTGGATCACTCCCCTTTTCTTGGGACATTGAGGTCCTATTGATGCACATTCTGATTCCCTTTTAACTCACTGCTCACCCCTTCTCAGTTTTCTTTGTGGGTTCCTTGTTCTATATCCAAACCCTAAAGGTTGGTGTTTCTCAGGGCTTCATGTTACATTTTCTTCTTTGCTCTCCCCACAGTTTCTGCATTCCTATGGCCTTAAAGATTCTTTGCATATTAACAACCCCCACAAAGCATTTAACACAAAGCATCTGAGTGATGTTTTTACACATGTAAGTCAGTTCATATCAATCTCCTGTTAAAACCCTTCAGTGGCTTCTCATTGTACTAAGAAAACAATCCAAAGTTCTTACTTTGCCTACAGGCCCCTGTAGGAGCTGAGCCTTCTGTTCCTTTTCAGTCCATCTCGTATCACTCTTCTGCTTGCTCACTAGGCTCCAACCACGATGACTTTCTGCTCTCCAAATATACCAAGCTCATTTCCACTTCAGAACCTTTGCAATTATTATTCCCTGTGTCTGGAAAGTCTGGCTCCTTCCTATCCTTCAGGTGTCGACTCAAATGTCTCCTTCTCAGAGAGTCCCTCAGACCACCTGAGCAGTAGGTCCTGATCCAGGCACTACAAATCACACTATTTATTTACTTCATAACATTGATATCACTATCTGAATACTCTTATTGGTTTGCTTCTGTATTTTTTGTCTTCCCTATTCAAATATAAGGTGCCTGAGGGCTGGGGCTGTCTCTGCTTTGTTTACCACTGTATCTCCAGACCCTAGAAGAGTACCTGGCATACAGTAGGCACTCAATAAATGTTGAATAAATGAATGAATGTGCAGGAGAATAGGAATGAGGCCACATACATTCCTAACCTTGGGCCTGGAGTCTACAGCTAGAGAAAAAGGTGTTCAGCTTTTGTTAAAAAAAAAAAAAATTAAGTCTAGTTGGCAAAGACAGAAGGGTAATAGCTCTGGCACGAGGTGTCAGACACTAAGAGCTCTGTTAACAGACTCAGGATAAGAAGTCTCTAGTGACTGTGTGCCATTTGGAGTCCCATTTCATCAACCTGAACACTCTTGATAGGGTCTCAGGAGCACAGAAATATCTGTTCAGGATAGACAGGGAGCACTTCCCAGACTGCGGTCCCTATCAGCTACTCTTCATAGCACACTGTCATTTATGGGGTGGCTGTCCTTGCTGTATAACCCATCTTCCCTGGTGGGCTGAGGAGTCGGGCCCCTGTTCAGCCTCCTCTGGTGTTTCTCCTCAGGGATCAGTAATGGGGAAGTGGTGGACTGGATGGACTCGACTGGGGAAGAAGTGAGCCTGTGGCAGAAGATGCGACAGTACCCAGGGTCTTGGGCGGAAGGGACTCTGCAGCTCCGTTCCTCGATGGCCAAGCAGAAGCTGGGTTTATGAGTCCCTGTCCTCCTCTGCAGGTCCAGCCCTGGCCAGGGCAAGTCAGAGGAAGTGAAGAAACCAACAGCAAAGATTTATAATTTAAAGTGTGTGTGTCGTGTATGTGTGTGTACAAACGTGTATTTCTCCAAATCTCATTATGCTAGCTAGAGTGATGCGGACTTATTCCCCCCTTTTTAAAGAAGGCTCAAGAATAAGGGTCTCTTCAAAATGTTTTTATTTGTGCATAATCTAGTATATTTTCAGAGTACATTCTTTCTTATGCCTTTAAGAGGTTTGATGAACTTAAAAAAGTCTTTTGAAACAACTTTTTCTCTTCTGTTTTGCTCTCCTTGTTCGTACTTCCCCAGGCAGCCCTGGCTACCTTTGGCATTAGTACTAGCCTGTGATTCAAGGTGTGCCTGATCTAAGCCAAGGCTCTGGGAAGCAGGGTTGGGTCACTAAAGACAGAGGGATATGGGAGAGAGGTGAGTGGTTCCTTTCCTTCCTCTCCAATGTATGCTTTTAACTCATTTTCTACCTTGATAAATTTCTGGAACTTGGCTTTTAACTTTTCTTGTTTTTAAGTAGTTTCCACCTTGTTTGGGTCTAAGTTTTTTCTTGGAAATGCTAAGAAAAATTCCCCAGCTTTTTCCAGTTCTAGACACCTTTACTAGAATTTTGAGGGACTCTTATAAAGGAGCCACTTTTGAAAAGCACTTTAATTAGATAATGGCCTTCTGACTAAGTCATGAACATGCCCAGCGAGAGCTTTTAGCTGTTCCCAGAGGACCCGAGTGACTGAGGGTAAATGGTCTCACAGCCCATGCTCAATTCTCTGTATTTTAAACTGATACAGCAGATGCTGGAGAGAGAGTGTCTTATTTCTTTAATGAAAGATGAGACAGCTCACTCTCATGTAGCACATCTTTCTTAGTGTTTGTGTCTCAGGTGTGTTACCACACAGAATATGGTCTGTATACCACTGTGTCAGCCGGAAGAGCCAAGTCTTGTCTAAACTGTGCCCAGTGTTTCTCCAGGCTGGGGATTGTTAGGACTCCAAGGGAATGTAGACAGAGAATCTCCCAGTTATCCCAACTTCCCACCTGACATGGTTTCAATTCTTATTTTTGGTATTTGTTTCCTAAACATAACCTCCATGTATGGGTGTGGTGTTTTGAGGCATTTCAAAGAAGGACCTTGGGAGCTGAGTTTCATTTTCTGGTACTCACTGATCCAAATGGACCTTTTTCTTATAAGTGTATCTACACAGTGTTGTGTGTGGGAGGAGTCTATACCAGAGAAGAAATCCCTTTCCATAGAGTCAGCTGCTAGCTGATTTCCTGTAAGGCCACTGGATTGAGGGCAGCTATGGTGGTTTCTATTGTATGTGTGAGCTTGAATGGAGGAATGTTTTTAAAAGATGAATTTGGGGTGGATTGATACTATCATGGAAGGTATAACTTGGAATCCTGGGCTGTAACTTGCTGTTTTGTTTCCCACCCCCTGACATGTATGTGTGCTTCAATAAAGCTTTCTCACTTGTCAAATGTTTGCATTTGTTAGTTCTATAGATGCTTTTGTCTCTAATGTCCTCACTTACTGCTGCTTTTCCCATGGCGTGAAGGGTGGGAACCAAAGTGATAAATGCTCTTCCTTAACCATCTTGTGCTGATTGGAAGAAAATTTGCCTTTCCTCACATTGCTGCCTGTGAAACCTTTGCTGACCTCTGATCCTTTGTCCTTTGGTATCTAAGGAGAGAACTGAGAACCCATCTTAAAAATGGTGCCACTTTTCTCTCTCTCAAGTACCAAGGGAACAACTCCTTTAGCTTTGTAGGCCCCCCTCCTCCCTGCCGTGCTGGAGGAAGGAGAGAGATGTTCACACCTGAAGTGAGGGAAGACATTCCCTGCCATAAGCACTTCTTTCTAGAACCTTCAGTTTCTCTAGGAGGTGGGAACTTTTCCATTCACTCCTACTCACCATTATTTAGTTTTGAGAGAGAGAGAACACAGATGCCAAATAATCCATCTCAGAAATAAGACTGGGTTTCTAGGTAGAGCCTGAGTGATTCTTGACCTCTTGTGCAAAAGGGCATTAATCTATACTGAATGCCCTTTGACATATATTGAATGTACAAGGCTTTATGTATCATTTCCTTAATTTCTCCAACTACCTTATGAAGTAGGAAATCTTCCCATTTTACAGATGAGAGCCCACTGTCAAGCTCTCTGTCATGTGACAGGGTTGGGATTTCAACCAAAGTCTGACTCTACTGCACCATGCCGCCTCCTATGAGAATGATGTGTGTGTTATGGGCACAGAGTGAAAGGAAGGGGTGACTCACCTCTTAGTTGAGTTCTAAAGAAATAAGTTTAATTTACAAGGTAGGACAATCAGAATGCTTTGGATATTACCTAGCCAGCTTAGTGACTGTATAGCTTGTGTGTAAGAGAGAGAGAGAGAAAGTAGGATGGGGAGAGGGAGGAGTGGGGGAGGGAAAGACAGTGGGGCAGTGTGGCAGAGGGTAAAAGTGGGAGCAGAGAGGGGCAGAGAGAGAGAAACAGAGATACATACGGGGTTGAGATCTGTCTAGTCCCTTTGGGTCTGGCTGTGGGCTGGATTCTGCTGCTGTCTCTTTCCCCTACTTTAGGAGTTGGGATTTCTTGAGTCGTCATCTACAAAGGGCTACAAAGGAGGTTATAGTAAAACCTCACTTAAAGAAAGCAAGACTGACTTGCCTTGACTATTCAATATGAAGCAAAAGATCTTTAGCTATTTTAAGCTGCAGGAGCATTTATATGTAAGAGTCAGGCCCAGGTGGGAATTCTGTTCAGGGGATAGTGGGCCTCCTGTGTTTGGGCCTTGGACCTGCTAGCATATCCTGGCTTGCCACTTGAAGTGTCAGTGATAAAGACAGGGAAGGGCATTCATCTTGCCTGGCATGGAATCTTTGACTTGTTCAACCATAGACCTGGTCTGTCCAGAGATTTCCCACTTGAACTTACTGTATTTTGCCTTCTGCCCATAACTTGCCTCCTGCCTTTGATAGCTCCTGTATTTCCCTGGAGGGAAGAGGGATAAGAGACCTTTTTGCTCCAAGTTTGATTATTTCCTCCATGTCCCATTCTATCCAGCAACTGCCTAACTTTTTATTTTGCATTTTAAAAATGAGAATTCCACTAAAACCCCAGTGGAAACAGCTTCTGCCTGACTCACTGCTATCCTCGTATGCTCTGGGCTCATGATTTATGTCCCATCACTGTGCTTTAAAGAGTGAATTTTCTTGGGTTGAGAGCCTTTCATTTCCCTCTTTCCTCCTGAGCCCACTCTAAGTAGGATTATAAAACATGGAATCTTTCTCCTAGCTTAGAGCTTTCAGCTGTCTTTAAATGGAAAGTAGAAAAAGAATTAGGGGCAGGATGGCATAATGTCTAAAAAGATTGCCTCTGGAATCAGGCTGCTGGTGTTTAAATTCTGACTGCACTAATTAGCTGCCCAATCTTAGGGAAATTGCCTAGCTTCGCTGAGCATCAATTCCCTCACCTGTAAAATGGGGCTGGTACCTACCTTATAGGGTTCTTGGGAAGACTTCGGAGTCAACCGAGAGAACATTTCAAATGGAACCTTGCACATAGTGAGTGCTCGAGCCTCCCCACCCAGCCTGCTGCCTTCTCCCCTCTAGTTTTCCACTGATCACCTCCTGGGTGAAGCTGAAGGAAGAAGGCTGCTGAGTCCTCGCTATGACTCTGGGTTCCGTGAGTATATACAAGAAGGCAAGGGGGAGAACGCTTTTCTTTTAAACCATGGCACACCACTGAGTGGGACTGAAATCAGATCAGGGACATGTGTGTGGCTCCACTTCATGATAGCCAGACCTCAAATTTACTTTCAGGCCTGGTTCTTAAGGCTTGACTTGGTGCTGCTGTAGCTCTTGCCCCCATGACCTGCGGTGGTGGTTTTGAAGTCTCCTAGATAACAGGCTAGGGTCTCCTCTGAAGAAGGGACAGCATTGTCTGCCTTTTGCTACGGGAACTGGAGGCCTGAGGAAGAAGGTGTCCTTGCCCATGAGCCAGCCAACGGGGCCCGGAGAGAGTGCCCGGCTCTCACTGGATTTGTCTTCCCAGGCTCCCTCCCCTTGCAGCGTTTGCCCAACTCTTAAGTGAAGCAACGGTTCAGATAACATTTGAAGCCCAATTGCCCAAGAAGGAGAAATGACAAACAGGCTCAAGAATGTTTTGTAGTCCTCCCACCCTCCCACCCCGTGGTCTAGTTAACCTGTAAGGAAAATCCAGCTACGCTTGCTTCAAGTGTTCTAGTTCTTGTGATGGTGCTGCCCTCTGCTGTCTTCTCAGGGTAGAGGAACCAGTTAAAACAGCCGGTTAGTGAATGAATTTAGGATTTACTTATCTGAAAGGGTTTGGGGAGCTGGGCAAAGGCCCAGGTTAGGAAAGGAAGGCCTTCTACCCCCAACCCACTGCCCAGGGCCTGTCCTCAGTCCCTACCTAGCTTCTTATGCTCTTGCAGTGCTACCTGAAGCAGAGACTTGCTTAGCAAAACTATTACACATCCCTAAAAAGGTGCCTGGAAACATGTCTGGATTGGCAAACCTCACCCACCTCAGAGTCCTGTCCCTAAAACTGTGAGAAACCATTTCTTCCTTTTATTAATAGTATGCCCTGGCTTCAGCTAACTAGAAGAGCTTTTTTCTTGGCCTCGACCAATTCCCTGGCTCAAGTTCACTCGCATAAGTCCCTTTGCTCCCGGCGCTGGGTCAACTCCTGGTCACTCAGTAGGTAGTCATCAATGAATGTGAAGATTTCCTCGGGGGTGACAGGTTGCATGTAGCGTTCTCGGTCAATACCCTGCTTGTCAACCAACACCATGTTGAAGTAGGAGCGAGTGAGGCGCTGAAATTGCCTAGAGAGAGCAGCCCGGGGAGGTGTGAGACCTTGTCTGGGCATCTGTCCCACCGGGCTCTACTACCCTGTGACCTTTCACGGCTCCACTGATGGACTAATTCCTTTCACACCCTATGCCTGGTCCCCATGCCCCCCCCACTACTTATCTCAAGTCTCTTTGCTTTTCTGTGCTCAGACCCTACTCTTGGTGCCCCTATGTGTCTAGGCCTGCTAAGCTGTCCTCACCCCAGCTGAGGCAGCTTTGTTATTACCGGGCTGTGCTTCCACTGTAGGTCCCTTTAGGCAGGGCAGTCACATATTGCTATGTAGGCTGAATAATTCCAGGGGGCGCCCGTCACAGACACTATGCTGTGCGTGCGCATCATACATGGCAGCCTTGAGGTTGACAAATACCACCTGGTTAACTCTTCTACCTGTAGCTGCAAGTCTGCAGTCTCCTTCCTCTGAGCGTTTCCTAGTCTCCCTTCTAACTGGGACTGAATCTTTCTGTCCCCACTGAGTCTGAGCCCTAGAGGCAGGTATTATTTCTAGAACAGCGAGAGCGATGGCTTTATTAGCCCTGCATATACTGGGAGGCATTGGAAGGTTGATAATGGATAGACAATGAGAAAAGTCAACTCCTACCACCTGTCTGTCCCCTATAGCCTTCTCTTCCCCCAGTATCTGATAGATATGCTTCAGATTTCAGTGCCTAAAGATGCTTTTTTGCTTCTTTGGAGACTGAAGGTAAACAGATGAGGCCAGAAGGCAACAGGATCAGAGGATCCTCTGAGTCAAGTTTGGGTCTAACGGTCTCAGCCTTGGCCATGCTTCAGAGTCACCTAAGTGCCTTTATAAAAAAACATTCCTGAGGTGGTTTTAGGGTGAGGACTGATAATCTGTATTTCAAGCCCCTATTTGATTCTGATGTCTTGCCAGAGTCAAGAATCACTCTCTGGTCTTACCTAATGCATCCATAAGAGTTCAAACACAAGAAGTGCCCCAAAAGAGTAGTGTCTACTGGTTCTCCCACAACTCCCCACCCCCAGTGCCAGTGGCCTTCCTAGGGTTTCTGCCCAACCCTGCCCAGCAGTTTCCCAGCCTGGACCTGAGTTCCTCGATGATGTCGGCTGACAGCTGTTGCTCCCGGATGCGCCCCACCTCCTGAGGTGGCTGTCCCACCAGCTCAATGATGGTCACGTGCCGCAGATCCAGTCCGCAGGTGGATTGCTGAGAGGGGGAGAGAACAATTTACGGATCAGGCCTCTGCACTCAAACCTAAGGCTACTTGACTGATTCCTCCTGGGATCACATGAGGCAGTGTGGGAAAGAAGGGGCTTCTCCCCTGAGTGGTCACACGATTACACTGTTGGGTCTACAACAACCTTTTTCCCTCTGTCACTCCTGAAGTAGTTGCCCCAACAATGTTTCCTTTATTCTGCTAAAGTGCATGAAACCAGTTACATGATACAGGGTAGAAAAGAGATACATGATGACTAAATTGCAGGAACATAATCGTTGCTTAGCTTTGCACAGGTTTTAAACTGCACAAGTTCTTAACAGATAGCTAATGTGATAGGATAATAATGGCTATTGTTTATTGACTACTCCTACCTAATGCTTTGTAGAAATACTGTAATTTAGTCTTCACAACACCCGTACACCCGTAACAAGCTAAGTGGTGTCATTCTTATTCTGTAGAGGAGAAAGTAACTTGCCCGAATTTGGGTGACAATAAGATGCTGAGCTGAGATTCAAACTGAGGGCTGATGCCCTTTGCCCACATGTGTGCTCTTTATCACTAGGCTATATCACCACGGTCTTCTCTTGGTCTCCAGGATTTCTCCAAAATAGTGCCCAGTGCTTTTTTCATTACCCTTCATTGCCTTCCTCGCACTGGGCAGCACACCCTGTAACCCCACCTTGGCGGTCTATCCTGCCTTGTTCTGCAGGATCACCTATTGGCCAGTTACCAGGGCAAGGTTTAAAGAGACACTGAATACTCCCTGGTGCCCCACTCCGTTTCATCTTTGGGCTCCCCCTCTAGTCCGCACCCCTCAGAGTCACTGTCCTCACTAGGCAGGTTCCTCTTCTTTTTTATTTATTTATTTATTTTTATTTATTTTCCTTTTTTTCCCTATGGCTCAGCATTTAAAGGTTCCTCTTCTTGTTCTTGCTTCCTGTTCAAACTGAGCTGTTGCCTTTGTCTGCCTTTTTTAGATCCCTGGAGGAATGAGGTCCTGTTTTTTGGTCTAGACCCCCCAGGGTTCATGCTTTTTGGTAAAACTGCTTCCATCAAGGGCCTCTCAGTATTGACTTGGCAACTTCTAAGATTCAACCTTTAGAAACCCCCTAAGCAGCTTTTCCTCTTACATGAGGATCCAGCTCCTTGCAGCTTTGCAGCTCCCTGGAGCTGCTTCTCTTAGTCTTGTCAGCACACCTTGAATTCTCTTCAGCAACCCAGCCTGTTCTTTTTATAAACCCCATGGTCATATCTAGTCTGTCCTATTTACTTCTCCCTCCCCCACCAGTGGCTTTGGCTTGGTAGGTAGCTCCTAGTATGTTCAAAATCGTCATGCAACTCTCTGATTTTACTTTGAGATATCACAACACTTTTCCTTCTCTTCTGCTACTGGTAGTGGTTAAGAGCACAGGTCCTAGAGCCAGACTTCCTTGGTTCAATCTCAGTTCTGCCACTTACAAGCTGTGACCCTGGGCAAATCACTTAACCTCTCTATGCCTCAATTTCCTCACCTATTCAATGGGGATAATGATAGTACCCACCTCATAAGGGTTGTTGTGAGAATTGGATATGTGTAAAGCCCATAGATCGATACTTAGTACCTACATAGCACTTACCGCATAAATGTTTGTTAGTGCTATTATTCCTTGAAAACATAAACATGGTTAATTCCCAACTCTTACATTTGACCATAACTGTCTTGCAAGTCTCTACAGAGTGCTTTGCCACACTCCGTTCCCATCTCTGACCCAGTCCCCTGCAAGTCACATCCACCATTCCAGTGGCTTCACTGCCTTTTCAGTAAAGACAAAGCAGTTTTTAAAATGTGCTAAATATGTCTATGGTAAAATTGACCAAATGCCATCCATAAAAAGTTTGAGGAAGTAGGGTTTGTGCTGCAGAGAGCAACTCTTTGCTTTGGAAAAGGTATGGGAGTAATATAAAGGAGCTAAACCCTCATGGGGGGGGGCTCACCTGTAGCATAGAGATCTGCATTTTATAATATCGGTTGGAGGGATCAGGAGCTGAGACGATGAGGAGCCGCCGTTTCTCATAGAACTGATCCAGAAGGCCAGCAGCCGAGTTGACATTGACATTAATCTTCATAGCTAGGGCAGAAGCAGATGGCCAGAGTATGGCCTTCTTCATCCCAGCTTGGATAACTTAACATTTTGAGGAGTTCCAGTCTTTCAGGTTAACTCTTTCTTGTACTTTCTCCCTTCCCTTGGGGGAAATCCTGAAAGAACACTTGGAGATTTTAAACTCTTCTTTTTGGAGTAGGAGTATTCTATGGGAGAATGTTGACCCTTAAAATAGACACATCTCCAGCACCCTCATTCTCACACCATATAATATATTGGACCCTGTGCCATGGGGAGGAGATCCTCCAGAGTACCCCTGATCAACATATCCACTCTCCCCATTCCCTGGTTTCACTCACGAGCACAGATAGGTGGTGATCCTGACCACTGGCGGCTGGATTGGCAGACCCGGGAGGGGGTCCCCTGGCGCTCATAACCTCCATCACAGTGATATTCACAGACAGCACCATAGTTGTCCCCCGCTGAGGTGCAGGTGAGGTAGCCATGCTGCGGTGGTTTCAGAGTTGGGCAGCGTCTCACTGTCAGGGAGGAGCTAAAGTTAGGGGTTATGGTGTCTCTCATAGGAAAGAAAGGCTGGGGGGTATCCACGCTGGGCTCTCCAGATCCGGAGACAGGATGATCAGAAGAAATGGCTTGTCTATATTTCCAATGGCTGGGAATGGAGCTGGAATTTTTCTTAAGGAATTAAATCTGAAACGCAGATAGAAGTTTGTAAAGTCTGGAAACACAGGTGAATATACATATTGTCATCAAAAGACTATCAATCTGTAAAAGAAAAAAATGTCATCTATGTTTCCAGACTTTATGGACACCCTGTGTAAAGATAACCACCTTTCAGAATTACTTTTAATAGCAGAAATAAGTCGTAAGAGTCTTAAGTGTCCATCAGTGGAAGAAGGGTTAAGCAAATTATGATATATTCTTATAGTAGAATATTATGCTGTTATTAAAAATATTTTTGAAAAATTTTTAAATAACATGGGAAAATTACTTTGTTTTAATGAAAAGTGGAAAAGGATGATCTATGATTGGCTATACAGTATGATCTCAACTGTATATGTTTTAAAAGTATGCATAGAAAAAGGACTGGAAGGAAAATACCAAAAGGTTAGTAACAATTGCCTCTGAATGATGTAATAATAGATTTTTTTCCTTTATATATTTCTTTATCAAATGTTCAAAAATAAGCATGAATTATTTTTATAATGATAAAAGCAAAACAATACAATACAAAGCAAAGAGGAAGAATCAGGCAGCCAACACCGCCAGTTTCAGCAGAGGCAAATGACTGAGAATGAAGGATGATTAGATTCGATCATTTTGAAGTCCAAGAAAAGAAAAAGATACAGAGTGAGTATCTTTGTGAATTTTATCTAGATTTAGGAGAATGGGAATGTCTTACTGGAGAGTCCAGGTTTCAGGAAGACATGCATGTACATGTAACGTAGGCTTCCTGAATGAGCCTGTTCTGTGAACTTGTTTTTTCCCCTCTCCCAGTACAAATGAGGTGTGTCTGTTTCAGGCATAGAGAAGAGAGGGTTGTGGTGGGCTTTTAGAAGGTCAGGGTAGAGCAGGAATAACAAACAATGCAGAAACTGAAGAATTCTTTCTGACCTTGTACTTTCACGATGAACTTGCAGCTGGCCCGGTTGTATGCTCGGTCATAGGCAGTGTAACGAATCACATGTTCTCCTTCGGGAAATTGAGAGCCAGGCTCAGGTCCCCGAAGTGTCACCCTGCATGGGAAGGGTGAAAGAGCCACTGAAGAAAGAGACCCTTAGAATTGAGGCCTGAGGCACATCATCACTGTAGCCTCAGCCTATGCAGTTTCAGTGTGAGCAGGCTGGGGGGTGGGCTAGGAGAAGCTGCTTGGAGGCATAAGGGGCACTGTTACTCAAGCTTACCTGGTGATGGTACCATCAGCAGAATCTTTCACCAAGGGTGGGTCCCAGTATACTCGAGCAGTCAGTTTCTCTGGCTCTGCCATCTTCTCACGTGAGTGAGGACAACGGATTTTGGGGGGATCTATGTCTGCCAAGGTAAATAATCAAGTGTTCATTTGTGGGCCCCTGCCTTCCCGGAAGGGAACCCATTGAAATAATACCATACACCACTGGGTAGGTAAAAAGTTCAAGGTAGTCAAAGAAACTGGAGAAGGAGGCCCAACTCCAGGGGAAATGATCATTTTGTTAAGCATATGCTCAGGGTGCCAACCTCATGGTGAACAAGAATGCCGGCGCGGTGAGAATTTCACATCTTTTGTGGCTATAATGCTAGGGTGGCTCTTTGCAGCAGGACAACCGGGAGCAACCAGCATTTACCTACACATACAGGCTCGCCTCCACTCCATTGCCCATCTTCCATGCAGATTCGGCTGCGGTCACCTTCCAGGTGGTAGCCACTGGAACAGCTGTAGTCACAGCGGGAGTCAAGAAGCACACCATTTGTGCAGGTGTAAGTGCCACTAGTGATGAATGGCAGTGCATGGCATCTCATCTCTAAGAGAGAACCAAGTAGCAAGCTCAGTGGCCTGTGAGACTATCTGAAGGTGATATGTGAGCATCTAGCACAGGGAGAACCATATCAGAGGCAGCAGAAAATATAGACATTCTACCCGAACTGCCCTTATATTTTTGTGCCTAAGTGCCTTTTCCCCTAATTGTCTTTGCATTTTCATATTATAAAGTATATCAGCACTCTTGTGAGGGAGTCTCAAAGAAGGAAATTATTTAAATACTTGTCCAAGCCCATGGACTTCCAGATCAGACCTGAGTTTGCATCCCAGTTCCACCTCTTAGGAGCTCTGTAACTTGGAGGAGTTGCCTTATCTCTCTGGGTCTCAGTATTTTCATCAACAAAATGTGGATACCTCATAGGATTGTTATGTAGATTAATAGAGACAATACATATAAACCTCTGGGCTCATTTAGGGCCCCAGCAACTATTCATTTTCATTTCTTGTTCCTCAAATGCTTGATGCCTTTGAGCATGTTCAAAGCTCCTTTTTGAGTATAATTTTGGCACTGCTCAGCTAAGGCTCACTTACATGCCAAAGTGGGCTGGCCCTCTGTCCCAGCTAGAATACAAATCAGACCAGTGCCTGAAGGGCCAGGTGTGGTAGTATTTGATAAAAGAGGACTCTGTGTGCTTTAGACATCACACGTGCCAGAAGCAGAGCCTGCCACTGTGAATTAATTGTGAGTCTGTGCTTGCCAAAGTCTAAGTCGGCCATATATTCCTTTAGGTTGTTTAAGTTCAAATTCCACATACATTCAATTGTTGGGATTTTGAATAAAGATTTATACAAGCTATGTTCATTTTGCTTGTTGGCCAAACCAGACTTGAAGATTATTGCCTTTTCTGTTTTCCAGGATCCCTTACCTAAAGACCTATGTAAAAGTGACCTCCTTGAAATTAGGGCCAAGGAAAAAGGTTTGTCTGTTCAGATGAATTTGTTTGCTTAGTATCATATGACAGTGAAAATGATAGATCCAAAGTGTTTGCCCTTTTGTTTCTTATAAGGAAGGTCAAAGCTAGATTCCGTGCTTCAGTGCAGTAATCAACTCATTCTAGTCACCTGGAGATATGTATGTCTCCATTCTTTTAACTGGTTTTAATGTTCACTTGTAATTTATAGCTGTATATTTTTCAATTCTGTCAGGCCAATTCAAATTCATTTAGGAAATGATGGGGTCTAAGTCCTGAAACAACTTAATTCCAGTCACCTGGAGGGGTGTGGTGACTGCCTTCTTTCTGGCTATCAACCTTCTTTTCTCCTCCACAGCATCTTCTCTGACCAGCCCCATTTCTCTCTTAATGCTCAGCACTTCTGTGTCAAGTTACATCACATTCATGTGCACACATTTGTGTTTCTATCCCATTAGTCTATAAGCAGCCTGTGGGTACTTGAGGAACTAAGCTCCCGAAGTGACCAATATAGGGCCCTGCACACGTGAGTGTCATACAAATGGTACTGAGCCATGGACATACGGATAGATAAAGCTCAGCTATTAAAAGGGGATAGGCTATGGAGCTTGAATAAGAGGTAGGGATTTGGAAGCTGAAGGGGGACATGATTTAGAATGTGAGTGTATTAGCATCCTCACATTCTAGCTTTAGGGATTCTTCTGACTTTCAGAAGAAAATGACGAACAGCAGATGTCTCATAACTTGACTGCCAAGGCCTTATAAGGCTGTAGGCCAGGAAGTACAGCAGTTGACCACAAGTGAGAAAGAGTCTGAGACCACACATCCTCAGGAGCTCCAGAAGCAGGCCCAGGTCCACAATAGGCCTCAGGCCCAACCCTTAGCCCCCCGTGTGCACTCCTGGACTCTCTGAGTCAGAAGGGTTGGTTGCTGCTTAAATGCCCATGCTGCTTGGGCAGTAATCACAGGGAGAGAAAATGAACTAGAATCTTAGGGGAAAGGCCCTGTTGGGGGCCTGTGGAAAATTCTCAATTTGCACTTGAGAGAAGGGCATAGTAAACCTCCAGGCATATACCCTCAGTGGCTGGCTGGCTTCTCTGGAAGACACATGTAAGCATACACACACACACAACTTACGCCTGCAGTAGGCAGTTCCAGACCAACGGCGGCTTGGCAGGCATTGCACCGACCTCCGTCCAATCAGTCGAAAGCCCCGATCACAAGAGATCTCACAACGTGTGCCCAGGCTGCTGTGATAATTTCCTCCCCTTGGTGAGTAGCACGTGGCTTCTCCATCCTGGATATTTAATGTATAACACCATCGGGGAACTGTAGCAATAGAAGAAAAGTGAGCCAGAAGTACAGTAATCAAGACAGTGCAGTGTTGGCAAAAGAGTAGGTCATAGATCAATGGAACAGAATAGAGAGCCCAAAAGCAGACCCACACAAGTATGTCAAAATGATTTTTGACAAAGATGCAAAAACAATTCAACGGAAGAAAGATCACCTTCAAACAAACGGTGCTGGAGCAATTGTCCTTCCATATGCAAAAGAAAAAATACCTCTCTACCTAAGCCTCACACCTTATGCAAAAATTAATTCAAAATAGATAATGGCCTTAAAAAATAGAAGAAAATCTATGGGATCCAGGGCTAGGCAAGGAGGACTTTGCCATGACACCAAAAGCACAATTCATAAAAGAAAAATTAATAAATTGGACCTACCTTGTCAAAACTAAAAACTTCTGCTCTGTGAAAGGCACTATTAAGAGATAAAAGACAAGCCACAAACTGGGAGAAAATATTTGCAAACAATATATCTAACAAGAGGCTAGTATCTAGAATATAGAAAGAACTCTGACAACTCAACAATGAAAATGGAAACAATCCAGTTAGAACATAGGCAAAAGATATGAACAGACATGTCACCAAAGAGGATATACTGATGGCAAACGAACAAACACATAAAAAGATGTTCAGCATCATTATTCATTAGGGACATTCAAATTAAAAACACAAAGAGATAACATTTGTATGCCCATCAGAATGTCTAAACTTAGCTGGGCGAGGTGGCTCACGCCTGTAATCCTAGCACTCTGGGAGGCTGAGGCGGGAGGATCGCTCTAGGTCAGGAGTTCGAAACCAGCCTGAGCGAGACCCCGTCTCTACTAAAAATAGAAAGAAATTAATTGGCTAACTAAAAAAATATATACAGAAAAAATTTAGCCGGGCATGGTGGCTCATGCCTGTAATCCCAGCTACTCGGGAGGCTGAGGCAGTAGGATTGCTTGAGCCCAGGAGACTGAGGGTGCTGTGAGCTAGGCTGACGCCACGGCACTCACTCTAGCCTGGGCAACAAAGTGAGACTCTGTCTCAAAAAAAAAAAAATGTCTAAACTTAAAAAACAAACAAACTGGCAATACCAAGTGCTGGTGAAGATGGAGAGAAACTGGAACTCTCATACATTGCTGGTGGATGTGCAAAAATACAGCCGCTTTAGAAAATATTTTGGTAGCTTCTTATAAAGGTAACACCATACTTTCTTATAAAGAAAGGTACACTTACCATGTGACTCTGCAATCCCACTTTAAGGTATTTACCCAAGCGAAATGAAAACCTGTATCCACACAAAATCCTGCACACAAGTGTTTAAAGTAGCTCTATTCATAATTGCCAAAAGCTGAAACAACTCAAATGTCTCTCTGTGGGTGAATAGTTAAGCTAAATGTGGTTTATCCATACCAAAAAATGAAGTGCTGGTACATGCTACAATATGAATGAATCTCAAATGCATTTTGTGAAGTGAAAGGAGCCAGACTCAAAAGGTTACATATTGTAGAACTCCATTTATATGACAAAAATATAGGCAAAAATATAGTGATGGAGTACAGATCAGTGGTTGCCAGAGAGCAGGGTGAAGGGAGGGGATAACCTCAAAGGGGCAGTGCTGGGCAAATTTTTGAGGTGATGGAACTGTTTTGTACTGTGGTGGTCATTACCTGATTCAATGCATTTGTCAAAACTCATAGAACTGTACACCAAAAGAGGAAATTTTACTGTATGTAAATTTAAAATAAGTTTTTAAAAAATAACATGACAATGTGAGCTAGAGAGAGGAAGGGAATGTGAAATCAAAAAGTCTGCTTAAAGGCCGGGCGCGGTGGCTCACGCCAGTAATCCTAGCACTCTGGGAAGCTGAGGCAGGAGGATCGCTCAAGGTCAGGAGTTCGAAACCAGCCTGAGCAAGAGCGAGAGCCCCCGTCTCTACTAAAAATAGAAAGAAATTAATTGGCCAACTAAAAATATATAGAAAAAATTAGCCGGGCATGGTGGCGCATGCCTGTAGTCCCAGCTACTTGGGAGTCTGAGGCAGGAGGATCGCTTGAGCTCAGGAGTTTGAGGTTGCTGTGACCTAGGCTGACGCCACAGCACTCTAGCTGGGGCAACAGAGTGAGACTCTTTCTCAAAAAAAAATAAATAAATAAAATTAAAAAAATTTTTTAAAAAAGTCTGCTTAGGAAAGAGAGCCCGATCCCAGTTCAGTACTGAGCACAAAAGGTTATAGGGTCGTTAAATTATAAAGATGCCTCATTGGGTATACAAAACAAACGACTCTGTAGTGGGTTCAGAGTTTAAAGGGACACAGATAAACAAGCAGAGGGCCACCTGCTCAAGGAAGCATACAGAACACGGTGCGGATCTGTTAGCCTAGGGTTGGGAAAGCTAAAGCCCCATGTGAGCTGATTCAGTTTCCAAATCCTAAGGGACAAAAAAGAGGGGACTTTGAAAAAAATAAAAAAGTAGATGAGAAGCGAAAGGAACAAAGAAAGGCTAGAGACCTTTGCTTAAGTGCAGCTGGAGAATGAAGACAGATGACAGTGAGAAAACTATTCAACCAACACCACGCGTGGGGCTTCCAGCATTAGTTTCAAGTTCATGGCAGTGACACACGGCTGCCATCTGGAGACACCATCTCCAAATTACAGAAAGTCTCTTAAGCACTATTGTTGCAGAGCTGTTGATTATAAAGCCACAACGCATACCACAAAGACCTTATTTGGGAGCCTGGGACTTCAACAATCACTCCCATTCTATTTTTCTCCCATATTCTGTCAAGGAAAATACACCTCAGATTGGAACAGGGAGAACAAGCAAGAATGGTAAAGGGAAATATAAAGCCCAGGATAAACGCTGAGACAGTAGGAGAGGCCCCAGCTATTGTAAATAAGTTTAAACTTGCTGACCTGGAGGAACATTGGCATAAAGACAAAATGTTGAGAGACTGGAGAAGGGCAAAAACACAATCTCAATTTTCAAAGAAGGAAGAAGGTAGCCTCTGGGAACTATAAGCCGGTGACAGT
Organism: Cheirogaleus medius; assembly: GCA_008086735.1. NCBI lineage: Eukaryota > Metazoa > Chordata > Mammalia > Primates > Cheirogaleidae > Cheirogaleus > Cheirogaleus medius. The sequence goes on along the minus strand of VBSM01000568.1, from coordinate 21,387,146 downwards.
GACAGCACTGATAGCATAGTGTTCTAGAATATTTAAATGTAAGATTTATGGCAGTTAGAGGAGTACTGATATCCAGGAGCCCTTGGAAACAAGTAATTCCAGACTGACCTCATTTCCTTCTGGGTAGAGTCACCAGACTGGTAGAGCAGGAGGAGTGATGGGTACACTTTGCAGAAGTAAGTGAGGCATGGGATAATGCTTTTCATGCCACTGATGTGGGTGAGATGAAGAAATATAGGAGAGGTGACAACATAGATAAAAAGATTCATAACTGGCTGAGCAACTGTACCTAAAGAATGTCAGTGGGAACCTGAAATTCAGAATGTAGTTAAATACTGCATGGTGAAAATGTGTAAGTCTTTACTGAATATGTGTGCTAGGCATCATGCTACATATTTTCCTTTTCATGTACATCATCTCATATAGCCCTCCCAACAGCGCTGTGAGGTAGGTAGGCGTTTAACCCTCTTTTGCAGATGAGGAAGTAACTTGCCCGGGGTTCCTCGGCAAGTAAGGGGCAAAGCTTGGATTTGAACCCAAGCTTTGTCTGCTCTAAAACCCATGTCCTTTCTAACCACAATGTCTGCCACTGCAGCATGATAGGCTGCTATTTTGAAGTAAACAATGACCTTGTTGAATAGCTAATATATCCACATGGCTTAAAATTCAAAAAGTATGAAAAGTTATGCAGTAAAATATCCCCCTCCAACCTCCTTAGCGCCCTCCTAACGAACCACTATTAACAGTTTCTTTATGCATATAAAGCAAACGTTTGTATAGCTTCTTATCCCCCCTCCTTTTTTAACACAAATGATTGCATTATTATGCTCACTGTTCCGCAACTTAATGATATATTTAGAGATCTTCTTACATCACTACATAGCAAGCATACAATTTATCTAAATGAAATAACATTTATAAAATACATAGCACAGTGTCTGGCACATAATAGGTGTATGTCCAGGGTCAAACAGCTGGAAGGTGGAGGAATTGGGATTTGAACTCAGGCTCATGGCCTCTGTCTCAGTAGCTATTCATCTATTTCTTTTTAGGGCGCATTAAGGGGGAAAAAAAGTGCTGACAACAGGGTTGAAAGGGCCTTCTTTGTGATTATGTTCAGATAACCCAGGCAGCGTGACTGGCTTGCCCAGGGCTGAGGCAAGCTGTGAGGAAAGCAGCAGCCCAGCAAACTGCCTGCGAACTTCAGAAAAGGGTTTCTGACTCCAAGCTATGAGTCAGGGTAAGGGCATGACAGAAAGTGTGAGATGAATGAAAGTGATAGCAAAGGACATGGCAGTTTGCTCTAAAATAACGATCTGTTTTTTTGTGTTTTTTTTACCGGCTAGTTCTTTTCTTAAACAATGAGTTACATTTTTGATGAAAGAGATAGACTGAGCGTGGCTTTGGAGTCAAAGACCTAGGTTTAAATTCCTGCCGTGCCGAGTATCTCCAAGCTCTGTGACTCTCCAAATATAACTTCCCTCAGCTTAGTTTCCTGATCTGTAAAATGAGGAATAATAAACCAGTTCCATAGGGCTGTTGTAAGAATCAAATTAAATTGAGTGTGTAAAATATCTAACCCTACGAATGATATTCCCTAAGTCAGTGTCTGGATTTGAGCCACTGTCTCAACCGTCTTCAAGCAACAAGTGGCTGTGGCTTCCAGCGTTAGTTTCGAGAATGTGACCTGTGACACACACCACTGCCATCTGGAGACACCATCTCCAAATTATGGAAATTTCTTAAGCACTGCAGTTGCAGAGCTGTTGATTACGAGGTCACAAAGACCTAATATGAGAGGCTGGTACCTCAGGTTGTTATTTTCCTGGCCACCCCTTCCCCCTCATCATTGATAACCTCACTCAATTCGTTTTATGCCCTGAGACTAAGTCTCAAAGATAGCCATGAGACATTAGATCCTAAGGCCAAAATCTGCTATGCAGTTTATATTTTTCTAAAGGGCTTTATGCTTATTAACCAATGAGGAAGGTTAATATTAATCATAGGGTTGCCAGACCCCTTGAATGTACCTTCTGCGTCTGTTGCTTTTTACTATGCACCTCTCCCATTTATAGTTTCCCATGATCCGGCTTCTGCTTCCAGAATGCCAATGGTCAGCATCTACTTTTTATTATATATGGCTCGGTGAGAGTGACACATCTGCTCCTTCTGTTAAATAGAGAACTATTTTGTTGAGAGTAATAAAAAGTAAACCAAAGAGGCAGTACTAATGAAGGCCAAATGAGTGGTCTAGACAATAAACATTTAATTGAGAAGAGGTACATAGTAGGTACTCAATAAATATTCAGCGAGAGAATGGCGGGGTAAGGGAAAGCTCAGTGTGGGCTAAGGCAGTCTGGGAACAGAGTAGCCAGGCTGAAGCGTAGATTTCAGATGGGGAGAATGGGTAAGAAGTTGTCAGGCTAGGAAGCCAGACTGAGGCCAGATTCTGGTTAAAAATGGTTATAGTGGGCCATTAGGTTTCGGGGAGGGAGAAACATGAGTCAGAGAATCCAGTTAGAGGCCATTATCTATGTGAGAGTAAGTGTTTTAATCCCATGGATTAATAAAGAAATGACAGGTCTCAGTGACCAACTGTGAGAAGTGATGAGGAACAGGGGGCTACTAAGGGTGATAGGGGCCATTAGAGGTGACATCGAGGTATTTAGAAGTCCAACTAACTAAGAGAATGATGGTACCATTATCAGAAGTAGGGAGGTCAGCTGGTAGAACCTTTTTCAGGCAAGATGAAAGAATTTTGTTTTAGACATCTCCAAATGGAAGTGCCCAGCAACAGTTGGAGATGGAGTCTAGGAGCTCAGGAGATGGGTCAGGGTTGCTCAAAGTTCAGATCCCAGTCTCATTCTCTCTATTGTCACCGCTGGAGAGCCCATCTCCTTTCTTAGCTTCAGCTGTGGCCAGAATAGTGCAATGTCATGGAGCCCAAGGAAGGGAGAAGAAGAAAGAGATGTGCTCACTGCTCTGGAGGGACTGAAGAGCCTGAAGCTCCTGAATCACAAGAAAGGGCCATGTGATTTGGTCATTTGGAGAGAATTGTGATCTTCAAGAGATGTCATTTCAGCTTGGAGATTTGTAGGTGGGTGGTTGGGAAACAGACTGTAGGGAGTTTAGGATTTAGTGAGTGTTGAGAGAGAGAGGCAGTGAGTGTGGACCATTTGGCAGTGAGAAGAAAACAGGTAAAAGGTAGCTAGAAAGGAGCACAGAGGAGCCCAAAGCTCTGCTATTTCTCTATTGAAACTGTTTTCTCAAAAGTCACCGTTTCCCTCCTTCTTGCCAAATAAAATGTTTGCTCTACTTTTGATTTGATCTCTTTGCAATATTTGACACAGTTGATCTCTTACTACTCCCTTTCCTTAAAACTCTCTTCTCCTGTGGCTTCTATGACAGACACTATCCTGATCTCTTACATGGCTGACCACCAACTCTGTCTTTTTGCCTTGCTGGCTTCGCTTCTCCTACTCATATCTGTATATGTCCTCTAAGCCTCTGGCCTTTGCCCTCTGCTCTCTCAAACAGCCCATGCATCTAGGCTGATGACTTACAAAGCTCCATCTTGCCACTTCCAACAGCCTATAGGGCATCTTTACCAAACCAGTTTTTTTTTTTTAACATTGTCTTTCTGAGAGGGGTCCTACAATTCTCCCAGATATTCAGACTGGATGCTTTCAGACATCAGTTGCTTTCTTAGCATTTTGGTACATCAAATCTGTATCAAATCTTGTCATCTCTTTCTTTGAAACATCTCTGCGGTTTATCCTTACTCTCCATTTTTTTTTTTTTTTTTTGCCACTACCCCCAATCATCTCTAGGCAACATTACTGTAACTGGTTTCTGGAGAGTCTTCCTGACTCAGGTTCTACCGCTCCCAGATCCCTACTTTTTGTACAGAATAACTAGGTTAATGTTCTGAAATTATGATTTACTGTGTCACTTCCCTGTCCAAAAATATATGATGGCTCCTTATAGCTCCTAGCACAACAGCTGAACTCTTCTGCATGGCTTGCAGAGCATAGAAACAGAGAATCCGAAACAGAAGGGATACTAGATATGACCTGGCCTAACTTTCTTTATAATGCAAGAATTGCTATTCAGCATTCTTCACAGATGGTCCACCTGCCTCTCCTTAGAAGAGTCCCTAGATCATGGAGCCTTTCCTAATTTGGTCTCACTCTTTATATTCAATTTTTGTTTATTTATTTTTTTCTTTTTCTTGCTCCATTGCCCAGGCTGGAGCTGGAGTGCAGTGGCGTGATCATAGCTCACTGCAGCCTCGAACTCCCAGGCTTAAGCGATCCTCCTGCGTTAGCCTCCCGAGTAGCTGGGACTAGAGGCATGCGCCACCATGCCTAGCTAATTTTTAAACTTTTTGTAGAGACAAGGTCTTGCTATGTTGCCCAGGCTGATCTTGAACTCCTGGCCTCAAGTGATCCTCCTGTCTTGGCCTTCCAAAGTGCTGGGATTACAGGCATGAGCCACCATATCCAGTCTCAACTTTGCTTTTCTACTACCTCCACAGTCCATCTCCTCTAGTCAGGGTGGTTTCTTCTTAGCTCCCTCCTCTGCCAGGTTTGTTCCAACCTCCTTGTCTTTAACCATCTGCTTTGCTGAATGCCTTCCGCTCCCTTTTCTAATTCTCAAAATCCTAACCATAGCTCTAGGCCTAGTAGTCTAAACATCATCTCTCATGACCCCATTCCTGATCTCTTTGTCTTAACTCCTATTGCATTTACTGCTACCACGGAGCTAATTTTATCCTCCCCTCATCCCCAGCAGAATGTAAGCTCCTTGAGGGGGAAACACCCATATCTTAGACTTTGTATCACCCACAGGTTTACCTTACACAGAATTAGTCATAGAATAGGTTCTCAGTCAATACTTAATGATTAATAATAGATAGGCAACCTTAGGGCTAGAGAGGTGAGGTCACACAGCAAGTCAGTAACCAAGTTCATGATTAGAAATCACAGCTCCTGTGTCCCTGTGCTGCAGTTTTGGCTCATATGAGCCAAGCCTGATGAGAATGCTTCAGGGATGGGCCTAGGTCTTAGGCCAAAATAGAGCCTTCCTGAGCCTGAGGAGCAAGAAGAATTACCTCGGTAGTCCAGAGCAGGGGCCCGTGGGACCTCTTCTGCATATACTTCATTGTAACTTTCATCTGGATGGTAGCCCGAACCTATTATAGAATGAAGAGGACAATATCAAGATGGTGTTTTGATTTCTCCCTCAAGTCCTTCCCAACCTTCTTCCCCTCCCACCGCCCATCCAACTTTGTTCCTGAGGACATGGTGCTCCATGCATGGGGCAGGAGCCATGTGAATATTTTGTGTGGGAAATTTTGCCTCATAAGGCAGGAGAACTACTGTGGGCAAAACCTCAGCACCTCAGGTGCATATAGGGCAAGGTCATGGTCTGGGGGCTCACTGGAAAACTCCATTCAAAAGAAAAAATAATCAAACTTCTTGACCATTCATCAACCCCATCAATCTGGCCTATGTATAACCCATTTCCTTGATGCAACATGTGAGTCTTGATGACTCACTGATTACCAAGCTCTGAGGATGGACTGTGGTTCCAGCTAGGAGAAAACAGAGCCTGAGTAAATGTCTTCTCCCTAGTGACAGGCCTGCTCACAGTCCTCAGAGGGAAACAGTAACTCAAGCTCCCACTAGCCCACAGGGCGTGAGCCTTTTTGCCACCTGATTGCCTTTGCTGGAGGTGGCATGTCAAGGCAGAGAGGAATGGCTCAAAAGGCAAGGAGAAATGAGAACAGTTTCATGAGCACTTTGCCCTGGTTTGGAGAAAAGAGAAGGCAGAGTCCTTTGGATAAATTTCCTGTTTCTCTAATCAGCAGGGGCTTTAGTAAGGAGCTGCTGAGCTTAAAGAACATTCCTCATCTACTTCCGTCCGGTTAAGTGGCACAGTCCCTGGTGGAGGCAGGTCTGCGGCTGTCTGGGAGACTAAACAGTATGTTCCACCAGACGGCAGGAAATCGGTCATGAATATGAACTAATTGGAAAACAACTTGGTCCTTTCCGGAGAGAAGTTTCCGGAAGCCCTGCTTTTAGCCTCCCTGAGCCCTAATGCACGCACAAGAATAGGGCAGCCAGTCGTGCTGGAGTCAGAAGACAATTCCCCATTTCCAGGAGAGGGTGTGCTTCCAGGACAGGGCTGGGTTTTAGTGCTGGAGCCCTTTGGCCTGTGTAAACGCTCAGACCACAAGCTTGCATGCCTCCTTGCTGGGAAGAGGCACAGGGCCCCCTGCACTGAAGGGTGGAGCAGAGGGCTAGATGATGAAGCTCCTCCATTTGCCACGAGCCCAGACTGGGGGTGGGGGGTTGAGGTGTTGGGAAACCAGTCCAACTTGGTGAACAAGGGAATGAATCAAATTGAAAGTTTGCCCTATGAAATCATGTCCTTGTTGGTTTGCCCTCATTCCGGAGGAAAGAGTTCATTTTTTTCTCTTTCCCTTTCTTTCTTTCTTTTTTTTTTTCCTGTTTTCCCATTTCAGTTCTTCTTCTGGCTTCTCTTTATTTTCCCTTAGGCCTCATCTCCCCTTTTCCCACATGGAAGGTTTCCCTGTGGGGGTCATGGAATTCTTGTCAGCTGTTTCAGTTTAGTATTAGTCTCCAAGCCTTCCAGCTCCTGTAAACAAGAGGCCAGATGTGCATGATTCCCTAAAACATTAGGTCTCCCCAGTCTTGTTCTAGAGCTGGCTGTAGAAATGCTTAGCAGGAAGCAAACATCTGTTTACCAGAAGAGAAAATGGGAGTGTCAGAGGCCTATGGCTGAATAATAGTAACAACATGACAACAACAATGACCGTTAACATCACTCAGCTCCGACTCTGGGTTAAGCACATTACATATGTTAGCTCATTATGTCACCATAACATCTCAGTAGGATAGACACTACTAATATTCTCCAATGTACAGACGAAGCAGCAGGTTCAGAGGAATCAAGGGAGTTGCCCAAGATCTCGCAGCTAGTAAGTGGCAGAATGGGTCTGCCTGACCCCTAGTTATCAGACTCAGACATTCCACTAAAGATGGTTAGGGAGAGCTTTCGACAATGTCCAGCCGGGATAAAAATCCAAAATCTTTCTTGCAACCCAGCTTTTTTACTCTGTGTGTGTGGGATTGAAGGCCACCAAGTATTTTACATCATTCCAGAATTACAGGGCATGCGGGAAAACTGAGGGGAAGACTCGATGAGATAATTACAGTGTCCATTAGGGTGTGGAGGTAGCTGGGCCAGTGCCAAGTTTGCTTTGTGCTGGGAATGGGTTCAGGCTTCCTTACCACTTTAAACTTTTCCATTTCCTCACTTTGCCTGTCTTTGAGCATTTTTGGAACTGTTGGGATACTGAGATGGGGCATAAGAATGAAACTAGAAGGACACTCTACATTATTCTATCTGATTGTCCCTCTTCAGCCCTGGGGGGAAGGGCTTGGGCAGCATTCCTCAGTTCCTTTAGATCAATCAGGGGCTGGTTACTGTGTGATCTGCTACTGGGTTCCTCTAACCTCCACAGCACAGTCCGGCCCTCTAAGCACTGCCCTTCACAAAGGTATGGTTGGAAATGTAATTGATAGTTGAAGACTATTTTAAGATCCACATTAATGCTTGGCTTATGATGACAGAAACAGTCTGACTTTCTGAGCTGCACAGATATGCCAATACACATTTTTAACTCACTCTTTGCTTTATTTATATTCTTTACCCTTCCCAACCCCTGGACCCTTTTTCTGATTAGCCCTGAATCCACATTTGGCCGCTTTCCTCGTACCATGCCCATTTGAGGACAAGGCTATAGAAGTGAACAAAACAGTCCTGGATGCGTAGAGAGTGCTCAATAAATATTTGTTGAATGAATGAATGAATGAACAAATGCACAGAGGCAAGCCCAGAAGGTGAGTTAGCAATGTAGGGGAGAATCATTGGAACTCCAAATGCCTCTCATGTAGCCTCCTAAGAATAGAAGACGGTAGAATGAGTGGGTTTGTAGGGCTGTCAGAGACCTCACTAGGCTTGACTCCTCAGAAGGAGTGATTTGCTGATTCGTGTGGAAGTGGGGAGTGCCACCTTTGCAAACATCCTTTGAGAACCCCAAATGAATATGAGTTTTTAAAAACTGCCTTTGCATGCCGTGAGGTTTCATACAGGTGTTCAAAATTGGGCTTTGAGCCATCTAATCTCCCTTCCCTTAGTCCTGTGGTCTTTGGCTGGATTTTGGTCTTCTGTACATGAACTAAGCTAGGGGGAGAGTGAGTGGGGGGGTGGGCCGCTGCATATTTATCTCCTGGAGACTTGGGGCTCATTTAACCCCAAACAGTGTGTGCTCTGCCAAGGGCTTGACTTGAATTTTTTCATCTCAATGTCAGCCCTTGTGTTTCACCCCCTACAAAGCCAGGTTAAGCCAAAGAGGGGAAGAAGTTTGCATATTTGTTTGAAAGCTTGATGCAGCTGTTCCAGATAAACAGAGCTACTGCCAAAGGCCTCCACCAGGAGCTAAGGGCATGTGGAAAATTTTAGCCGCAATGACTGTGGCTGTGATGGGAGCAGTTTGTTATTTACTCATCTCTGGATATTTTCCTAACCCCATTGGTTGGGCCTGTCTCCTTCCCCTACTCCCCCTAGCCCCTGTGAGGGCAGACACTGCAGGCCACAGAATATTCTTAGCAATTGGAATGTCGGCTGGGCCCCATCAAAAGCCTCTGTATGCCACCTTATTATCCTTCCCTCATGCCTCCCCCCTCTCCCTGTCCCTCTCCTCACTGAGTCTATTCTCTTTAGCTCCTTATGTCTCCAGGGGTGAAGGGTGAAATGTTCAGGAATCCAGAAATCTCCATCCCTTCTGAAGTAAGGAACAAACCAGAAGAGACTGGGGAATTCCTGATTTAGAGAATGTGATCTGTATTACCATTAACAGCTTTGGCAGAAAGGAGCTATAAATATCTCATTTTATAAAATAAGGTCAATGAGGGAGGGGGGAGAGGGAGAGAGAGAGAGAGAGAGAGAGAATATGGAAGGTCTGATGGATTCTTGTTTCCCTTGAATAGATTGTCTCCCTTATTTTTTCCAAATGAGATATGTGGTCTAAGTCCTATTTTTGTGGTCTTGACAAGGGTATTTGACTCATACAGAAATTAATATTAATAAGGACTAGACTCATAAAGAAATTCATATTAGAAAATGGTTTTCAGGAAGCTAAGTGGAGAAGCATGAAAGACAGTGGTCTCAAAGACCATGTTGTCCAACATTTTCATTTTTGTGCTGACATAGCCTATTTTCAAACAGCTCTTGCTAGGGTGTCTCAAAAGCCACCCTTGGTAGTCTGTTGCAATGTTTAACCATTTTTATTGTCCATTAATAGTTCTTCTCTGTATGTAAAATAGAAGTCTCTCATGGTAGTCTAACTCTTCCCTCCTCCAAGTCTTAGTCTAGGCCCTGCCTTCCCTGGAAATAATGGACAACAGCTCTTAGAACTTACCTGCATACCATGTTGGTGTCACTGCTGGAGTTAAGAAGAACAGCAGAGAGAGGGCTCCTCTTTGAGTTAGTTGACTGGCCATCCTTGAAAGGGGGAGTTAGGGAGATAAGAATAGAGGTATGTGACCTGAAGTACCAGGGCAAAGGAAAATGACTTTCAGAAGTCAGTCATCAATGAATTTCCAAAAGTGAGGGGAAGCAGAAATACAGGATCTGTGAAGAAGAAGAGAGATTTTATAATTAAAATACTATTAAATTAAAAAAATAAAATTAATGAATGTCTGTTATAGCATCCCCCTCATAAGGATCTTCCACTTTATAGAATGATAAGACTTTATTTGTTGTTTATGGTCCCTTTTCCTCCCAGGAAACATTCAATCTTCAACTGATTCTGGTGGGATCAGATGCAAATGTTCCATGGTCCAAGTTACGGAGAGGGACACTGAGGTACTGAGACTAGGAAAAGGCCAACATAAAGTCACATAGAACCAGAAGGTAATCTGGTGATCTAAAGGCTGCCACTTAATGGTTTCATTCATTCAACTAGCATTTCCTAACGACTAATCTGGGAAAATGTTAACATATATGGTCTAACAGCTTGACCTTTGGAGTTACACAGATCTGTATGTAAATCCAATTTTGTCGCCTGTTGTCTGTGGGGCCTTGAACAAATTCCTTAACTTCTCTGAGCCTAAGTTTCTTCACCTATAACATGGGAACAATAATAGAATCTACCTTATAGAATAGATTATTGCCTGGCACATAGGGAAGCAATCAATATATATGTTAGACAATATTATTACTAACTTTGTATTGGACAGGACTGGATGTTTCCTTTCCTAGTCTCCCAGGCAGTAACTATATTCTGGCTCTCTTCTTAGCTTTGGGTTTTGAGGCTTAGTGGTTTGGTAGTGGCTTCTGGCTTTCAAGGCCAGCCTAACCTTCTAGTTTCACCCTGCTGAGCCAGCAGGAAGTCAGAGAGGTTGGGGAGGACCTACTGAGGTACATGAGGAGAAGGTGAGCAGGCTCCAGGTGCCCTCTCACTTCCTGCCCTGTCCTCACTCTAATGGGATGAGAGTTTTGTGGTTCCCAGTGGGCAAATACTTCATAAATGACAGGATTAAAACTTACTGCCCATTGGTATTAACTGGCCACTGGACCTTTCAGTAAGCACCCACTTACCCACAGGCTTTCAGTGAAGTGCCACGCTCAGGGGAGCAGTCAGTCCCAGAAATGGAGAAACAAAAAGATGGCAGATTCTGGCCAGAGTCTCTCAGTGCCATGCAAAGTCCAAGAAAGGCAAAAATTCATTTTCCAATTCATTGCTACTTGGCTTCAGATTTTGTCTAGAGAGTGGCAAGGAAGCAGGATCGAGAAAAAGTGACAGCAAGTGAGGGAGGCAAGGAAAGTAGAAAGATGTGGGAAGGAAGCTAGAAAGAAAAGCAAGTCTGACAGAGCTGAAGGAAAGATGGATAAAAGTAGGAGGAGGCAACAGAAGGAGAAAGAGGAGATTAAAGAGAGATCCAGGAAAATGAACAGCTAGATAACTGATCACTGACCCCCATCTCCCACATCCAGCCTCCATCCAGTTCTTTTGTTCTGGAGCAGGGACTTTCCTTCTTCAGACTGGACATTCTGAGTCTGTGACCTCTTACCTGCCAGCTCCTCCCCAGTCGCAGACTGAAAACGTGACTCACTAGAGTCAACCATCCCTCTGTTGTGGGCTGAAAAGGTAGCGGGAACATGTGTTTGCAGCCAGATCACGGCACAAATGAAATGCAGCTTATGATCCGGTTTCATGAAAGAGCTTCCCTCCCTGTAACCTCAGTCATGTTCCCCAAGTCCCAGGTCTTTTTATCCCCTCCATGGTTGTGATCTGGGGTAATGTAATGTGGAGGGGTTAATTGCAAATCTTACCTGTTTTATGATCTTTTGTGCTCTCTTTCTCTTTCCTCCTCTTTCTCCTTCCTCTCTGGTCCTCTCATCAGTTGGAAAAAACTTCTACTTTAACATTCCTAGAACGAGTGGCTCCTGGTCTGTCCGGGCCTCCGGGATTCTGTTAACACTGCCCAGATGTTAGGATGTCTGCATCTGCCAAAAGTTTCCTTAAAGCTATATTATCCCCACAGCTATAGTTGTTCCTCCCTCAGAGCAGGGTTTTAGAGAGATGGAGGAGAAGGAACATAGGGATTAGAGAAACTCAGTCCGTCTGCTGCGGAACAGGGAGAAGTGTGAATGGCACTGGCTCCAAGCCCGTGAGTATAGTGATGACTAACAGAGGCTGGCTAAAGGGCCTCCAGAGATGTGTTGCACTGAAGAAAACTTTGTATGACTCAGCATGACATCAGGATTGAATGAAAAGGAATTTCAGAAACTCCAAAGAGAAGGGGAAGAGTGTAGCTGACTTTGACATTCTCTGGAGATTTCTCTTATAATTCCTTAGACTCTTCAACTCCGAGTTGCCTTGCCATCTACATGGTACAGGGTCAGACATACTTTGAACCCCTAGCTCTGGTGATCTAACTTCTCTGGACTTCAGTTTCTGATAAGATTATGTTGTTTACAAAAAATACCATGTGCTTCCTGCCTGAAGAATCCAGACTGATGGTCCATATTAAGAATGGAGGGAAAGCAGACCTAGGGAAGATTTAGTGGGAGGCTGTTTAAGTGAATCTAGATGATAGGTGCGTGGGAAGATTATAGCCATTGCTAAATTGTTTCCTGGTGGTCTCTGATGGAGGGCTGAAGTTTCTCTTCACTAAGCATGCTTTCTTCATTTTAGTATTTGATAATGAGACTATTCTACCATAGTATAGACCCGCTCCTTACAGTCTCCCTCCCCTCACAGTTGACATTTCCATCTGTTGAAAAATCAGTGGTTGTAGAAGAAAAATGTTAAAGTTGATATAGAAACGGTTTCTCCCCTGCGTATGCAAGGAAATCGATAACCCCTTCTCAGTCATCAGGGGAAGAATTGCACTTGCAATAATGCAAAATTCAGAAGCATACCTGAGTCTACTTCATTTCCAATCCCCATCACAAATACGTATTGAGTATGTACCATGTGTTTAACAGTGTGATAGCAATATAAAGAAGCTGAAGATATGATTTTGATCTCCTTCATTCAATATGTTTATCAAGCATCTATCATGTCAGGAATGATGGATATATTGGTGAATAAGACAGACAAAATCCCTGGCATTCTAACCCATAATTAATTCAACAAACATTTGTTGAGCATCTATTAATACTATGCACCACACATTGTTCTAGGAAGAAATATCAGTGGAAAAAACAGACAAAAATCCCTGCCCTCATGGAATAGAGGAGACAGATATCAAACAAAAATGTTCTTAATTACACTTGCATGTTTAAGGAATCTTTATTGGTCATCCACTATGAGCTAAAGCACTGAGGATACAGTGATGAGCAAGAAATGTGTGATCTTTGATCTTATGGAGCTTATTTGCCAGCTCCCACAGAGTGTGTGTTTAGTATGGGAGAGAAGGGGGCAGCAATCAATTAGAAAACAATATAACACCATACAGTAAAAAAGCACCAAAAGCTATAGTACAGACTTAGAGGACTCTAGGAGGAGGTCAGAGGAGCGGGGTACCTGGGAGGAGCTTGGCCTTGGTCTATTCTCAGGCAAAGCAAATGACATAAACAAGAACTCACTGTTAGGTCAGAGGGGGATGGGCGGTCTGGTAAGAGGGTTCAGGGAGTGAAAGGAAACAAAGTTGAATAAATAGGGTAGGGCCAGAAGATCAAATATAGGAGTTTATTCTAAACTCCTGTGTTTGGAAATAGTGAATATATTAAGTGAGAGAGAGAGAGAGAGAGAGAGAGAGAGAGAGAGTGTGTGTGTGTGTGTGAGAGAGAGAGAGAGAGAGAGAGCACAAAGTAATTAATTCTACCAGGGATGTTTTCTTTCTTAAAAACCCCTTCACTGGTTCCCTCTTGGCATAGAGTATAGTCCAAGCTCCTTAGCATGGCATAGCATGCCCTTCACAGGACAAACCCCAACTATTTCCTCAGTCTAGTTTTGAACATTCACCCCCATGACTCCCCATTCTGGACACACTGAGCCACTTGCTCTTCCTTTCACACCTTGGTGCCTTTGCACAGACATAGTTATTCTACACTGCAGTCCCTTCCCTCCTTTCTTGGCCTGTTGAAACTGTATCCATCCTTGCTGCTGAGAAACTTCCCCCAGCCCATCCCAGCCAGAGGTGGTTAATTTGCCTTCCTTTCCTCTCACAGCACTTTGTACATGACTCCATTACGGGACTTCTCATACTTTATTGTCATTGTTCTTTACTTATATCTGACTCCTATTAGACTGTGAGTGCCTAGAGGGCAAGAACCTTGTCTTAGCCTTCTTCATATCCCTAGTACCCAACACAGAGCCTAGCACATGTCAGGGTGAGGATGCTGCATAAGGCCTCAATCCCACTTAGAACTGGAGTGAGACAAAAGAGTGGCAGAGAGAGGTTAAAGAAGAAAGTGAAGGGGGAGAATATGGAAATCCCAGGGAGATGAAGCTAAGGGGATATGTGAGAGTAAAGGGACAGCATCCCTGTGAAGCACTGGGATGAATAATATGAAAAGCTCACCAAAAACAGATGGGATTAATTAAAAAGCAACATTTCTGCAGCATGTACTATATATGGAAAACAGTATATTTAGACACAGAAAGTTAAATAAAACACTTTTTTGTATGGTTTGGTTGGGAAGATAAGACAAAGGCAAAGAGAATGACAACATCCAAACATACTAAATTTCTTTTTCTTTTTCTTTTTTGAGACGGAGTCTCACTGTGTTGCCTGGGCTAGAGTGCCGTGGCGTCAGCCTAGCTCACAGCAACCTCAAACTCCTGGACTCAAGCGATCCTCCTGCCTCAGCTTCCTGAGTAGCTGCGACTACAGGCATGCACCACCATGCTCGGCTAATTTTTTCTATTTTTAGTAGAGACGGGGTCTTGCTCTTGCTCAAGCTGGTCTCGAACGCCTGAGCTCAAGCGATCCTCCTGCTTCGGCCTCCCAGAGTGCTAGGATTATAGGCATGAGCCACCACACCTGGCCCTAAATTTCTTAAAGTTATTAAAGTTCAGTACCATTTTCAACTTTACAGACTTTTAATAAAAAGCCTCTCAGCAGTCAGTATTGTTTTAAGAAATATTAGCTATGGAAACTGACTTACCTAGGTGAGATCTCAGCAAAACTCAATGAGGCTAGATTATTAATAGAAATAACTTTCTTAGAAAATGGACATGGAATTATGAATTTTAATACCATTCAAAACGGTTTCTCATTTCTTTGTATACCAAACTGTATATTATGAGCTTTTGTGAAGAAGATAAGATCAGGGATGGAAAGAGAGGGAAGCACTTATGTAGAATCTGAAAGGAGTGGGATGGAAAAAAATGAATGAAAAATAGACACAGAAGAGAATTTCAGAGAAGGATAATGGGAATACACAAGAGATAATAAGAATAAAAAGACATTCCTATTCCAGAAACTAATTTTTAAAACTGTAGATATGAATTAACTGTTTAAATGAACTGTTTAAATGATGAGGTGTCTGATGGCTATAATATCAAATGAGATTTTAAGAAAATAAGTAGGAGGTGCTTTTAAATTCCATGATAGGCACTTAGCCAAAGGTAATTGAAGGGATGCTAGAAAAGGGATTAGAAAATGAAAATGGTAAGGTTATTATGTGAATAAAAGATAAGATGTATTCTGAGTGAAATGGTTGATGTCTTTTTACTGGTTCCTAGGTCAGAGAGTAGGAATATCCCAAGACATTATCCAGCAGCTCAATTTAATTTTTCTGTTTTATGACAGTGTGATACTGGGATGGCTTAGACATTTAGCTTTTTATTTAATTTCAGTAATCAATCCTTGAGTAACTACTAGGTGGTTAGCCCCGGAGACCAGCTATGACCTCAATGAACAATCAGCTCAACATGGATTGGCCAAGCACCAAATTAGCTCATCAATTGAGCATTATGTACTAGAGTATTGAGGAGAGTATAAAAGGGGGCACAGGGGCCCTGCCACACTAGCTCTGCAGTAGTTTCTTTACATCTAGATGATAGGATGTAACATAGGTAAGTAGAAATGCAAAGCTGGCACTGCAGTAATTGACTGAGGGTCTGAGTTAATGTGAGTGTGTGGTCAGACTATGAGTACTGATGTTAGAGAAAGAGGTGGGATGGGGGAAGGGGGATGTTCTCACCGAGCTACGGTTGAGCTGGACATTGAGCAGGAGCAGAAATTTTGAGTGAAGTTAGAGAGCAGGCAGGGAGTAGGGAACAGGCCTTGCTTACTGGCCTGGTATACAGCAGAAAATTCACACCAGAAAAGTAGTAGAAAAATAGTTGAGATTGTATAGGGGAGAGGGGATTGGTGAGGTTGGGGTGGGTTGGAGGTGGCGGGGTGGCACAGGGAGGTCTGACTTAACAGTGAGCTCTTGTTTATGTCATTTCCCTTGCCTGATGTCTGCCAATGAAAAACATTTACACCTAATTTTGTAAGGTTACAGGAGGTTAATAGGGAAGGGACACAAATCCCTACTAAATGTTGATTGTAAAACAAGCAGCAACAATACTTAGGGCAAATATTTTCCTTTTTCCCTTACATTTTTGGCATTGAATATGTTTTTGTGCTCAGAAAGAGGGAGAAATTAAGAGATTGAACCAGAAAAAGTATTGAACTCTTTATCTCACCACTCTGGGACAAGCAGGGTTACTTCCTATGTGATTGGGCTATTGGACTGAAGGCAAAAGTAAAACTCAAGCAAAAAAAAAAAAAAAAAACAAGTTTAAGGCAGAATTGGGGCAATCATCGAGGTGTTTGTGCTTCAGGAGTTCTGAGAAGCCCTTGTTTGTGGCTAAATGTCTGTACAGCAGCAGTCTCTGCTCGGGTTATTCCGAGCTGTGACAGCTGTTTGTACAACAGCAGCCACGTCTCATCACAAAGTGGGCCCCATTTCTGATGAAGGAAACAGAAGTTGGCTGGGCCAAGACCTACGCAGGTTACCTAGCCTCTTTCACCCTGTTTCTTCATCTGTAAAATGAGCCCGGTAGTAGTGTCGACCTCATAATAGGGTTTTTGTGATGTATGCATGAGGTAACATGTATCAAGCTCTTAGCAACAGCAGCTAGTACATAGTCAATGTTCACTATTACAGTTATTATAATACTTTACAGAATAAACTTATTTAATGTCCTAAGGAAACACCTCTTAAATTGCCTCAAATGGGATTAGATGCCCCTTTCGTCTGGGTTTGTATCCAGACCGAGGTCTAGGTTTGAACTAAATTGAACTTCTGGGTTTGGTGGCATGGCGGCGGGTTGGGGGAAAAGTGAATGTAGCAGGGTTGGAGGCAGTGCTGCAAGGTGCTGTGGCCATAGGAACATGAATTTCCATGTCAGCCTTTGGTTTAATTTGGCATTGACTGTTCAAACAAGGCGGTGTTGTGAGTGGCAGAGGAAGGGAGCAAAGGAAAATCAACACATTCTTGGAAATAAGATGTGGCTTTTGCTTTGCTATTTTGTTTTTTCTTTAGCCACAGAAATATTTCTTTGCTCCTGGGCTCACAATGAAAATCCCTTCCAGGACACAACACAAATCTAAGCTTCAGAGGGAACTTCTATTTAAAATGAGAAGAAGTTAGCAAGCCTTCCTTTGATACTTGTTTTTACTACAAAGATCCCTCAGATAGGGTCATTTAGTCTAGGGAGAAAGCTTTGCATATACTTAGAGTCCCCTGACCCCACCTCACCTCTTGTAGCTATGGCATATGTGGTGCTTTAAAAGTTGAATATCTGCTATTTCCTGATGACTTTGCCTCAAAGTGTTTATAGGTGTATAGAATGTATATAGATATATCATTTACCCATTCTCTCTATATATTTGTATGTTGGATTTTTCTAATTTTAGGATAAAATTTTAGTATAAAGCCTGGCAGTGCAATAATTCATTCTCCAATAGTTGCTCCCTTGTACCTCAGACGTCTGGCGAGATGTTATAGGAACTGGTCCTAGGTCAATATTCAAAACACAGGGAAGCTCTGTGTGACCAAGTCAATGGAACTTTCCTGCTTTCTGGTTCTGTGGTATATGTTTAAAGCAAGGTTTCAAGCAGAAAAGTTTGAGCATTCACCTCTCCACAAATGCAGGGCTTTTTGCAATAGCAATACAGTAAATGGTCACTTGTGCTATTAAGCTTATGTTAATGATGATGGGATGGGTTGGATATGGAACTGATATAGCCTTCCAACCCCATTCTTCTAGAGATAACATATATTCAATCTCTGTCCTCAAAGAGCTTACATTTTAGTTGAGAAATTAGAACTTAATACACATTCTTTGCTGTAACAACATAGACCAATATATTCACAATATGTGACATTGAAACATGGACCTACACACATAATTTAATAGGAAAAAATTACTACACATCATTTCCACACCTTAGTGCCATTTATAGTTTACTATAGATGTCCAATTATAAATTTCCTTTAAACATTAACTTGTTTTTGGCTGAAAAAATAGATATCAACCATATGGATAAAGGAGCATACACATCCATAGTGTTGTTTGTGTTAGGTTTCAACTTAGATTTCCTAGAGATAACTGTTTTTTCCCATATAAGGATATATTTTTAGGGAGGGAGCAGGAAAGCCTAGAGAAAGTTTCACTAAGTATGTATTTTCCACTAAACTGAAAATCGAGTCTTGATACCCAACAGTGGTCTCTTTCTTTTCTCCTGGATTACATCTCTCCTGCATTTCTGGAAGGATGAATGCTGAGGATTGAACTAATGTCCCTGAATAAAAAGGGAGATCAGGATGCCTATACCACTTTGTTAATTCATTTGTATTTAATTCATTTTGTAAATGTGTTTTAAAACTGACTAGATGAAAAAGGCACCCTGAGGTTCCCAGGAGAAGTAAATGACCTATTTAAATTGAGGGCAATTTGAATGGCTCATTTGGTCACTCTTGAAGCCTAAAAGATGCCAGAAAGCAGGAAACAGTGCAATCTGTAATGTCTAGGCTCATTTTTCCTCTTTAATGAAAGGCATAGAATTAACCCATTATATTTACGGCTCAATAAATGTGTACATTTATTCTTAGGTACCAGGCAAAGCGCTTCCACACATCTCTTAATAAACACAGCTTTATTCCCATTTTACAGACGTATCAAAGAACTTTAAATACCCCCTAAGGCTCTGCTGATTTGCAAAATCCAAGGTTTTTTGACCTTTGAACTATTTGGAGATGAAGCCAAAAACAAAAAGAGCCTCAGCTTTTGTCTTACCACTAGCTGATTTTTTTTTTTTATTCCACTGTACCGCTAAATTTGACTAAGGGCTGCCTCTAGACTGGACATAGGGGACAGAAAACTTTGGTGATTTATTCACATCTTGTAAGCAGTTTAACTCCTTATGCACAAAACATAGTCTCAAATTCCAGGAAGATCTAAACAACTAGAATTTCTGTGACAGGGAGCAGACATAGGCAGCTTGTATAGTAGACCAGGCAGCCTGGATTAGAAAGCACAGTAATCTCTAGTTTCAGCTTTTGCTATTAGCTGTGTGACCTTAGGTTTTAACCTCTCTGTGATCAGCTCGTTCCTGATGGGAAAAACTACGGGGGCTGGAATTTACAATGCCTTTTGGTTTTAACATTTAAGAAGAGGACACATTTACCTGGCATTTTCCATTTTCCATTTCCTCTTTCTAATAGTTTGCAGCTAATAGCTGAATTTACATTTCACTATTGTTTACATTTAAAACACTTTCCCTTGTGGACGGAAAAAAGCCAAACTTTGTAAAATAATTTTAAAGAGATTTATTCTGAGCCAAATTTGAGGACCATGACCCGGAAACACTCCCAAGAAGCCTTGCAATGTGGTTAGGTTACAGTTTGGTTTTATACATTTCAGGGAGACAGGGGTTACAGGTAAAGTCATAAATCAATACGTAGGAGGCATATATTGGTTTGGCTCGAAAAGGTGGGCCTCTCGAAGGGGGGGGCTTACAGGTTATAGGTGAGTTTAAAGATTCTTTGGCTTGTAATTGGTTAAAGACGTGAAGCTTTGTCTAAGGGCTTGGAATGTTTCAACATAAGGAGCTGTTATCAGAGGTTAACAGCTGAGACCCTGCTTGGGACATAAATTTGTAAATTGAGGACCTGCAGGTTTGTCTTGCATACCCTTAAAACTGTTAACGGGTTACAAAGGATGTCCCTAAGAAGGGGGGGGTGCATAATGAGGCATGTCTGACCTTCCTCCTCTTGGCAGACAATTTGGTTTTAGGATATTCCTTTGGCCATGAGGGGGTCCATTTAGTCAGCCGGTAGAGGTGGGGAGTGAGCCTTAAAATTTTATTTTAGTTCGCACCCTCAACTTTCCAATTTTTTAGGGGATAAGAGAGGAGAGGGATAATGGAGTTTTGCAAACTACTGTAGGGGAATTAAAAAATTTATTATTATCTTTAATACCTAGCTTTGGAATTCTTTCAACAAGTGGTGATTAGTTCCCTCAATTATTCGTTCTTGTCCCCACTCTCCACTCCATAAAACAATGGTCACAAATTGAAAAGCACAAAACAGGCCTGTCGTGGTGGCTCAAGGCTGTAATCCTAGCACTCTGGGAGGCCGAATTGAGCTCAGGAGTTCGAGACCCATCTCTACTAAAAATAGAAAGAAATTAATTGGCTAACTAAATATATATATAGAAAATTAGCTGGGCATGGTGGCACATGCCTGTAGTCCCAGCTACTCGGGAGTCT
>VBSM01000568.1:21340327-21366731 GCA_008086735.1 Cheirogaleus medius | reverse complement strand
GGCGGGAAAGATTCTTTGGGAGAGAAAAAAAAATGAAGAAAGCTCCACTTGAAGACCTATGAAATTTCCGACATTAGAACCTTTGTACATAGTTTTCAGCAACCTTCGGCAGGGGGCGCTCAGAAATTGTCGCCACTTTCCGGACAGCCTCTCGGACTTTACCCTCTAGAAAATTGAACAGTGTTTCCGGCTCTTCTCAGTTGTAGACGCTCGTAAGTTTTCGGCAGTTTCCGGGGAGACTCGGGCACTCCGCGTCTCGCTCGCTCTGTTCCGATCGCCCGGTGCGGTGGTGCAGGGTCTCAGGCTAGTCATGGCGTCCCCGTCTCGGAGACTGCATACTAAACCAGTCATTACTTGTTTCAAGAGCGTCCTCGTGATCTACACTTTCATCTTCTGGGTGAGAGACTGAGGCGCCCGGGTGCGGCAGGGGATCCCGGGCTTAGGTGGGGGGTGTGACCCTGAGCGCTGGGACATCAGGTCGGGGGTGGAGTGGCGTTTGGACGGCCATCGCTCCCTAGGACCCCGGCGCTGGCGACGAGTGGCTGGGACCTGAGCTCCAAGCTCAGGCATCTCGCCGGCGCCCGGGTTGGGGTGCGAGAAGGAGGCAGCCCAGAGGCTGAGCTGGGACCTCGACTTGCCAAGCGTTTGAGTTCGATGCGGGAGGCGAGGAAGGGAGTTAAGTCCCCAGAGCACGCGCAGGGTGTCCCTGGACCGTTGGAGAGGCTAGGCTTGTCGGGCCCCTTTGAGGGCTCGTTTGCATAATAGTGTCTTTCTTTTCACTGCTTCTTGAGAGGGGAGTGTTTCTCAGGTAAGTATGGTGTGGCTCCTCTCCCGCCAATCTGTTCTTTGGGTTTGCTTTTGTGTACCCATTCCTTTGTACCCTGTGCTCATCCCTAAACTGGGGGAGGGGAGGGACGAGGGAAAGTTTCTGGAACTCATAGAAACACTTTTTCCCCCCCCCCTCCAAGTAGGTGTTCTTTCTAAGGCGGGAGTAAAACAGTTAAGGAAGTTTTGATCCCTAGGGCATACATGCCATGGGCTTGTCTTTACACACACACAAAGATGAATTTTAAGAATTTTGCTAAGATGCCTTGTCCACCGCCTACCCTTGTATGCAGATCTCCTCCTACTCCCCTCCCCCCTTCCCCCTTGTCTGCCATATCCCTGCGTACACACCTATTGTGTCTTAAATACCTCGTGGTTAGTGATTTGAAGACACTGTCTGTAGACAGTGCATAACTTTATTTTCTGATTTCCCACATAGATCGCTGGTGTTGTCCTCCTTGCCGTTGGCATTTGGGGTAAGGTGAGCCTGGAGAATTATTTTTCCCTTTTAAATGAGAAGGCCACCAATGTCCCTTATTTGCTGATTGGCACTGGCATTGTCGTTATTCTTTTGGGCACCTTTGGTTGTTTTGCTACCTGCCGAGCTTCTGCGTGGATGCTAAAACTGGTGAGTCCTTGTTTTCCTTCCTGTTGATTCTTGATTTTAGAAAAGTCTTATATGTTGTCCACTTTGTTTCTTGGAACTGACCATAGCCCTTTATGATTCTTCCTGTTCTTTATGAAAACTTACCAAGTAACAGTTCAGCTGCCAATTCCCACTTTCAAAATAGATATTATTGTTTCCCCTGCCCTTTTCAATGAAAACATGCTGAACTGATTGAGCAGAACACTGTTAATTTTTCTTTGACTCCCTTTGCAACTGTGATATAGCTTACTTATGCTGACTTGGACTTTCTTTTTTATTCCACAGTATGCAATGTTTCTGACTCTCATTTTTTTGGTCCAAGTGGTCTCTGCCATGTTAGGATTTGTTTTCAGACATGAGGTAAGCCTGAATTAGGGAAGCTTAATATATTAAAATTTATCCTTTAAGAGATAAAAACGGATTGATTTAAGTAACAGAGTTAGACCTCTGTATTTAAACCTGTAACTGACAATATGGCTTTCTTGTAAAAATTCTGGCCCACTTTTTAATGTAAAAGAAAGTTTAGAAAATTACAAAGAATCCTGTTAAAGTGGAGATAGTACAATTTGTAACTTTACTGATAGGAAAATATTGAAAGCACAGAATTGATACTTCTTCACTTTTGCCATGTATTTTGAAAAGATTGGATATACTTAATACAAATCATCAAAAGTTTAATGTTGAATTAGAAATCAGGTAAACCTAGGGTCGTTAGGATATCATTCAGTGAGTAGTGAAGGCTCATCAATGAAAGTGTTTTACAAAGTGGTAGTGTGGTCTCCCACAGTAAGGTTTTGTAGCTTAAAAGTTTCATAGGCATCAAATTTGTACTCAGTTTAAAGTAGAGGAAGATGGGAGGGTACAGAATACACCAGTATTGTGCTGCCACTTGGATAAATACTCCCACATGCTCCCACAGCACTTTGAACTTGTAGTGGTTATCATCTTGTAATGATATCATCATTGTAATGTTTTACTTAGTAGTCCCCTCAGCTGAACTATATCCCTTAGAGAACAAGATTGGACCATGGAAGTTCATTAGCATACATGTTGCCGCTGTCAGAGATAGGACCATTGGTTAATGTGAGAACTTCTTATTTGACCTAGAAACCGAAAGAACTTTCTAGAATATTTGTTTACTGGCATTGTGTTTCTTTGCTGTAGATTAAGAACACCTTTAAGAATAATTATGAGAACGCTTTGAAGCATTATAACTCTACGGGAGATTATAGAAGCAATGCAGTAGACAAGATCCAAAATACGGTAAGTGGTTATAGATGGTAGCTTCTTGAGAGGGGAACACATTCCTTATTGCCTCAGAGAAAAGAATAGAGCCTGGATACTAGATGTTGTCTACTTGTACGGGAAGGAACTGTGACATGTTTTATTTTCCTCACATGTGCACCTGTTCTTTTCCTTCCCCACTTACATCATAGAACAAAGTACTGTTAATACCAACTATAGCAGGAAAGGAAGGCCAGTTCAAAACTGTCATACTTGGTGCTAATAAAGAACTCAGTACTAATCTCTTGAATCAATTCAGGAGAGAAATCATGGAGTATAATAAATGTTGTTTTGAGCACAAATTGCAATAGAAGATGATTTTAAGGTAAATATTTGAATACAAAGTTGTAATATTAAGTGTAATGCTTTTGTTGGATTTTTCAGTTGCATTGTTGTGGTATCACCGATTATAAAGATTGGACAGATACTGATTATTACTCAGAAAAAGGATTTCCCAAGAGTTGCTGTAAACTTCAAGATTGTTCTCCACAGAGAGATGCAGATAAAGTAAACAATGAAGTAAGGAGTCATTTAAAACTTTTTATTTGATAATATTTGAGGACTTAACCGAATATAGAGTTGACTCAATTTTTAATTTTTACTCACAGTAATACACATAAGCGGAAGTAGGCTGGGCGGGTAAGACTTGAGTTCACAGAGCTAGCAAGTAACACTTTTAAATGCATAATTCAAAAGGAGGAAATAGTTGAGAATAACAATTGTGTTGAGAATATATGGAAGAGAACAGATTTCAGTAAAATGACAATCAAAGGCTATGGTCCTTATGTCTTTCTGTGGAGGTATATGATCAAAAGTATTTATTACCATAAGGAAAAGCATAGATTGCTTGTGCTGTACTTAATCTTTTTTTTCTCTCCTTTAGGGTTGTATTAAAAAGGTGTTGACCATTTTAGAGTCAAAAATAGGAATTGTTGCAGGAATTTCCTTTGGAATTGCTTGCTGCCAGGTAAGTCCTTGTAGTTCTTTAGGAAATGTTTCATCCCTCTTGTAGGCATAAGCCAGAAGATTTTCACTTTTAAGGCTTAAACTGTTTGCTTCAGGGGCTTGGACAATGAGGACATTTTTCGAGAAGTCACATTTTCACAGAACTCTCAGTTACTGGTCACGGTGTAGAAATACTTTGTTTTTCTTATGGTGAAGTCTTGATTGGACTTATTGTGTATATGTAATATTGATTTTGATTTGTGATTGGGTTTTTTTTGTTTTATTTTTGTTTTGTTTATTTCAAAATATTAAGGGGGTACAAATGATTTTTTACATGGATACCTTTTATAATGCTTAGGTCGGGGCTTTTACTGTACCCATCATCTGAATAGTGTTCATTGTACCCGATAGGTAGGTTTTTACTCCTTACCCTCCTCCTCCCTTCTTGATTTCCAATGACCTTTACATTTCTCTGTGCCTGTGTGTTCCCATCGATTAGCTCCCAGTTATTACAGAGTACATGTGGTGTTTGTTTTTCCATTCCTGAGATACTTCACTTAGAATAATGGTCTCCAGTTCCATCCAAGTTGCTGCAAAAGACAATATTTCATTCCTTTTTATGGCTGAGTAGTACTTCATGGTATATATATTACATTTTCTTAATCTACTCATGAATTTTCTTAGATTTGTTTTATTTAGAGAGAGAGGATGTTCTGCTCTTTTCATTCCAGTTTTTTGAGGTCTTGGAGTTTATGTTTTCCTATACTGTTTTCCACAACTACAGAGTTCTCTAAATTTTATTCCCATTTCATGTACTCTTTATCATGGCCAATCATACCTTGAAACTATAAAAAGCAAAATTCAGAATTTACTTCTAGCAGGACATATATTTTGAAAGCCGTCAACTATGGAAAGACTCAGTGCCCTTTTAGTTATGGCAACTTTCCAGCATCATAATTCATTAACTAAACAAAACATTAGATATATGGGAACCTTGTTTTTCTCTGCAGTCAGTCAAGATTCTAAAACATTAGGATCTTTCTTTCCTGGACTGCAACTGCCTGGTGAGTTGCATGTAAGTTCCAACCTACTAAAATTTAGATTACACAACATCACATTCATTATGTGCCTATTATTTTGGTAGATGCTGTGTTGTAGGTCAAATTGCATTTCCCAAGTTGTGTTTCTCACTGTAGCATGAAAAGTTTGTATTGTGGCTCTAAATGATTTTTTTCAGAGCATGAAGTTTTTTTCTTAAGCATTGTGGAAATAAGACTAATCTAAACCTAGTCTTAATATATTTTTAAAGTAGCAAGCATAAATGTATATAAATCTGCACTAATACAAGGCCACTCTTAAAAGGTTCTAATTATTAAATAAAATGAAAGCCTCAGTTGCTGGAACCCCAGTTGAAGTACTCAGTAGCCATGAGGCTGGTGGCTACTGTATTGGACAGAACAGGGATTCTAGAGCATTTCCATCATTGTAGCACTGCTGTAGATTTTTCCCAGAAAATCTCTGCTCTCATATATGGAGATTTTACTTGATAAGATGCTTGTTGAAAGCCAGGTCCTTTTTTTTTTTTTTCTGGTAACTGAGAGTAGGAAAAAACTTACAACTTCTTAATTTTCCTTGGGTGAGAGTTTCCTGAACCATCACTGGATTTTCACTTGGTGATAGTTGTGAAATTCTGGGTCACATATTCTCTGAATGTGACATAGGTGCTGCAGAGTATTAAATAACTGTCTAGAAAAACACAGGGAAGGGAATTATTAGTGAATTACAGGTGAAAGGAGAATATATCTATATTCTGAGGTCTTAGAGCTCTTTTGTGTGTGCATTTAATTTTGTTCATCTTTTTATTTCCAGCTGTTTGGAATCTATCAAGCATACTGCCTCTCTCGCGCCATAACAAATAACCAGTATGAGATAGTGTAACCAGCGTATCTGCAGGTTTACTCCTCTCCAATTTTAAGGTACATTCATTTTGGTCCTCAGCTCTGTTAGTGTTGATATTTACTCCAGCCTGTGCATGTGACACATGGACTGAGTTTGCCAAGAAGTTCTTGTCTAGTAGTGTATTTAAATCTTGCACCATGTACACAAGAGAGAAATACACAAGGCATGGCCAGAAGGCAGTGACTTAGCTACAGCTTATCTGTGCATGCTCTCTCCATTTACAGAACAGAAGAGTCCCTTTGGGTTTACATGTTTATATATATGTCAGCCTAAAGATCACAAATGATCCCCTTTCTAATATATTTTGACCTAGAGTGAGGAAAAATAAAGAATCCAAATAATGACCTTATTCATGAGGTTCCCTGGCAAGTACTCTCTGCTCTTGATCAATATTGACATTTTCCCTAGTCCTTTACCTAGTTTTCATTTACTACAATCTTAGTCATTGAGAGTGCTGCTTTCTGGTAAAAAGATGTTTTTTGGTGAAGTATTGTGACAGTTATAAACTCATGTGGCCTAACCAGAAACCAGATTTTGGGGAAACAATGTGTTTCAGTAGCTTCAGCCTTTGAATGGTAAAATACTGTGAGAACTGTTGGCTGAATTGATCCCTAGGGTACCTTTCACATTTTAATTGAGCCACTGACTAGGAACATGTGGGAAGGTCTTCATTAGTAGGAATAGATTTGCATGTCTGCAAGTGAATACAGATGTTGAAATGTGGGTAACAAGTAAATTAACTTTTTTCCTTTCATTTTAGGACACTTAGGTTCCCCCCTGTGAACTACAAGATTGTCTGGATGGAAGACTGACGAAACTACTTACCAATAGACTGAAAAACTACACCAATAGCCTGATTCGATCTAGATACTTTTGTTCAATATGTTCTAAGTCCACCTTCTTTCCCATTCACCTTAGATCGTTGAAACCTCCTATCACTCTGATACACTGGAAGAGCTAGTAAATTGTAAATGAAGTAACACTGTGTTCCTCTTGACTTTTATTTTTTTAGTGTGGGGACTTTGGAAGGCACTGTGAATTTGCTATTTTGATGTAGTGCTATAAGGTGGAAAATTGACCCCTCTGAATTTGCTATTGATGTAGTGTGATAGAAAATTGACCTCCCTGAACTGGTCCCCTTCCAGCCAAAGTTATCTGGTTTGATTGTATAATTTGCACCAAGAAGTTAAAATGTTTCATTACTCTCTGTTCTGCTGACAAGCAGAGAGTCACATTGTGTAATTTAATTCCAGTAAGTCATTGGATGGCATCCATCATCAGAGTTGTTGGATGATGGTAACAGTCTAAGGCCTTGTGTCTAAGGCACCCAAGACTAAAAGGCACTACTGATGTTCTGTGATCCATCAGGTTTCAGCACACACTTTACATTTCTTTGCCTCCAAATTAAGGGATTTATTACGATATTTATATTTTCCCTATTGTTTGAAAGGTTCTAGTTATTACTTTAATGGTGTCAGAATTATTGTGTTTTCCTTAGGAATTTAATGGAACTTATCTTCATTAGCTTTAGCTGGTATTTCCTTACCAGGTTGATATGACTTAATTGTCCAACTTTAGTAGTCTTAGCTTTGATTCGTGCCTTTGATTAATAAATATAAATTTTTTACACAATAAATATTGTTTTCCTCTAAAAGAATTGTGTTTAAATTAACTTTTAGAAAATCTGCTGGAATGATTGTTTTCCACTGAGAAAGCTAAGCCTCACATTTCTACTTGGAGTACAGTTTTCAGATACGAAATGTAAGGCTAAGGTCTTGACTCTGTGTCGTTAAAAAAAATTAATGTCCCTGTTTAAAAAACTATTCCCTGTGTAGGCCAGGCGCAGTGGCTCACACCTGTAATCCTAGCACTCTGGGAGGCCGAGGCAGGCGGATCGCTCAAGGTCAGGAGTTTGAAACCAGCCTGAGCAAGAGTGAGACCCTGTCTCTACTAAAAATAGAAAGAAATTAATTGGCCAACTAAAAATATATAGAAAAAATTAGCCGGGCATGGTGGCGCATGCCTGTAGTCCCAGCTACTCTGGAGGCTGAGGCAGAAGGATCGCTTGAGCCCAGGAGTTTGAGGTTGCTGTGAGCTAGGCTGACGCCACGGCACTCTAACTGGGGCAACAGAGTGAGACTCTGTCTCCAAAAAAAAAAACAAAACTATTCCCTGTGAAAAGATTACATTCCATGTTATGAAATAGAACATGCTTAGCATTCTCCTAGAGATCAGACTTTTTTGATTGTATAATTTACATTAAAAAGTTGTATAGGGAGGGATGTAGCCTATATCTTCAGGATAATAAGGAAATAAATAATTGTTAAAATTTGAGTTGAAGTGGGGGAATTATTTTTTTGGTTTTGAGTCTTATATCAGTTAGAACCTATCTCATCTCTGATTGCCACACAGTCCTTGAATTGAAGAGGCAGTCAGTTATAGTTATAAATAGATAAAAACTAGTTAAGAATAATGAATTTTGCATACATGTTTTTAAATGCTTGGAGTTATTGCAGAAAAAGGATATCCTCCATTATAACATTTGTCAGTGGTGACTTGACATAAGAAGATAAAGTGGTAAGAAAATAAAGTTGGAAACTAGTGACTCCCCAGATGCAGTAAATCAGATCTTTGGCTATTGGCATTAGTGAAAGTAAAGAAGCAAATATTTAAAAGATTATCAGAGCGATTTTCAGATAGGCATTTTTCACCATAATGTCCTTGAAGAACTTTTTAAGTTTTTCTTTAAGTAGGAGATTTTTTTTTTAAGACACAGTCTCAGTCTGTTGCTGGAGCAAGAATGGCGTGGCATCAGCCTGGCTCACAGCAACCTCAAACTCCTGGGCTCAAGCGATCCTCCTGCCTCAGCCTCCCGAGTAGCTGGGACTACAGGCACGCTCCACCATGCCCAGCTAATTTTTTCCACATATTTTTAGTTGTACAGCTAATTTCTTTTTCTATTTTTTTAGAAGAGACGGGGTCTCGCTCTTGCTCAGGCTGGTCTCCAACTCCTGAGCTCAAACAATCCGCCTGCCTCGGTCTCCCAGAGTGCTGGGGTTATAGGCGTGAGCCACCGCGCCCGGCCAGTAGGAGATTTTTTATCAAAAAAGTTTCCCCTTCATTATTAAAATGAAAAAAACTGTAGGAAAGTAGAAAGAGAAAAAAACAAAACAAAACAAAACCACCATGCATCACTCTTCAGGTAGGTTGTTTTAATTTTTAAGATGGGTTTAGTTTGGATAGCCAGTTATAAAAGTCCCTTATAGCTGATGTGTGCATGTGCATACTGGATTGTAAGCCTTAAATCTCAAAGTAATGAGGAATGTGGTTTCACCTGATTATAACAGGTGCAAAGAAAAGTTCATGTGTCTTTAATAGCTTGCTAATTAGAAGAGCTGGTTAGAGAGAGGGATCACTAGACCCAGAGAGATCCAGTTTCCAGCTGGCACAGTAGATCTGTCTGCGCCTTTCCATGGCAACACCCCTAATGGCAGAGGAAGTGGATTTCCTTGGAGGTGTAGGCCTGGGCTCTGGGCTTTGAAGTTTCGTAAAAACTTCATAAAAATCTGGAGAATTTTTTGCATTTGTCTCCACACTATATCCATATTTAAATTTAAAATAATTCTCCTTTATTTTTGATGTGCCAAATGTATCCCGTGGGTTGCCTTATTTCCAAGCACCAGGTTGCTCACTGCAAGGCAGCTAGCTCTGAACTCTATTTTGAGCAGCAGAGATCTCTAGGTATATTTTCTGAAAGTGTAGAAAGCTTGATAGCTTTCCATGGCCTATTCCATGTGAGTTGTTGGGTTTATGTTCTAGGCATCAAACTTTAGTGGAAATAAATACCTAATACACGCTATAAATGCCATTTCTGGTTTTCCTGAGAGCTCACAAAGATTCTTTGAGACTTGATGTTTTTAACCTCCTGTCAGAATCCAAGTTGGTACTTTGTCAGTGATGTGGCCAAACAAATCTGTTAAATTATGAGATGCAAAGCAATGCATGCATTTTCTTGTGAAACTAGGGAAACTTTGATTCCTTTGGACTATTCTGTGTGGGCTTTTGTTTGTGTTTGTAGGAAAAAAAATCTAAACCAAGATATAAATGCCATTTCTGTTTTTCCTCGCAGCATATATAAGATATTTTGAGATTTGATACAAGTTTGCTGCTTTTTCTTCATTGACACTTTGTGATGTGGCAAACAAAACCTTCCTGATTAAAAAAGGAAAACAAAAGGCTAATATATCAGAAAAGAATATATAAACTGAAACAGCTACAGGGAAATGAGACTTTCATTTTTAAGTCATCAGTTTTAAACTTTGCCCAGCTTGCTTGTGAGAGAGAAGCCATTATGATGTAATTATGGCTTTTCTATTAGGGCCCCCTACCCCATGGAGCTTAGTAGAGCCAGGCACTTGTAAGAGCACAATAAATGCTAATGGATAAATGAATGAATGAGTGAGTCTAATTATAATGGCTCTTTAATGTTCTGTGTGCAATAAGATGTTGATCTAAATATCTCATTCCGTATAAGGCACCATTTATGTAATAGAAACCACCTGCCCAGTCAGAAACCACTTAACCTCAGAAAGCACTGCTAACTTCCTCCAGGTCAAATCACTACTTTTTGCTGCTTCTCTTTCTTGAACTCTTTGCTGCATTTGATGCCACTGAAAATTTTTTCTTGCTTTGACCTTGTGATATCCTGATTTTCTTCCCTTTTATTACTCTTTCTAGTTTACTTTGCTGTTTGAGTTTCCTTCTACTTTTCAAGTGTGGCTGCATGGAAGGGCTTGTATTTGGCTTTCTACTCTTAGATTATGTTGACCTTACCTTGAAAACTTAAATGTAGATAATTATCAGGCCAAACCTCTTACTCTCAAGTTGTACACTTTAGTTGCATGTTGGTCATAGCAGCTTCTTTGTATTCCTCTCCCCCTCCAACACCTAAAAGCTTAGAATTTTGAACACTTAAAAAGTTAAAAACATTTCTCCTATAACATCTAGTACATGGACAATAAGCACTCTTCCATGTTGACTGAGCTGGCTCCTTCACCATGGATGGCATGATTTATGAGAATTGGGGAAAATGGGTCAGCTGCTCTAAGAGTTCATTATCATTGGCTGTGCCGCATGTATTTATCAGGTGAACATGAGTTCTTTGAGATTGTCATGCTTGATCTGGTGGTATTCTCATTACCACATCCTCAAAGTTTTTATTTACAAAAATATAGAAGTGGTGAGTTGGAAAGGCTCTTGTCTCTTCCAACAGAAGTTTCTCACCACCTTTTCTGGGTAAAAACAAGCCTAGTAGCAACATCCACAAAGCAAATCAAACTGACATGGCACTTGCTTGGATATAAACAATCAATTCACAAGTGGGTGTATACAGCATATAGTAGGTGATACAGTTACTCAGAATCACCACTGGAAAGGTAGAGCAACTACATTATGTACACCATTAGGGCAACACTCCTAGCGTAGAGCATAAGAGATTCTGAGAGTTAAAGGATGGCATGCACACATTTTCACTGTGTCCAGAAAGGCCATGTACTTCCTTAGCAGGAAAATGGCATTTAAGAGAAGGTAGGCCATTTGAACAGACCTTTTTTTCATTTTTCCTATTCAGTTTCTTTTCCTCCAGAGGGAAGGTAAGAGAACTAATGTTTATTGAGCATTTAATAATTGTTTCAATTGACTACCCTCTGTGGGGAGGTAGTGCTATTCCCATTTTCCAGGAAAGCAACAACAAAGCTGAGGATTAGGTTAAATGACTTATCCAAGGTCACACAACAAGTAAATGGCAGATCTGGGATTTTTTTTTTTCAGAATATTATGGCAGTACAGACACTTTTGTTACATAAATTGCCTTTGCACTGCCCGAGTCAGCTACAAGCGTGCCCATCCCCCAGACAGTGTGCACCATACCCATTAGGTGTGAATATACCCATCCGCTCCAACCGCCCGACACTCAATGAATGTTACTTCCATATGT
Organism: Cheirogaleus medius; assembly: GCA_008086735.1. Lineage (NCBI taxonomy): Eukaryota > Metazoa > Chordata > Mammalia > Primates > Cheirogaleidae > Cheirogaleus > Cheirogaleus medius. Next base: position 21,355,077 of record VBSM01000568.1, on the reverse strand, counting down.
GCACATAAGTGTTGATCAATTAGTACCAATTTAGTGGTGAGTACATGTGGTGCTTGTTTTTCCATTCTTGTGATACTTAGAAGAAAGGGCTCCAGCTCCGTCCAGGATAATACAAGAGGTGCTACTTCACCATATTTTTATGGCTGAGTAGTACTCCATGGTATACATATACCACATTTTATTAATCCACTCGTGTATTGATGGGCACTTGAGTTGTTTCCACATCTTCGCAATTGTGAATTGTGCTGCTATAAACATTTGAGTGCAGACGTCTTTTTAATAGAATGTGAGATCTGGGATTTGAACTGAAATCTGACTATGAAGTCCATGTTTCTTTCATTGGGTTTTGCTGCATCTTAATAGCAGCAAAGGATTATGTAACACTAGTTCATAGCCAGAGAACAGAAGGAGGGAGTAAAAAAAAGATTATGTTCTCCAAATATCTTTTAATCAGTCTTTATTGAATATGAAATCTTTAAAAAGGAAAGCTTCATGAAAAAATGTACTATTTTCTCACAATATGCCCCTATAGGGTGTTAGTATACAATAAGCACATATTAAAAACAAACAAACCCTGTGGTTACTGCTCACCCCCACATCACTTAACCAAGGAAATGATTATGAAGAGTTAATCGCAGTCTAAACATGAACTCTTCTCATTTTCTTTCTTTTTTTTTTGCAAAGAACATTAACAAAAATTATTTATCAATCTTTAAAATTATCTTGTAATGTATTAAGTAAGGGTAAGGTGATCATATCCCCAATTTACAAACTAATATTGCTAATTGAACTTGAGAGCGGTTCCATGACTCCAAGATCACACAGGAAGAAACATAAGTCTTTAGTTTCTTAGTCCTGTCCTCTCCATCCCCTTGCCTTAGTTCTGGAAAAACTTTAGTTCTTACTAGTCAAGTTATTCTAGCATATACCCTTCTAGGAATCTGTCTGGCAAAGTTTTCTTGTACACAACTTCTCAAGCAGATTCTCTGCAGCAGAGATGAATTATTTCCTTTAAGAAGACATCATTTTATTGTCTGCTATGACTGCTGAGTGGAGCAGCACTCACAGGGAGGTCAGAATCATGAGCTGGTACTTGTGAGGTGACATTTTCTCTTTGGCAAATGACAGCATTTCTCAAAACACCGGTTCCTGAGTAGCCTCCTCTATAGTCAATCTGTTAGGTCTGGTGGTTTGAAAAGACCCTTGGCTTTTATGCCACTTGTGTTTTGGCGGGTGGGGAGCAGATGGATTCACAGCGGAATTTTACCTGACCTGCAAAGAAGAGCTGGTACACACACTGCAGAAATGATTCCATAACATCGAGAATGAGGGAATCCTCCCCAGCTCATTCTATGAAGCCAGTATCACCTTGATACCAAAACCAGGAAGGGACACAACAAAAAAGGAAAACTACAGATCAATATCCTTTATGAATATAGATGAAAAAAATCCTCATTTTCTTTTAAGCATCTTGTCACACAGTTGAATGCTTCCTAAAGTTTTTAAACTAATATTTCCTATATTAGTAAAGACACTCCACAACACTTAGTTGCTTTCATAGCATACTCCCTTGTGAATATATTTAAATATTAAGTGGACAAAATCCACAAAGACAACAAAAAAATAAATCTATGCTGCACAGAAACTCACGTATGCTGGAGGCAGAATCACTCACCCTGTAGGCACAAATCCAAGCTCATGATTTCATTAAATGGGTTCATTTGCTTAGGTGCACATGCATGCAGATAATCTATCCCCCTACAGGATAGCAGCATTTTCTGAGGCAGCCAGTCTCTCCTGATGTGCCCCAGGGGATCCAGGGAGTTTGAAGCTGCACACCACAGCTCAGTGCAGTCTTGAATCCAGCCCAATCACAGTCTCACCCAAGCAGAGCAGGCAACACAGGCCCTTCTTTCATGGTCTTCCTTAGCCCCTACCTGACCCTTCTTGGCATCAGCCCCATCTTAGGGTTCTGACACTGGCATGACAAAATGTAGCAGGAAGCACGTCATGGTCATTATTTGAGAACTTGGTCTGAAAACCTACCCCAAAGAATTTGGAAAATGTAAAAAAATTCAGGGAAAATTTAAAATGTATAATCTAACAAATCAAAGATAACCAATGTTTTGATTTAAAAATAAATGTTTCTCATCTACAAAATGAACACATGAATTATTATAAAATATATAAAAAATTCAGAGTTTGAAGAGGTATAAAGTAATAAGGGAAAGTCTCCCTCTTCTGCCCACCCTCATTCCCACTCCCTAGAGGAGCTTGGTTAAAGTTCCTTGTGATTTCTTTCACATATTGCCATATACAAGTGTATCTGTAGTCTTCTTTTTTCCCTCTCACAAAATTGAGAAGCCATGGTTAAGATCACAGATTATAGGGCCACACTGACTGGGTCTCATCTCTACCAATTAGTGGCTGTGTGCTCTTCAGCAAGTTACCTAACCTATCTGTGCTTCCGTTTCCTCATTTGTAAAAGAGGGATAAATAATATCACTTACTTCATGGGGCTGTTATGAAAATTAAATGAATTGTTTATATGCCAAGCACTTAAAATGGTGTCTGGTACACAATTAGTGCTACATAAGTGTCAGTTCTAATTTTTAAAGGGACTTTATTGAGACATATTTTACATATAAAATTCACCCATTTCAAGTGTACTATTCAATGATTTTTACATTAGTGAGTGGTACAACTGTCACCAAAAATCATTTTCAGAACATTTTCATCACCAAAAATTTGTCTTTTCTAGATGTTTCATATTAATGGAATCATACAATGTGTGGTACTGTTGTCTGGTTTCTTTCACTTCACAAAATGTTTCTGAGGTTCATCCACGATGTAGTATGTGTTAGTAGTCTGTTCTTTTTTATTGCTGAGTAGTGTTCCATTGTATGGATATATTAATTCCACATTTTGTCTATCCATTTGCCAATAGATGGACATTTTCAGTTGTTTCCAATTTTTGGCTATTGTGAATAATGCTGCTATGAACATTTACATGCATCTTTGTGTGGACATATGTTTTCATTTCTCATGGATGGATACCTAAAAGTAGAATTGCTGGGTTGTATGATAATTTTATGTTTAACATTTTGAGGAACTGCTAAACTGTTTTCAAAGCTGTGGTACCATTTTACATTCTTAACAGCATTTTGTGAGGGTTCCTGTTTCTGCACAGTCTTGCCAACATTTGTTGTGTGGTCTGCCTTACTTTTCCTATCTATTTTAGTGGGCACAAAAGAATTGTGGTTTCAATTTGCATTTTCTTAATGATTGATGATGTTGAGCATCTTTTCACATGTTTATCAACAGTTGGTATATCTCCTTTGATGAAAAGTCTGCTATGGCTTTTGTCCATTTCTAAAATTGGGTTATTTGTCTTCTTATTAAATTGTGAGAGTTCTTTGTGTATTCTGAATAGAAGTCCTTTATCACATATGTGTTTTGCAAATATTTTCTCCCAGTCTGTTGCTTTTCTTTTTGTTCTCTTAGTAGTGTCTTTTTGAAGTGCAAAAGTTTTGAATTTTGAAGAGACACACCTTACCATTTTTTTTCTTTTATGGGCTGTGCTTTTGATGCCATATCTAAGAAATCTTTATCTAATCTAAGGTTTTATAGATTTCCTCCTATGTTTTCTTCTAAGAGTCTTATTGTTTTTAGCTTTTATTTAATATATTTGTTTATAAAAATTTAGAGTAAATTTTTGTGTATGGTGTGAGATGAGGATCTAAGATCATCTTTTTCATGCATTGATCATGTATCCTGTGGCCTTGCTTTACTTCTAATAGTTTTTGTTCTGTTTTGTGGATTCCTTAGGATTTCCTATATACAAGATTATGTCATATGCAAATGGAATTGTACTTCTACCTTTCCAATCTAATTTGGATGGTTTTCTTTCTTCTTCTTGCTTAGTTGCCCTGGATAGAACCTCAAGTACAATGTTCAATAAAAGTGATAAGAACAGATATTCTTGTTTTGTTCCTGATCTTAGGGGAAAGCTTTCAGTCTTTTATAATTAAGTATGATGTAAGGTGTGGGTTTTTCATAAGTGCCCTTTATCAGGTTGAGGAAGTTCCCTTCTATTCCTAGTTTGTTGAATATTTTTATCATGCAAAGTTGTTTACTTTGTCAAAAGCTTTTTCTGTGTCTTTTAAAAATATATACTAATTGATGATGATGCGGTTTTTGTCTTTTTAAAAAATATACTAATTTATCATTTTAGGTATATTATTACATTGATTGATGTTCTTATGTTGAACCAACCTTGCATTCCTAGGATAAATCTCAGTTGGTAATGATGTATAAACTTTTCTTTATACTGCTGGATTTGGTTTGCTGGTATTTTGTTGAGGGTTTTTGCGTCTATATTCATTCATAAGGGATATTGGTTTATAGTTTTCTTATGATGGTTTCGTTTTAATTTGGCATCAGGGTAATATTGGCCTCATAGAATAAGTTGTGAGATGGTTCCTTCCATTTTACTTTGGAAGAGTTTGTGAAAGATTTGTATTCATTCTTCAAATATTTGACAGAATTAACCAGTGAAGCCATATGAATCTGGGTTTTCTTTGTGAAAAGCTTATTGATTCTTAATTCAACCTCTTGTTATAAATCTATACAGATTTTCTATTTCTTTTTGAACCCATTTTGGTAGTTTGTATCATTCTAGAACTTTGTCTTTTTCATGTAGGCTATCTAATTTAGTGCCATACAATTGTCTATAGTATTCCTTTATAATGATTTTATTTCTCTGAAGCTGGTAATGATGTCTGCTCTTTCATTCATGATTTTAATTATTTGAATATTTTCTTTTTTTTCTTGGTCAGTCTAGCTAAAGGTTTATTAATCTTGTTGACCATTTCAGAGAACCCAGCTTTGGTTTTATTGATTTTCTTTATTTCTTTTCTATTCTTTAAGGCAACTAGTTCCACACTACCTTTTCTTATACCCTTCTTCTACTTGCTTTGTGTGTATTTTGCCTTTTATTTTCTAGTTTCTTAAGGTAAAAGTTTAGGTTATTGATTTGAGATCTTTCTTATTTTTATTATAGGCATTGAATGGTATAAATTTCCCTTTAAGTACTAGATTAGCTACACCTCATAAATTTTGGTATGTGTTTTTATTTTAATTTATATCAAAGTATCTTCTGGTTTCCTTTGGAATTTCTTCTTTGACCCATGAGGTTTTAGGAATGTGTTGTTTCATTTCCAAATACTTATAGATTTCCTTAATTTCCTTCTTTTGTTGATTTCTAATTTAACACCATTTTGGTCACAGACTTCATTAAATTTCACTCCTTTTTGATTTATTAGTACTTGTTTTATGGCCTAGCATAAATCTATCCTAGACAATGTTCCATGTATATTTGAAAAAATGTATATTCTATTGCTATTAGATAGAGTGTTCTATAGATTTCTGTGAAATTGATTTGGTTGATAGCATTGCTCATGTTTTCTATTTCCTTGTTGATTTTTTGCCTAGTTTTTCTACCTGTTATTGATGTGGCATATAAAAGTTTCCAGTGATTATTGTTGCATTGTCTATTTTTCCCTTAAATTATGTAGGTTTTAATTTCATGTATCCTGAGGTTCTTTTGTTAGGTGCATATATGTTAAATTGTTATCTCTTCCTGTTGATTTGACCCTTTTATCATTATAAAATATCACTCTTTTAGTCTAATGACACTTTTTTGTCTTAAAGTCTATTTTGTCTGCTATTAATATAGCTATTCTGGCCTTCCTTTCATTATTGTTTGCCTATCTTTTTGCATATACTGTTTGTATGACTTTTATATCCTTTTGCTTCAAACGTATTTGGGTCTTTGAATATAATGTGTGTCTCTTGTAGACAGTATATAGTTGAATTGTGGTTGTTCTTATCCATTCAGTCAATCTCTGTCTTTTATTTGGAGAGGTTATTTCATTTATATTCAATGTAGTTGCTGATAAGGGAAAACTGGCTTCTGCCATTTTGCTATCCATTTTCTGTATGTATATCTTCTTTGTACCTCTCTTGCCATTACTACCTTATTTTATGATAAGTAGCTATTTTCTAGTGACTAATTTTAATTAATTTGTGTTTCTTTTATTATATATCTTTTGATTTATTTTCTTAGTGGCTGTCTTGGGGAATATAATCTTAAAACAATCTAGTTCAGATGAATACTAACTTAATAGTATACAGGATCTTTGCTCCAGTATAGCTCCATTCTCTCTTCATTTCGTTTTGCTATTATTGCCATAGAAATTATATCTTTATATGTTATTAGTCCATGAACACAATTTTATAATTATATCTTTATGCAATTGTATTTTAAGTAAGGTAGAAGACAAAAGTTACAAAAATGCATTTGTACTGTCTTTTTATGTTTACCTACTTAGTTATCTTTACTGGTGGTGGTCTTTATTTCTTTGTGTGGATTTGATTTATTGCCTAGTCCTTTCATTTCAGACAGAAAGACTCCTTTTAGTATTTCTTGTATGTCATATCTGCTAGTGAAAAATTCTTTCAGATTTGTTCATTGGAAATATGTTAATTTTCCTTAATTTTTGAAGGATAGTTTTATCAAATATAGAAATTTTAGTTGACAATTTTTTTCCTTTTGGCACTTTGAGTATGTCATCCCATCCACTGTTAATCTCATTGAAGATCCCTTGTACATGATGAGTTGCTTTTATCTTGCTGCTTTAAAGAATCTTTCTTTGTCCTTGTCTTTCAACATTTGACTATGATGTATCTGGGTGTAGATGTCCTTGGCTTTATCCTACTTGAAGTCTGTTGAACTTCTTGGATGTATAGATCAACATTTTGGTAAAATTTGAGAAAATTTTGGCCAAATATTCTTTCTGCTCTTTTATCTCTCTCTCTTCTCCTCCTAGGATTCCCATTATATGTATGTTTATATGTTTGATGGTGTACTACCGTGTTTCCCCGAAAATAAAACAGAGTCTTATATTTATTTTTCCTCAAGAAGACACCCTAGGGCTTATTTTCAGGGAATGTGTTATTTTTTTTAAGTACGGTACAACAATCTACATTTATTCAAATACAGTTAAGTCATCTTCTTCTGGAACATCATCATAACTCTCCAAACCCCGAATTCCATCCTGAATTTCTTGCAACTCTATTTCCTTTAGAACCATTGATCCCAATCTCTCATGTTGAGCAATAGAACTCTCATGGGGCAGATGAGAAGGGCTGCTTGTCTTCTTTACCACTCCATGACGAAATGCATGGGTTATGCAGATAAGCTGCGTAGCCTCACCCATCACTAGGTCTTATTTTTGGGGTAGGGCTTATATTGCGCAAATGCTTAGAAATCCTGCTAGGGCTTATTTTATGGATAGGTCTTATTTTGGGGGAAACACGGTATAGGTCTCTGAGACTCTGTTATTTTTTTTCTTCATTCTCTTTATTTTCTGTTACTCAGAGTCAATTATCTCAATTGACTTATCTTTGGGTTCTCTGATTCTTTCTTCTGCCAGCTCAAATTTGGTATTGAATCTACTGAAGTTTTCATTTTAATTCTTATACTTTTCTTTTTTTTTTTTAAGTCAACAAATCTTTATTAAATGCCTGCAGTTACTAGGAGGAGGCCATGATGCTGGACACACTGTCAAAGTCGATCTTCTCCACGATGTTCTTGGGCTTAATGCTCTCTTCTTGACTACAGATGAAGATCTGCCCAGACTCGTCCACGCTCCAGCCATATTTGCTCATCCACACCTTCAGCTGGCTGTCTGACAGGTCCCCGAGCATCTCGGCCAGCAGCCAGCGGTCAATGTGCTGGTAGCTGATGCCCACAACGTGGCAGATAAATTTTCTAACAGAGTCTTCAAAGCCAGTTATACCTTCTAAGAGGTCCATGTTTTCATCTAGGGCTTGCCAGAAAGCCTGGAAGTGGCAGGTCTCCAGCAGGTCCCCGAGGTACAAAATCTGTCGGATGGGCCGCTCTTCTTGTTGCGCCTGGTCGATCATGCACTTGCACAGGGTGAAGTCGGTGTGCGGCAGGTTGGTGAGGGCCTTCAGCAGGATCTGGGCGGTGACTGTAGTCTGAAAGAAGGCTGGGTTAAACTGGTACAGCTTCAGGACTGCCAGATTGGCTTCCAGATCATAGGCATTCTCTTTGGCCTGCGTCTCCACATAGCGCTCCAGGGTGGCCAGATTCTCAGGATTGTACCTGTCGATACACTTGAGCAACTTGCCCACGTTTGCTCTCATCTGCTCAAACATCGCCATGACTACTGTCACCGTCCACGACCAGGGCTGGAGGTGAACACCAGCCAATTCTTATACTTTTCAACTCCAGACTTCCTATTTGGATTTTTAAAAGAAATTCTGTCTTTTTATTGATATTCTGTATTTGGTGAGGCATCATTGTCATACTTTTCTTTAATTCTTTAGGCATAGTTTCCTTTAGTTTTTGAGCATATTTATAAAAAACTGCTTTGAAGTCATTGCCCAATAAATCCAATGTTGAAATTCTTTAGGAACAATTTCCATTGACTTTTTCCCCCCTGTGTATGGGCCATGCTTTGCTGTTTCTTTATGTGTCTTGCAATTTTGTTGTTGAAAGCTAGACATTTTAAATAATATAATTTGGCAACTCAATATCATATTCTACTCCTTCTCAGGTTTTGCTGTTTTATTTATTCAGTTTTATTGTTTTTTTGTCCAGTGACTTTTCTGGGGTAATTTTATAAAGTTTATATTGCCTGTAGTGTGAGGTGATATAAGTCTCTGCTCAGTTAGTTTAGTAATCAGCTAATGATTTGTCAGATATTTCCATAAATGTCTTGAGTCAATAATTTTCCCACCCTTTGCCAGAGGTGTTGGGGGGCATCTCTGTGCCATTTTGGGCATGCCTTCAACACTCAAACAGGCAGTTTACAACTCTACCTTAGCCTTTACTATGGCTTGCATGGAGCCTTAAAGTTAGCCAGAGATAAGAGGTTAGTGCCCTCTCAGATCTTTCCTGGGCATGTACACAGCCCTGCACATGCATGTAGCCTTCTAGATCCCTAGGAATATGTCAGAACTCTTTAAAGCCCACTATGAACATCTCATTCCTTAGATTTTTCTGTTAAGTTTTTGACCAAGCTCTGGCTTGCCCAAACTGGTATAGTTAACGCAGGCAGCTGTGATGTTAAACGATTGCAGGTGATTATTTTTGACACATGCACTACAGATAGGGCTTTTCTCATGGAGCAAGCTCTGAGTAGGGTCAAATAATGAAAACACTCATAACTGGAGCTTTCTCAGAGAGCTATGAAACAAGTCAAATAGTGATGATGCTCTGAGATGGGACTTTTTGAATCTAATCTGCCCCTTCTAGTGACTATAAGACTTTTTTAAAAATAGCTACTATGGTTGTGAGTTGGCCAGTTTTCAAGGTGACTGTGGAGCTGGAGAGAAGGACCATGGGAGTAGGCCAAGGTAAAAATGTCATATGGTTTTCTTACAGAGATTCAGTGGCTTTTCTTGAATAAATGCTCATCAGATTGCTTTAGGCCTTTGCTTAATTTCCAGATTTCTAAAACAGTTGATTGTTATAAATTTGCCGGTATTTTCATTGCTTTTATGTAGATGTAGATTTACAGAGGTCCTCACTGTGCCATTCCAAAAGTCCCACTTGGTTATCTATTATTTTATTATATAAGCTGTTCCTTAGCTTGATTTTTCCCCCCATTTAACAATGCCACTTAAAGATTTTTCCATACCAGTTCATTCAGATCTTCTGTAGTGTTCCAGAGTAGGGATACAACATTATTTGTTTAATCATGTCCTATTAGTGAACCATTTAGTTTTTTTTCCAGCTTTTTTTCTTATGAAAATCAATGCAATGAATACCATTTTGAATTTTTAAAAATATATTGCAAGTATATATCTTTAGCTTAAATTCCCAATTGAGGAATAGCTGGCTAAAGAATATGTGCAGTTCTAATTTTGAATGATATTGCCAAATTGCCCTCAAGATAGCTGCACTAATTACACTCCTTCTACTACTATATCAAAGTGCTTTTTTGTTTTTAGAAAGGGACTCATTCTATCACCAAGGCTGGAGTGCAGGGTTATGATTATAGCTCACTGTAACCTCAAACTCCTGGGCTTGAGTGATCTTCCCATCTCAACCTCCCAAGTAGGTAGGACTACAGGTGTGTGTTACCATGACTGGTGAATTTTTTTATTTTTTGTATAGTGGAGTCTCACTGTGTTGCCTAGGCTGGTCTCAAACTCCTGGCTTCAAGTGATTCTCCTGCCTTGGCTTCTCAATGTGCTTGGATTACAGGTGTGAGCCACTGCACCCAATTCAAAGTGCCTTTCTTTATATATATCTTTGCCAACACTGAGCATCTTCTTAATTTTTGCTAATTCAATAGTTCAGAAAATGATGTCTCATTCCATTAATTTACTTATTTATCTTAGTGTAAGGCTGTCTGTTCACCTCACAAATGGTTTAAAAGCTCCTTTGGATCGAGGCTTTGCTATATCAAGAGGAAAGGAAAAAGTAGTTGTAGATATGGGAACATCACAGAGCATGCCCTCTTACCAACGTGGTTTTTCCAATGGTTTGTAAAATCAGTCTAGGGATAAAGCCATCAATCATTCCCTGTTGTTGCCATTATTTCATGGATTTGGGTAACTTCATACTTCGACATTCACGGTGATTGTTGGAAAATGGAGTTCTACACCTTGGAATTTGGTATGATGACTCAGATGGCAAATGCAGCTCCCTCTTGTAAGTTGCTCTGGGGCTCTGATAAACCCTGACTGGAACTTACAGTGGCTCACAAACATTTTAGCTAGCAACTGGTGACTTTTTTCTTTCACAGTTGCTGTTAGGTTTGTTCCAGGTGGGAATTCAAAACGTATGTATGGGACGGAATGTGGTTAATAGAAAACTGAGGTTTGTGAGGCAATAGCCGCAGGAGTCTGCAGAGTCTCCAGAGGTTGTAAACCTAACAGACAGCTGCAGCCAGCATTCCTGTCCACCCCCCACAAGGATGGAACTACCCCCTTCCCTTATCTCTACAGGGTGGGACTGGCCCAGGGGTCCCAGAAATTGGTTGTTTTAAAAAAAATTTTACTGCAGCGGCTGTTCTGGCCCAGGTACTCACTGCCCCCTGAGAAACCCTCTATAAAACCCAAGCCTTTCCTCTCCCTCAGTGTGGACGCTATTTCACCTCCACCTGTCTGCACCCAGATGCCCCAAATAAACAACATCTTGCTACACATGAGGCTTTGTGTATCTTTCTCTCAGCTCCAGACCTAACATTTGGTGCTGAAACCTGGGAGGGCACATGGGGTGGACATGACCTCTGGGTCTCTAGCAGGCAAGGCTTGCAACTTGGGAAGCAGTAGGCAGTGGCAGTTTGTCCTGGACTAACTCCCGAATCCTGCCTTCCTCTGAGTCTCTGGGTCACCGGTAAGGTTTCCATGGATCTTTGACTAAATTGAGAGAGGCCAGTCTCCCCGGTAGACCAAGAGTCCCTCGGAGTCAGTAAGCTCCCTTGTCTCTGACGAGGTGGCTGGGAGAGGTCCCAAGCCACGCAGGGGTCTCTCTAACTTGTCTCTGATCCTGGAGTGTAGGCAGAGTGCTCTAGCTCAGGCAAGGTAAGGTAATTGTCCACCCGCACCTCCTGAACCAAGCTGAGAGAGAGACACCGGTGTGGGACTTGGATCTTCCTTGCTGACCTACAAAATCTACACCCTGAGATATCCTGTTCCTGGTGAGTGGAAGCTCACAAGCTTGTTCTCGTTTCCCAGTCCCTCTCATTCTCATTTCTCATTTACTCCTCTCGACTCAAAAGTCCTGCCGGTAAGCTGGAGGACTCTTGGCCCCTGGCGCCCCTGTTGGACACTGGGATGCCTGTTCCGACTCGTCACTCGTGCTCTCGCCCTCTCCTTGCTCCCGTGCCATTCCCTCATTCTAGGGCCGCCTAGAATTGAGTAGAATCTGCCTCGTGTGACTCCTACTCTTTCCAGGAACATGGGAAACTCTCAGTCTACTCCTCCTCTCAAAACACTAGGTCTCACTACAATTTCTGTCACCACAATGGCAAACGGTCCAAGATTTCCTATGTCCAAGCCTTTTCACCCTCCACTCTCACTGTATACCAGCTGTAATCCTGCTCAAATCTTCCTGCTACATTCTAGACCTTTCCCCTCTACCTCCCCCTCTGCTTCAGACCAACTTGAAACCTCAGGTCCTGATTCTTGCGATCTCAGCCCTCCCCAGGCAGGTCTCCCCAACCAGAACTCCCTCAGCCTAACCCTCAACCTGCCCCCTCTCCTCTTCCCAGCCCTCCTACTACTCACTCTTCTTCTGATCAAGTCCCAAAGAGCCGAGAGCTGCAGACTCTACCACAAGTGGTTTGTACCTGCTCAGGGAAGTGGCTGAGTGGTGGAAGACATCATGGGGTTTCATGTTCCTTTTATTTAACTCAATTTTATCATCTGACCTGGCATGACCTTTACACTATTCTTTCCTCTATCCCCTGAGGAGAAGGAGACGGTTTGGCTTAATGCCCAGGCACATGGCGATGAGATGAAATCCATAGACGTAACCCTACCCAGACAGTGGGGACAATCGCTGTCCCAAAAACAGACCCATTATCGGATTATCAAGTAGGAACTCCTGAGGGAACTTTACTCCTCAATATGCATTTTATCTCCCAGTCCGTGCAAGCTCCAAAAATTAGATGAAGGTCCTTAAACCACCCCTTCAACAAAATCTCCTAAACCTGGCCTTCAAGGTCTTTAATAACCAAGAAGGGGAGAGGTGAAGGAAAAAGAGAGTGGAGAGTCACTCAAAAGGCCCCAGGCAAGTAGAGGACAAGGCCACACCCTTCTATGGGAACTGAGCCTTGCCTCCACTACAACTCTGGGTCCCTACAGTAAAATGTCCCAGGATATGGGCTCCGCCAGGACCATGCCCCCTCTGACAAAAGAAGGGCACTGGAAAAGCGAGTGCCCTCTTCTTAAAATGGGAAGATCGCACCTGCATTCTGGAACTGGCTGCCCCACCCTGCACGGACATCCTCCATACTCACGGACCCTCTGAAACTGCTTCAATCTGACGAGCACGTCAAACTTTGGAACAGAATGAACTTCGACACACCAGGATGGCCCAGCCTTAGGTAACTCTCTGGCACAGGTAAAAACACTGGAGCCACGTCCTCTGCTCTTCCTGAATTTTCAGGACCTCTATTTCCCTCTCCTACCCCCATTGTCAGAGTAAAAGGTAAAGTACAAACCCCCTGTGTATTCCACAGCTTCTCTGTCGCTGGGAGATAAAGTATTTGCCCGCCCCTTTTGTACTTCCCAATTACCCCCGCTGGGAAAAGATCTTAAGGTTTACTCCTTCTGACTTATGGAAAAACTTAACTGCAACTTTACATGCAACTTCTCCTTGGTATGTTCTGAGCTTTCAAACTATAAAACTTTCTGCCTTACTTCACCTAAAATTGTCTATATGTCTATATGTTTGTGTGACCATGTTTATGTAATGTTTCACTACCAAAATATGTAAAAGAACTCTAATTAATTGGCTTAAAGAAAAGTAAGTGCTTACGTCAAATTTTATTAAGAACATTGAAAGAACTCAAATGCCTTTTACTTCACGTGACCTTGGTAACCTTTGATAAACTAGTTTTAAAATTGTTATTAAAGTTTAAATGTTTATAAAATTGTAAAAACCGATTTCAAGAGATAAAAGTTAGTAAGTTCGGTTCCCTTATCTTCCTCCATCACCCCCACCTGGCGTCTACCTGCCAGCAATGAAACACACTAGTGACTTCTTAAAGGGACTGGAACACTTATAGCCTAAAGACTAGATTTTACTCAAGGATTTCCCAGGTCAAACTGGGTCCCCTTCAACCTTTTAAATAATTCTCTCACTGCTTCCACCACTACAGCTAAACTTCTGGAAATCCTGTCCGATAGTCATCTCTCCGGACTCAAACCTACAGGCCCTCCAGAACCTGCTTCCACCCACCCGCTGCGAGCTCCCTGAAAGTCTAGCCCATCATGGATACCAGGCTCCAATAGTATGCTGTGGTACATATGGCTCCTTATTGTGGACGGAAAAATCCAAACTCTGAAATATTCGAAAGAAGATTATTCTGCGCCAAATTTGAGGACCATGGCCCGGAGACACTCCCAAGAAGCCTTGAGCAAGTGGGCTCGCTGTGGCTGGCTTAAAGTTTGGTTTCTACATTTCAGAGAGACAAAGGTTACAGGGAAAGTCATAAATCAATACATGAGAGGCATACATTGGTTTGGCCCAAAAAGGTGGGGCATCTCCAAGTGGGGAGGGGCTTACAGGTTATAGGTGAATTTAAAGATTCTTTGGCTGGCAATTGGTTGAGAGAGTTAGGCTTTATCTAAAAGACCAGAAAGGAAATGCTTAATTTAAGATAAAGGTGTGAGCACTCTGGGAGGTCCAGGCAGGGGAATGTTTCAAGTTAAGATAGGCATCTGCTAGGACGCTTGAGTCAAGATGGGGGCTTTCTATCTTTTAGGTGATGTTAATGCTATACTGGCATTAGGTTGGGAAGTAAACCACACTTTATTTGGTTAACAAAAGCTGCTTAGTGGGAATTTACCATTTGTGAGAGTGACTCATCTGGCCTCCTTAGGAAGGAGTTTTGAGCAAAAGAAAAAGATCAGAGTTCGGTCCTCATTATCATGCTTTGCCTTCTTTTTATACTTTTTTTTTTTTCCTTGTCTTTTTTTTT
>VBSM01000568.1:21289820-21340227 GCA_008086735.1 Cheirogaleus medius | reverse complement strand
AGACACTCTGTCTGGCGGTGTTTCTCGTCCGCCATCTTGCTCCGCCCCCTCTCCTTTTTATACTTCTTGTGTCACTCTGTGAATGCTGCTCCAGCCCAGCTTGCATACTAGGCCGGTCAGTCCTTTGCCCATGCTGAGAGCCCTAGTAATAATAACCTTACTTTCCATCCCCCACTTTGGGCGCTTTATGACACCTCTATCTGCCTGCAGTCCAAGAAACCTCTCTACCTTCTCAAAACTATGAGCCCTTCTCACCATATATGATCTTAAGCTCTTAGCTAAAGCCCCTAGTGGCTCTACTTTCAGCTCTCATTTTCAAACCCTACATTCTCCACTATCTAGTAACATTCATATGGAACCAAATTCAGACCCTAACTATTTCTCTCCAGTAAAACCTCATCCTGAGTCTATTCTAACTTCAAGACCGTCCATTTTCAACCCCCTCCCTTTTAATAAATGAACTCTATAAAAATATCTCTACACCCCCTCCTCAGTTCGAAGAAGCTACAGAAGAAAGATCTCCGCCCATTTTCCTAACTTCTGAATTCATTTTACATAAAAATTTAATTTTAACAACCGAAAGGGGGGAATGTTAGGGCAGCCTTGAATCTCCCAATTTTCTAATAACAGCTAAAAATCAATTCTGAGCTCTCCCTACTCTTTGCTATCTCTCTCCCAAACTAGCAGGCAACCTGCTGGGACTTTGTTTTCACAAACACCTAAAACAGCCCAGGAAAAAAAGAATGTAAATCTTTCTGTTTACATTTCCCCTGCTTACAGGTTTGAGAATTTGTTTTATAGCCTCAAGGTGTTCCTGAGAAACTCCCAGACAGACTGCAGGGGGGTAAACTCCAGGCCTTGTTTCCTGCCCCAAACCATATCTCAGGGACAAAGATCACATGCCCTGCGATACGCCTGATTGCATTTAAGAAATAACCAAATTTCCAGGAACAGGAGAAAGCAGTCAGAAAGATGACCACGATGCCTGCTTCCCAATCTTTCTAATTTTTAATCTTTACCCTTTTCCCATACCTTACCCTTCCTTTTCTTATATGTATATAATAAAAAGGATGGAATGTTGGGTTTGTTCCAGGTGGGAACTTGAAAAGTATGTATGGGACGGAATGTGGTTAATAGAAAGCTGAGGTTTGTGAAACAATAGTCGCAGGAGTCTGCAGAGTCCCCAGAGGTTGTAAACCTAACAGACAGCTGCAGCCAGCATTCCTATCCCCCCTGATAAGGACGGAACTACCCCCCTCCCTTATCTCTACAGGATGAGACTGACCCTGGGGTCCCAGAAATTGGTTGTTTTAAAAAAAATTTTATTGCATTGGCTGTTCTGGCACAGGTACTCACTCTCCCCCAAGGCTTTCCCCTCCCTCAGTGTGGACGCTTTTTCTGCGGTGTGGACGCTTTTTCGCCTCCACCCGTCTGTACCCAGATGCCCAAAATGAACAGCATTTTGCTACACATGAGGCTTTGTGTGTCTCTCTCTCTCAGCTCCGGACCTAACAGTTGCGACTAAAAAGAAGTGCACATGCTTTGGGCTTATGAATTGTTTGTAGAGGGCATGAGAATATTATTGTGTTCAGGCTGCTTTAAAAGTATTTTTTTTTCTTTTTTTAGAGACGGGGTCTCGCCCTTGCTCAGGCTGGTCTTGAACTCCTGAGCTCAAATGATCCTCCCGCCTCAGCCTCCCAGAGTTCTAGGATTACAGGCATGAGCCACCGCGCCCGGCCTAAAAGTATTTTATGAGGGGGTATTTTATAGAGAAGAAAATAGTGATGTTTAAAGTGAGGTTTTAAAAGACAGGGAAGATTGACTCAAACTATACAAAAAAAATTCATGTAACCAAAACGTTTGTACCTCTGTAATATTCTGAAAAACAAAAACAAAAAAGATAGAGAAGAAATTAAAGGTCTGCACTTGAAGACCTGATATACCTAAATGCCAGGTAAAGTTCAGAGAGAGATCTATTATGACAACTGGAAAGAGAACACCTCTCTTGTCCAGGGTGATGTCTTCAATTATGTTTGTTGTTTTTGGGACAATAGCATGGTTTCCAAAAGCCATGCCATGTTTGCTTAATACACAGCTTGTTCTTTGACATTGTGATCTGAGAGACTAATATAGACAGCCTTTATCAACTAAGGTGGCCCTAAGGTTAAGGAAACAAAAGTTACCTACGGGTCATGGGTTCAGGGCTTAGCTATCATGGCAACTTCCTAAATTTTCTATGGCTACAAGAAAAATCATACTCTTGCTAAACTTCCTAATAATAGGAGCTCTCAGGCAAATGATCAGATGCCTACTAGCTCTTGATTTACAACCCAGACCACTATAACTCTGACAGGACAGACAACCAGCCTTACAGTGTTTCCTGTTAAGTAACTACAGACCTTAAGCCAGTTTCAGCCAGCTTATAGAGACTGCACACAAACTGACTTTGTGCCCTATAGTTCACCTTTTGACATAGAGATCCAAATTCCACCTCATTTTAATGCTAAAACCCTGCCCCAAAGTGAACATGGGGGTATGTTACATATATGTGTACCCCTTGTGGATGCACTTGACTCCTCTCATAAATATGTATAGTTTTTCCCCAAAACCTGCTGAATATGTATGACTCTATTGTATAATCTGGACCCTGTGAGGCATTAAAACCCAACCTGCCCTTTCTTTATTCAAAGAGAGAGAGAGTACCATTGCTACACACCAGAGACTGTCTCTTCCTGGATTGCAAACTGATATTGCCAACAAAGCCTTCCCTTTCTACTATTTAGCCATCCTGGTAGTCTTTTGGATGACAAAATCCTCTATACATGGCTGTTCTCAGGCTATGGATATTATGCTATTCAAATCAAGCCAGTATGTAAAGAAGTTGAGTGGGGAGCATGCAGGGATTGGGGAAGCAGTGTGGGGGATAAGGAGAGGTCTTACTATGGTGCTGTAAGATTGAAGAGGGAAAGCTTCCCCTTTGCCCTCTGAAGGGTCACAGAAAATGAACTGACAAAAGGCAGATTGATAGGAGAAAATGGCATACAATGTTTATTTAACATGCATAGGGGAGTAAGAGTCACAGGAGTATGATTACTCCATAATCTAATGAGGTCCAGATGCTTACATGCCCTTCCTCATAGGGGAGGGGGAGGTGGGGAATGTAGGCAATTCTTTAGAGAGACAGTAAATGAGTAAATCATTATTAGGGAGAATGGATGGATCTGGGAGACAGAAATTAACTTGTAAATGATTTTCTCTGGAATTTGAATGAGCCGAAAAAGCAGGCATTATCTTGTGAAAAAGTTTGTCCAAGTGTGGTTACATTCCTCAGTCTTCTTTTCTGGGATAGATAATGAGATTTCTGGGAGGAAGTGCGAGGCAATTCTGTTTCCTTTGGCAGGTCCAGTCTTTTTTTTTTTTTTTTTTTTTTTTTTTTTTTTTTAGAGACGGGGTCTCGCTCTTGGTCAGGCTGGTTTCGAACTCCTGACCTCGAGCTATCCACCCGCCTCGGCCTCCCAGAGTGCTAGGATTACAGGCGTGAGCCACCGCGCCCGGCCCTAGGTCCAGTCTTAAGGTAGATAAAGGACTATCAGAGTAAAGCTTCTTCCAGCATCTGCTGACCTTCAAGGGCCTTTAATTTAAAATAATCAACATACCAACATGCAATATTTTAGGGTGAAATTCCTTGGGCTCCTTCACTGCTGTCATCAACTCCTTGGTGACCTTAGAAAAGTTACTTAATGTCTCAGTTTTCACATCTCTTAAGTAAGGCAATGATAAGCAGGGAACACAGAAAGCATTATAAAAGCATTGTAGTAGGTATTACTGTAATCACACACTATTCAGGGAAACTGAACTTGATCAGGTAAGCCACTGATAAAGGCCTATACTTTTAAAACCTTTTTTCTCCTCACAATAATTTTGTACCTTAGTGAGTAAAAATATAATCACAAAGGAAAGAAAGCTAGTATTATCCCTTTGAAACATACACAGTTAGGATAGCAGAATGGTTAAACACATGGGCTCTAGAGCCAGTCTGCCTGTCTTCGTATCCTGTCTCTGCCCATTAGCAGGCTGTGTAAGCTTGGGCAATGCCTCAGTTTCTTCATTTGTAAAATAGGAATCATCCAATCCAATCATCCATTGGATTGCTGTAAGGATTAAATTAGTTAATTTAATAAAAGCACTTAGTACTGGGCAAATAGTAAGCACTCAATAAATGTTAGCTATGTTAGCTTGTTATTATTATTAATTTAAAATGCTCTCCTTTGCTCAAGCCCTGAACAGGAGCCAGTAAGACAGGTGGAGGCAAAACGCTGGCATGTGTGAGAGCAATGAAACTAGAGGCTTTCCTCCAACTCCACCAGGGAGCTCATAGTTCTTATGATGGTGTTGCTGACATACCAGTCAGTTATTACTCTGACCATACTATCAAGGTGTTTTGTAAAATACATCAATTTCATTCAAAATGTATTCCTTGGGCTACTTGCATCAGAATCAACAGAGCAGGGAAGAAATGATAAAATACAAATTCCAGAGCTTCATCACAAAGCTGCAGAATCAGGATTTCTGGACCTCAGATCTAAGACTGTGTGTTTTTAACAGGAAACCCAGGACCTTCTGATATAGACTAAAGTTTGAGAACCACTGTACCAGGGTGTGTTTAGATATGGTTTGGCCAGAACACAGTAAGCAGCTAGTAACACTGAGAGTGATGTCAAATGGTACTAGTATGTGAATCCATATTCAGCTGGATCCTGGAGCTGCTCTCATTACAGTTGCTTCTGCTCTCAGGCTAACGAATAATCTTGTTTTGTAATTTTTGAACTCAGGTGACAAGATATCCTGTTTCTGGGCACAGTAAACAAATTTTTAATTCTTATGCTTTTGTCATGTAAATTTTTGATACTGGCTGTAGCTCTAGATTTTACCAGTAGGGAGCACAGTCAGTCTATTGATCTTAAGCTTTGTATAACTAAGAAGTTTAAGATGGTCTTTTCTCTCTTTCGGTATGGAAATCTTTTCCTTCTGATTGGTTAATTAGAGACAAGGGCCACTTCTGTGTGGGGTAGGAATGTGACCCTTATGGTGGAATTACTCATTTTTCAAAGATGACATAGAATGAAATCCATCTAAAACTTTTATGTCTAAAAAATATAGTCTCTTAGACATGCCACCCCATGAAATGAAATAGAGCCCTTCTTTCATGAGAAATGCGCACTCCAATTGAGCACTTTGGAATAGGGTGTGAAATGTAGAGAAATGTGTAAGAAAAATTATGAGATGTTGAATTACTCTATTTTTGAAAACATCGTGCTTTGGCATGTGGAATTAGACACCTGGAGGGAAATACTGGAATGCTTGATGACACATAAATTTCAATTTTCTGCAGTTCGAGGTGTTTTTTCTCAGTTCCACAGACTGCTTAATTATATCATCTAAAAAGAAACTATATGGGCAAGGGTTTGGAGGCTTTGGGGAAAAGATAAAAAACAGATCAGATTTACCTCTCCTTCCTCCAAATCCCTAAAGTCAAAATATCTGAGACCCTCAAATGAAAACCTTTCTCAGTGTTTTCTGTACAACTTTTCATAAACTCAAAAAGAAGGATTAGTTCATTAATAAAATGTAGACAAGTTTTAGACTAAAAGAAATTGGACTGAAAATCAAGACAAGTAGAATTTCTGTGAAGCAATCCCTTAGTACTTGAAGTGGGCTTCAGTCTTAAGATGCTTAAATGTAATACTGGGTCAAAACACTTGGGAATGTTGGTTAATATTTATTAAGTGCCCACAATGAATGTGCTGTGGAGAATCAGTTTGTGTTGGTTGGCCTGAAGACTGTGAACAAGTTTCAAACTAATAAATTTTTTTCTTTATTTTTTCTCTGGTGGCCTAAATAGTCATTGTAGTTTCTCTCAATATAAAGGTTTATGCTCTTGGGATTGGTGTATAAATTGGTTACAGCCTTTTATATCTCCAAAGCCATATTCATTGCAATGACTGATGGGATCCACTGATGATGCAAAAAACAAGATTTAGAAAAATATGTGTGGATTATTGGCTACTTGAAAGAAAAGGGAAATTTCCCTGGGTGATAGTAAAATAGAACTTGTTTTTTCTGGCCTTAGATTCTCACATCTGCTCTATGTATGATGTGTCGTGAAATTTACTCTGCTCTGCTAGACATATTTTGATTCCCCATAATGTAGAACATGAACTTTCTCTAGTCAATTTAAGTCTGTCAAAACAAAACCTCTTTGATGAATAATATTCATTTTATAAAGGTCTTACTCTAAAAACTAATGAAGATTTTTGAAAAGGAAAACCTGTCCTCATACTTGTTTTCAAAATGGTTTTCTATTTTGATTCAAGAGCAAGAGCTATAGTTATTTGGAAGTTTTTTTCCTCTCCTTTTTCCAACCAGTTCTCAATCTCCTAAGTACTACTTTTCCCCCTTTGCTGGTAAAAATAAAACAAATAAAAATATTGCAGAAGATAATAAATGGAATCATTTGCTTTGTGATATATTATCTTTGGGTATAATCTACAGACTGTAGCAATTCCATACCGTTGTATCAGCCTAGACCTGTGGGGTCCGTCTGCAGCAAAATTGTGAAGTAAGCAAAATTGGTTTCCACTCTCTCCCTACCGCTCAGTCTAGTGCCTTGACTTTACAGAGTACTCTAGATGTTTTCCCTTAAAATATCCCTTATTTGCTTTCCAATTAGTGTTTTTGGTCCTCTCTACTTATGATCTCATTCTTCAGAGAAAAAGTTAATCTCATAGACTGGTTTGTGATCATCATATGAGGATGGGTCTTAATTTGTTAATGTTTTACCACTTTGCAAGTAATATGTTTGCATTTAACAGAGATTTTGAGAGACAGCAATTTAATACAAAAGGGATGGCTTTTTAATAGTAAGGATTCTAGATTCTGTGACAAATTACTAGATGCTGACAAGATTGCTAATTACCTCCTCCAGCATGTCTTCTTGCCCTATTCCTCAGTGACAGAAGCTGGTTTTCATCTGAGATGATAATGCACCCAGAACAAAGACTACTGCTAGTCTCCCTTGAAATTATGTTTGGCCATGTGACTAAGTTCAGGCTTATGACATGTAAGCAAAGTCTCCCTAAAAAATAGGGGGGGGGTGTCCTTTTGTCTAATCCAGCTTCTTTCTGATGCCAATCTGGAATGTGGACATGATGGCTAGTATTAGATTATCCTAGGTCATGAGGTGACCTTGAGAATGTAAACCACACACTGAATGTGGTAGAAAAGAAAGATAGGTGCCTGGGTCAGTTGACTGTACCACCCGGACTACCTACTTCTACCTTGCTTAAGTTATGTCATTTTGGGATTTTACAGTTATATGCAGCTAAACTTGATCCTAACAGTAAGACAAATATCTTTGGGAAATCAGGGCCTTGCAGATCTCTTAGCATAATTGGTAGACTAATTCTGAGAAAGCCATCATTGTTGGCTTTTGAAATAGAGAAGTTCTTAGTCTCTGAAAGCATATGGAGAATTTTTGCTTTCTTGAGTCCTTGTGAAAAAAAGTTCTATCTCATACTTAATTGTTTAGAGAGCATAGATCTTATCATGTCAAATATTTTATAAATGACTAAGCAACAAAGAGGATAACATATTTTCTATGTGGCATGCTAGTGTCTAGCAATATGCTGGGTTCTTTGTATCTTGTTGATCATATTAGAGTAATGGTTATCCTAGATTGACATGCCCTGGTAGGAAAAAACTCTCAAAGAGAGAAGTAGTTTGGAAGAACAGGAAATGTAAAAGGTCAACCACAAACCATTCTGATTTCAGCATGACATGATTTAGCATAACCAAAACATCAAAAGCTATTATTGGGAGCATGGGAGATTTACATCTCAGTGGTTCACCAGATACACATGGCTAGAACAACATTATTGTGTAAGAGGCAACCCCCACCCCAAATAATAGATTTCAGGGGACACAGTGAATTTGTGAGTCGATGTGCCACACAGGCCCATTTGCAATATAAATAAGCTCAAATCACTGTGTTCTGTTTCTGGGTAGTCATACTGCTGCTTTTTTACTCTACTTCAGCAGCTCAACCGTGGCTAGGGCCTGTACCCTAAATCCCCTGCTCTTGGCAGATGTCTTGCTCTTGGCTCACTGATGATTGATATGAGTGTGAGCCTGAATTGTGTTTTAGTAGCCAACATTGCTGTAAGTAAGACCAGCAGAAATACTGCTGTCAGTGGAAAATTCAGAATGGCAAATGATAGCATCAGCAGGGAGGGATAAATATAAACAATATATTAATATCGCTGTCAGACAGAGATCATCCCAGCACTGTGGAGTTGCTGGGGATTTTTGTTGTTTTTGTTGTTAGTTTGTTTGTTTTGGTTGAGGGATTTATTGTGGCTTGGTCTATTTTTCTTGGTTCAATCTGCCTCTCTCTTTCTGAGTCCTTTTAGCAAGGACAATAGGCCTGCGTGTGAAGTTAAGAGAATGGCAGAAAAGATAGACAATGGAACCCAAATCTCAAAGCAGCAAGTAGACAAGTGACTATTTACTTACTGGGTTCCAAATGCCAGAACTGAGTATGGATTTAAATAAATTATGAATGCAATCATTGGATAGGTAACTTTCATGTGAGTTGATTAAAGATACCCAAGGAGACTTATGAACAGGACTTTGGAATGCCAGGGACAATATTTTGTGTGTGTGTACATTCATACCTGGTTTTTAATATGGAGCCACTTTGTTTTTCTTGTTAGGGAACAGCATGCTGTCAGCAAAATTAAGCCCCAGGATGAAACTTCTTCAAAAAAGGAAAGCCAAAATGAAATCATTTTTTAAGGGTATAAATAAAATAGATCCACGCATTTCCTGACAGCCTGAATGAGAAGGTCCATATTTATCTCAGTAAGCTTTCAGTGTTAGACTTTAGGAGCCAAAGTGACAGTTTTGGACTCAGCCAGACAGTGAGCCTTATATATAAAGACTCAAAATAGATTTCCTTTGCCCCTAGCCCTGCCAAAGAGCCATTTTAGGTGTGCAGGAAGGCGCTGAGCACACTAATACATAGTGTCCTTATGCTGAGTAGGAGCAATGGATGGCTTTGCCTCACCTGACTTTTCTTGATTAGAATTTAGATCCCCAAAGAATCTGAAAGGTCATATGATATTTCTTGTAATTTCATGGCAGATGTGCTTTTTGACTTTTTTCTTTTTTATACATAGCATCATTGAAAATTGAGATGAAAATGTGAAAAGCCTGCATTTGTATAATGGAAATAGATAATTGAGCTATGGGCAATCATCAATGCTTTTGATCATTCTGGAATTAGAGGAATTCCTCACACTTATCACACTTGTAGAAATCGACTGTCATAAGATAAGGAATACAAAAATGAATTTAAGTAAGATGAGAACTTTCATCCCAAATTTGAACAGAACTCAAGGTCAACTTCTATAATAATATTCTGAAGGTCTCTGTAGCTGTGCTCTTTTACAACTTCTGCTTTTTATTCTACCTTCTTTCCCCTCTTATTTCTTATTTCCCTCATTTAAAGACCCCCTATATGCTTTAGATACTGTGTTAGTTTCTAGACAGAGCAAAATGGGAGAGGGGACGGGCCCTCTTCTTTTAGAACTTGTATATTAAAATCGTACTTAGAAGGTATGTGCATTCAGTGATATACAGTTGGCCCTCCCTATCCATGGATTCAACATGTGAGGATCAAAAATATTTGGGGAAAAAAACCAATAAAAAATAACAACACAACAATAAAAAGTAATACAAATAAAAACATTGTAGCATAACAACTATTTAAATAGCATTTACATATTATTAGTTATTATAAGTAATCTAGAGATGAGTTAAAATATAGGAGGGGATGTGTGTAGGTTATAAGCAAATCCTATGTCATATTATATAAGGGACTTGAGCATCCATCCATTATGGTATCCTGGGTAGAGGTGGGGTCCTGGAACCAATCCCCTGCGGATACCAAGGGACAACTGTATTAACTTATACAGGCATAGAATGAAGTAGAGAGGATTTAGATTTCATGTTTGGGCAAAAGGAAAATGTGATTTTTAAAATTTCTTCAAATCAATGAGAGACAACTCCATAAAGGACATGGGATGACTGGACAAATAGAGCATGAAGCTAAGGCGCCTAAGGAAAGCAAAGGGGGTGGGTAGGGCGATGATGGGAGGAGAAAAGAGATGGGATGTGGTAGTTTAGGGTGGTTTGAGTAAAGATGTTTCAAATGGGAGTTAGGCCTGATCCTTAATGTAGTAAGTTGCTATTACTTGGGAAAAGACTCTTGGGAAAATAAATTCCATTAATAAAATCTATGAGTGAAAAATAAACTTTGTGTAAAACCACTTTTGTTAGTTTCAGTCTACAACCTGGGAACTTCAGCAGGGAGGAGGCTGAAACAGATGAGCTAAGAAATAACCTGTGGCCTGGACCATAAGCATAATTGAGGGAAGGTTTAGGAGGAAAAGGTGGGAGGATCCAGCAAGAGACTGTCATAGAGGATAGGGATACATTAAAATTACAACAAGGTCTCTGGCTTGGAAGGTCAGAGTTACTTTGGTGTTGCCCCTTGTGTGGTGGGGAGGCTGGGCTTAGGGAAGGGTGATAGAAGGAAGAGAGGCAACTCTAGCTTCAGTGGGGTTGATGTGAGAGAAGCCTAAGGCATGATGTAAGGGATCTCTACACAGGATTCAAAAATCTATGACAGGAGAGAAATATCATACTTTCTCCTTTCCCAACCTGGCCTGGGCCTAAATTGAAGCGACCGACTAGTGTGTTTGGATTTGTTTGTTTGCTGTGTTGTTTTTTTCCCTAAGCACATGATGATTTGAATGCTTCTCTAAGCATGCCTTTGTATTTTCTTTTGAACTCATGGTCTCCTTCATTAGGGGATCATGCTTTGCCACTGTGAAATTATTTGGAGGCTGAGGTATCTCACCTGAACAAGAAATCTTTCCTGGATTAAAAAGTTGTGGGGTGTATAATTATCTAGAGATGATTTAAAATATAGGAGGGGATGTGTGTAGGTTATATGCAAATACTATGCCATATTATATAAGGGACTTGAGCATCTGTGGACTTGTGTCCTGGGAGGGGTGTCCTGGAGCCAAGTCCTGTGAATACCAAGGGATGACTATGTTAACTTATACAGGCATAAAATGAAGTACAGAGGATTTAGATTTGAAAACCTAAAATGTGATATGGATCCACTTATAACTCTTTGTGTGTGTGTGTGTGTGTGTGTGTGCATGAGTACATATATCCAAAGCATACACAACTGCAGTTAGTTGTATATAAGTTCCTGTGTTTGGGCTTATGTATTCTGGGTGTCTTATCTTTCTTCGGAAATAGGAAGTATACTTTCTACTTCATTTATATCCCTTGCAGAGCATGATATATATAGTATACTATAGATTGCATAAATTTGAGTATCTCAGGAATTTAAAATTATTGGCTGATCTAAAAAAGCAATGTTATAAATGAAGAATTTATTAAAAAAGATAGAGAACATAATAAAGTCCATACAACCTCAAATGAATCTTATGTTTGTTACATTTTTCTATTTAAACTGTAAATTAATGTCTGTTATGATAATTGAAGTACTCCAGAACAATCAGATGTCTTCTAAATCATCACTAGAAAAGAAAATATTTTCAGTGATGTGCATTGTTAGATACATTTTATTGTGCTCTCATTCTGTGAAAACTGGTAATCCAAGTATGGCTTGTATGCTAATTATCGATTAATAACTGGTGAACTTGCCTCAGCCTTGAGCAAAGCCATTTCTATGTGTTTCAAGCATCTTGGTGAAGATTTTATTTGAAAATACTTTTCTAATAGAAAGTTCCAGACAGTTATTTTCATGACACAATAACTTTGAAGTTGAGCAATGAAGGATGCTACCTTCAAATGAAACTAGAAGGGGTGACGGATAGGTAGAGCATGAATTTTGAAACTGGAACTGGCTGGAACATCAAGGTTAACATTACCCTCTAACCACCTCTTTTCCTTTCCTATTTGCCCCCATTTTCCTTTCCCAAGCAAAGTGTGAGGTGATTGGGAACTAGGCCTTATCCTTCCTTTAAGAAAGCAGCATACTGCTAGTTCCCTATGATTTGTGAGGGAAAATCTTATTTGATTCCTTACCTCAGTAATTTCTTATGATGCCTGTTTTCTGAATGATATTTATGGGGCCTCGTTTTTCAGAAAATTGCCTTGGAAAGTTATGTAACTGGACACTGACCTAAAGATAAGTCAGATGTGAAGGTTATGAGATGTTGAATTTGTCCAAAGTTGAGTTCTTGTTTATAGGAGGAGAGCCTGGGACCCTTTTTGCTAGGTTAGCTTTCTCCTTTGCTGAGTCTGCGCATTTGGAATATTTTAGTGTTGGCCTGCTGTGACTCACTGCCTGTCCACTGGCTTAATTGAAACTTAAGCAAGTCCACAATATGTCTTTCAGATAATTAAACATTGAGGCTATGCACACACACAAAAATCTGTTTTTATGCATTGGTTATGGGGACATTTTATCATCATCCCCTCATTTCTACTTTCTCAATACAGCAGACTAAAATATGGCACTTGAGAATCATTATGCTTTGCCCTTTCATACTCCCGAACCTGATGAAGTGCAAACTTCATTGTTGTCATCCATGTTACACAGGTCTGTTTCATTTCAGTTGCTGGGAATATGCTCAGCAAACACTTACCCAGTGTGTTCAGCAGCAATCACGCCATTGGTGATGATGTAGAAGTTTATTAGAACACAAAGAGAGGAATTACCTACAAGTAATTCTGGAGTACTGGCTACCAGGAGCCAAACGCCTCAGAGGCAGAAATTCATTGGATAGCATGCATTTATTATATGTTGGCTGCCAGAAGTTTAAGCATTTAAGCTCAAACTTCCTATTAGACCCTCCCCAGCATGCGGGCCACCCACCAGTTGCAAGGCATGATGACACGACAGATGACCCGTCCTCCTTGGTAGCAGTATGGATAAGGGTAGTAACCTAGTAATGGTTCACAGACGCGGCGGCAGTAGCGGTTGCCTCGACGGCAGTAAATACAACAATAACCTCTCTCATCCAGCATGGGGTCAAATTCTATTCCATTTTCAGTCTGAAAGAAGAAGAAGCCAGTGTTGGGGGCAGGGGTAGAGGCAGGAGATTCACTAGGAAGAGGCCTCACCAAGCAGGGGAGGACTATAAGACTTTATGAGGTGGGGGCTGGTGAGAAATTAAGCTCCTTAGCCTGATCATGAAGATATATCAATAGAGATCAAGATTGATTTTGAATGAGCTTCCTGGAGATTCCAAGTTTCTTAAAGATTTTTTGTTAAAACCATGATCATTCTCCTTCCAATGATCGTGATCTGAGGGATGGTAAGTTCTGTGAGGGATCTTTGTTTCTCCTCTACCAAGAGTTAACATGAACATAACTCACATAGTCATTTATTGGAAGTTCTTCCTCACTTGCTTGTCTGGTGTGACGGGTCCTCTCCACCTTCACTTGGGGGACCACCCATTGCTCATTTTGTTCAATCCCTTTTTTTTCGTTGGTTGGAAAGTGAAGATCTTCACCATCCTCCTCAAAGTCTTGTAACTCGGAAACTAAGATAATAAATACAAGATTGTGATGTGACTGCTTTGCAAAAGTTTCTGAAAGAAGTGATTTCTGAAAGCAGCTGGGGATGGAGATTTTCATTGTGCCTTCTGATTGGCATCATTTAGGCACGCCTGGGCCACTTTTCCAAGCTCCTTCAGCTGATATTTTAAAGAGTATTTTCCAAAACAAACCTGACCATTCCCATGCACACAGACCTCTTCTGTGCTTGTTTGGCATCATGCATTTACTGCTTTGTCTTATTAGTATACTAAATTAAAAACTGAGGACAAGGGACGTCTGTGTCTCCCACAGTGATTTTACCCATAGTAGGTGCTCAATAAATATTTCTTAGTTGTCTGATTTGATTTGAAGTCCTCTGTCTTTCACTCACTTCCCTTCTGTTTCCTGTCTTAAAATTTTTTTTTAAAAAAAACCTTTCTATTTGTAAATAATCTTAGATTTATAGAAGAGTTGCAAAAATAGTACAGAGTTCCCATCTATGTTTCACCCAGTTCCCCTAATGTCATCTTACATAATCAGGGTGCAATGATCAAAACTAAGGAGTTAGCATTGGTACAATATTATTAACTAGACTACAGACTTTATTCAGATTTCATTAGTATTTCTGCTAATGTCCTTTTTCTGTTCCAGCATCCAGTCCAGGATACCACATTGCATTTAATTACCTTTTTTTAAGTCTCCAAAGAGTACCAACAGATGCTTGCATTGGTATGAATGGCCTCTCTTGGGTAACATAGTAATCTATGCTGTCCAGAATGAGGAAGGCCAAATTCCATGTTAGCTAAACATAACAAGACGTCCAGGGGCCTTTACCTTCTCTATGGGCTGTCTGGAAGTTGAGGGCTGGACTCTTCTACTCTGGACCTCTAGCCCTCAATTACTTTTATAGTGATTCCTAAAACAGCCACAAAGAAATTTGTATTGCAGTGATTGTCCTATCTTCTGGGGAGAATGCCACCATTTGACATAGAGAATCCTTCTTGACAACAGAGCATTGTTTTTGCTCTTCTCTCCTCTGTTCTTTGGTTGGACCCACAGTAGTTTGAGCAATAGTCTGGTATCGCAACTGCAATGAATATAGATGTGCAAAGAAAGACAGATTAGCTTTTTGCTATCACTAGTCACATTAGGGTGGTGTTACCTTTGCTGGGATATTTAAAAGCCTGTCAGCATTAATTTATCTGATTTATAACTTGGCTGTGAAAAATTCCCTTCTCTGGCAGTCAGCATATACAGTCTCATCCAAGAAGATATAAACTGATCATTTGTTTTCCTAGAAATGTGGTCTCTGAATGCTGGGAACATTAACCTGTTACTATGTTTGGAAAGAGGAGGAGGCTGAGGAGGAGGAGGCCATACCTGCTATTAGAGTGGGATTGATCCAATACATGGTCACGTTATCGCAAATCTCCAGAATTTTGGAATTTTTAAGAAAGTCTCGGTTTTCAATAGGCTTTTCTGCTGGGACCCAAATCACTGACTGTTCAAAGAAAGTTGTGGTAATTTCTTCATTCTGAAAGAAGAAAGTAGTTCAGGGTGGGGATTAGCAGAGGAATTAATAAAATGAGTGTGAAATTTTGGGATGCTAGAAAACAATCTATTTTGAGTGTGAATAATAATTCCAATCCTAGGGCTGCTGGTGAACTAGCTCTGTGTCTTGCATACAGTAGGTGCCACTGGGGGTGTGAACAGCTGATCCTTCCCTCTCTTCTAGGTTTAACAGCAGGGCTACTCACTGACATAGCAGCCTTTTCTGTTATCATTTCACTTAAAGTCAGAAAGGCTCTCCATTATTTTCTGGGCACCCAGGGGCCCTGTATGTTTTAATTTGAGCTTCTGGAACCATGAGTGATTTACACTTGTTTTCTCTTTTTTAAAATGGATATTGCAAGCCTGTCCTGTTTTAGGCTTATAGCTAGGGTTGTGAGCAGAATTTGACCTCAAACTGAAAAAACCTCCTATAACCCAAACTGGTGAGATCAATTAAATAGCAACTGAACCTAATATTTTGGTTTTACAAGATTTGTCTGTTACGGTAGCTAGTTGTAGGACAAAAGATGTCTTTTTATGTTTTAAAGTCAAGCCTGCAGCTGATGATTTCACTGGCCTTACCATCTTGTGTTCCTTTCATTCTAGATGCTTAGAGGTTATTTCACAGAGTGTTTTTGCTTTATATAGCCTGTCTTATATTGTGAAGGACACCATCTTTTCTTCATTTTCTAGTATTGAAGTAGTTGTCTTATAAACCTAGTTCTTACTAATTTTTCCCTGAGTCATTTACAGCAAGTCTTAGCACCTTTGTCCTTGAGTCTGTAAAGACTTTGGGATGCATCAAAAGGGATTGTATAAAATGAGGTTGGTATGCTGACTAGCTTTGTTAGCAAAATCAGGGCTATTTATATACCTGCTCTGCATGTTTAACATGCACACTCTGTGGCTACAGTGGTGAGGGAAGTATAGAAGAAGAGGGTTTTTGGTCATTCAGGACTACAAATTTGTCTCATAAAAAATATGTAGTGTGAATATAAAAAATAGGATTTACCTGAAGGTGCAATATTCTTACCGTTATGTGATGAATACTTGTGGTATTTTAAAGATTCAGCAAAATTAACTGAAGAATAAATTAGGGCCAAAATGAGACATTATGGGTCTTTGCCTTTATCTCTTTCAGAAAAATAAATCCTATTATGTCACTTCAGGCTTTCATTGCTGGCTGGCCTACTCAAATGCTTACGTTATTTTCTGTAAGAATCAACATATGATATTGTGTATAGTGGCCTGTTAATCCTATTGATTCTCCTTTCATCTTACCCTTGCCTCCCACTGTCATTCCTCATATCCTGGAAGTTGATCTGCTCCTCAGATGCATCTAACTTATGATTATTTTAAAAATAATCTCCAAAATTTGTCACTAACATAGGCCTTGAAACAGAGCATCATCTTTGGGGGAAATTTTCATCTTTTTCTTAGAAATTCTACTAATAAGGATCTGTAACTTCTCTGATCCTGAGGAGACCAGTAGCATGAAAGAGTAATGTGGGAGCTAAGGACAGCTCTGAGACTTGGGTAAGGGAAAGGAAAAAGTGCTCCCCACCTTCCACCCTCCAAAAAAGAAAGGGAAAATAAAAAAAAATAAATGGGTAGGTGAGAGTTAAAATGGAGAGCGTCGAGTGGGAGAAAAGTGAAAAAGAATAGGGCAGAGAGAGGAGAAAGAGAAAAAGGTTCTTATAGTCTATAGAGAGGCCACTGTGCCATTGCCATAATCCCATTTTAGATTTGCCAGTTAAGCACTAAACCAAACCAAACCAATGCTTGTTTTTTCCTTGCCTCAGTGGGATATGCTGTCACCATATGGCCCTTCTCCCCACTGGTAAAAACATACTGTGATTATAGAAAGAATGCCAGGGAACAATAAAGAGCCTCAAGGGCTTTATGGATAGTTGTATTTTAGTTGTTGTATGACATCCATCTTCTACTAAGCTTTCAGGAGCCATTCAGCGATTGCACCAGTACCCTATGTTGCCTCACCCTGGCCTGGCAGTGCATTTCCAGAGGATTCATATTTCACTGCAGTTCTCACCCTCTTTGCTTTTGCCTTTCCTAGTGAGGTTAAATGTGGCCTATTTCATTAGCAGCCCAGTACAAAATGGTAAGGCGAATGAACTGAAATCTTTAAACTAGGAGAATGTTGCAGTGTGACGAGTGGCAAGAACCTCAGGTGACCTTTGGAATATTTTTTAAGGACTTTATTTTAGACAAGATTGATTTCATTTCTCTGGCTCTTACTAGAGATCTTTGGTTTGGAAGCAAATGTACATAATGTTAATGGGTACCCAGGTATAAATGTGTAGTGTTGCACCTAAAAGCATGAAAGGTTTTTGAGAGGCCTTAGTTCAAGACCCCAGTCTACTACTCAGTAGGTGTGTGACCTTGGGCAAGTCACTTTTTGGTTTTGAGTCTCAGTTTCCTAATCTGAAAATAGTGTTAATAATAGGACCTATTTATAGAGTTGTTTGACAATCAAAGGAAAGTAAAGCATTGAGTACAACGTTTGGCATATAGCATCCAATATATTATGTCTTTTGCTACCACTATTGTTATTCTTACATACCTCATCTATTTCCTCTTCTGGTTCAGAAAATTCAGGAATCACTTTTATCTGAGTTTTGATAAAACATTTTTGAAGACCTACAAAGTAGATGCCAGTATATCCCTATAAAACAGACAAAACAATAATAAAACTTCCTGAAATAGCCCCAGTTAATGAGTTCCATGATCTGTCAGGAACCCAGACTAGCAAAATCTGAATTCAAAGGGAAAGCTTTATCTGATAAATTAAATGGAGGTTAAAGGCTATTTTTAACCGGACTCAACCACTCTAATATTTTAAGAGGAAAGCCTTAGGGGAAAAACATCCAACTTACGTTTTTAAAGTCATGTACTTCCAATGTTTCATCAGTGCCATTTCCACTTCTGAATATTTCAGTTCTGGTCACAGGATCGATTTCCATGTAAATCTTCTTCTTTTCTCCATTGCTGTAGAAAGTGTGCTCCATGTCATAGGTCTGGGAGAACAGAGGAAAATTATCTCTAAGATACTAAGTGTGTCCCTTCATAAGATACTTTAATTGGGTAATATCTGGGGCACCTTCTCTTTCCAGAGCTTTTGTAGTGAGGTACCATCTCAGCAGTTTGCCATTGGGAATTCTTTGAAACTTGAGTTTAAAGTGAGGTGCTTTTTGGCTCTCAAGTTGATATGGGGATCCCTTCACAGCTGGTAGTTTGAATTCAAGCCAAGTTGCTGAGCTAATTACTAAGAATTCCAACAGTTTCCTTGGCAGCCCTGACTAAATAGCAAATGATATTCTGCAAACCAGCCTGTAAAGTATTTTCCCCTTGTGTTAAGCTAAGGGATCACTTAAAACCTATGCTGCTTCTTTAAGCTATCACGTCCCTTTCCAAGTGCTCTATGATCACTCCTCCACCCTCCCCCCCAATGAAATTCACTAGGGCTGAGAAAGAGATTCGAAAACCCTTAGAATGGTTAGGTATTGTTTTCTATCTCCTTATCTAACCAGGGCTTTAATATTGCCACACAGTCTTGGGTCTGTCTTTTTTTAGAATCTGAAGATGTTCCCCTTGATCAATATTAGGTAAGAGTCCTACCTTACCCTGTTTGCTTCCTTTTGCCCTTTAAACTCCAGGAAACATTTATTGCCTTCCCCTAGTCTTGTCTTTTATAGGCTAACTAACCCCATGCAATTTATTCCTGGCTTCTGTTTTCCAAACCTTACTCAGTTGTCTCCAGTTTTGCAGATTCTCCTATATATATATATATATAATTCAGCAACTGTGTCAAGTGTCCTGCATTAAGCAATTTGGAGCCTCCCAAGAAGAGTGACTTGGAAAGGCTGCCAATCAGGTCTTTCTTGAGTGGCTGAAACAAAACTCCAGATTTTCTCCTCCCCTCTAAAAGAGGCAATTGTCTTTCTAAAGACCAAGAGGACCAGTCCCACACAGTATCCCAGTTTAGGAGTAAGCCCATAATCTACAACTTAGGCCATATTTATAGCTAGAAGCAAATAATAAGCATAAAGGAATTTGCTACCTGTCTCAAACCAGGCCAGACCTGCTGGTGCCATTTGGAACTCTATCTTATCCCTGTTGTTAGGGGGCCTTTGTTTTTCAAGTTTCTTCATATTCATTTTTCCTTATGAAAAGAATTTGGAAAACTAAAAGCCTATAAAACAAGTCATCTACTGAGCCAACATTGCTTTCTAATGATACGGTTCTCAGTGGCTGCCTCGTAGAGCTTGCACTTGGTTGGGTTGTTTTTTAGTGTCTGCTGATGTCCGTGACTGAATGTTAGTTTAACCTGGTCAAATTTTCCCCAACTCAAGAAGAAAAACAAGTTGGAATCATTTGTAGAAGCAAGTGTTACTTCAAGGGTGAAAAATCTCGTGCAGCTGCTGAATAGAAAAACAAGAGACAATGTTTTTACCTCTTAGTTAGCCCTACAGTGACTTGGACATGGTTAAGTGTTTGTTGAATAAGTTTTCCCCACCAATGGCACATCCTTATCTTCCGAAAGAGAGATCTTGAGCATTGGAAAGGTCTTTTAAGAGACCATTTTAAAAGTGGAAAGAAAACAGTATTTGGAACCCTCCAGCAACTGCAGAGTTAACTCAGAAAGTCTGGCCTGGTTTGTGATAGGTAGCAAATTCCTTTAGGTTTGTTATTTGCTTCTAGTTATAAATATGTCCTCAGTTCTAGCTCTGCAGCCAGCTTGAGAATAGAAATTTCTACCTATGGCAACAAATTGAGTTTGTCTGGTCTATGTAGGGAGAGAGGCATCCACTTCAGATCCAGCCTTGTCAGCTTTCCCAACAGGGGGGAGTTTGCTAGAAATACTATGCATTGTTGAGACAAATGTTGACACCACTAGCCACTGGGGGCTGGGGTGTGGTGTTTGTTTCATCAGTAGCACCGCTGATGGATTATTGTATGGAAAAATGAGGTTAGAGACCAGGGGATATTGGACTGTTGCCTACCTGGGCAAAAGAGAAAATACAGGCTGTATTTTCAATCATTGGTAGAAGACTATGGAACCATACTGGTGACATTTAGGATTTCAATGTACTTCTGTGGAATGA
Source organism: Cheirogaleus medius (assembly GCA_008086735.1). Lineage (NCBI taxonomy): Eukaryota > Metazoa > Chordata > Mammalia > Primates > Cheirogaleidae > Cheirogaleus > Cheirogaleus medius. The sequence continues at coordinate 21,319,906 of VBSM01000568.1, read as the reverse complement.
GTTTTCCTGCACTGTTGGCAATGCACTTTACTTGGACACCTTGCTAGATGAAAACTCTTGGAAACTGCCAACCTCAGCAGATCTTGATTATTTTCAACCTTCCTGCAAAAAGCTTTTTTTTTGGTAGGGGAGAAGGGGCCCATTCTGATTATATTCATTAACCAGCTTGTTGGCTTTATGTTAGCAATGGCAGGTTGCTAAATAGAATGGGATAGGAATGATTTCGTTTATGTGTGAATCCATGGAGGGGGGTAGGAGTGGGGAACTACACATTCACCCAGATGGAATTCCACTATCAAAGGTGTCCGTTTGGAACAGACTGTCTTTTGTCTATGAAGATGATGCTGGTGGCCCACTTTTGACTGTTTGGGGATGGGTTTGAGCAAATCCAGACATACTGTCTCGTCCAAGTCCCTGTGGAGTACATTGCTTGGGTAATGGCTATGCAAGCTTCACTGGCCCATATGAAGACTGAGCTCATGCCTTTGGCATCATGAGTACTTTGCTCTTTACTAAGCTCCCCTGGCTCAGGGGTTGAGGGTCTTTCTGGAGATGAAGGAACAAATGGCTTTGTTCTCTCAAGGAACAAGCTAAAGCATAGACAGGATGACTGGCCTGCGAGAAGTGTGAGTGGGCTACAAGTAGCTCATCTCAGATTGCCCCCAACTCAGCTTTATTCCAGAAAGGACAGAGCAAGCACAGAGTGTGACAAGGAGCACACCCCTGCCAAATTGGCTGATAGAGAAAGTTAATCTTTGGTGCTTCTAGCTTCCCTCTTCTGTTCTCTTTTCATATCCTGCTTGCCCTGTCATGGCCCTTCTCCCTCCTCTTTCCATCTGTCCGTCCTTTTGTCTCCCGTCTAGACAATCTAGGAATCTCATAGTGCTTCAAATATCTTATGACAGAGAAGAAGTCAATCTGACAAATAATTCCATACTTAGATATTAGTGATGGCTATTTGTTTAAAAAATTGAGTAATACCAGTAGGGGATTTTAGGCACAGTGGCCCCAGGAATAGAAAATATTTGAGGGGCAAGAGCATCTTTCCAGCTCTACTCAAATGGGCTCTTATTCTACCCACATGTAAGTTTGGCCTTAACTGCAAGGGCCAGAAGACTGGAATGGGACAAGGAAGCCAATAGTGTGGAATATGAATCAGAAGTGAAATGAGACAGATACGTGGTTAAGCCCAGGCAGTGAGAGGTGTAAGAAGACCACACTGACAAAACATGGAAAGGACACAAATCCATTTCTCTTCCCTGCCCAGGAATTTTGTCCTCAGTCCAGTTTAAATCCTCCACTCAGGCAGCAAATGAACCCTAACATCCCGTTTTCATAGTTCGCCCTGCCTTTTTTTCCCCCTCTGTTTGTGACAGTCTCTGAGATCAGAAAAGAAAGCTTTTTATAAAGAGTAAAGCTGCCTCAGACCTCCGTGTGATGGATCTGTTTTGGGGGCAAGTAGCTTTAGCCTGTCCTGACAAGGATTTGAGGACATTTGGCTTAGGTTTGTTTTTTGAAGCCTGTGATTAATCTAGCTGCTGTTCTCTCCGCCTTCATCCTTTACTGTCTGTTTATGAGGTACACTCTCCAAAGGTGAAATACATGCTCGGAATAGCTGGCTAGCAGGTGTTAGGCTGAAAGGAAGGGAAGGGAATGCACTGTACCATATTATTACTGACCAGGCCTCTGGGAACTAAAGGGGCTCTGGGTGTTTCTTTACCAACACAGAACAGACAGATTGTTTCTTATGCAAAGTTGGACTTCTGCATCTTCAATCACTAGTTCTCAGCCCTGAAAAAAATTGGCATAAGCAGCACAGACATTCCTCTTTTTCAACATGAGCAAGCCACTTCTTTCATCTACAGACTTGAGCTGGCCAGAAAGTTTTCCCCTATCCAGTGTCCCCACCCCTGATTTTTAAACACAGCTGAAAAATAGTGGAAAGAATCTTCAGACCAGATTCTAGTCTTAACCTCAACTCTGCCACTTACAAGCTGTGCGACTTTGGGCAAGTCACCGACTGTCTCTGGGGACTCGGTTCCTATCTTTATCTCCCACCCCTTTCCAGCTATCATGTTAGATAGTTAGTAAAATCAATACTGCTCAGATTTGAGCTGACACCTATCAGGTTGATCACTGGAGTGCTACTACCTGTCGATCACCTAGACTACCTCCCCCTACAGCCCCAATTCCACTCTCAGACACTCAAGGACAGCTGTCTTTGAAGACTCATGCTTTCCTTGCTGGTGCCACATAAGTTGCTCATCAGATGCTGCCTTAGGAGAACAAAGGGACTGACTAAGGATGTCACAGCCAGAGTTTGGCTCCATGTCATTAGTGGGAGCTGCCCCTGGGTAGCCTGAGTCTCACAATGCTTTAAGAGGAAAAAAATGAAGAGAAGTCTTCTTTTCTAAAATGCCAACGTGGCACTAGCTGGTGAAGTTCAGTCCCCCTGCTAAAGATATTCCACCCACAACTTCAACTTTTTCCTTGAGTTTATATAAATGTTTTTCCAGATGCACATTTCACCCACAAGATGTTGTGTAGGAAAGCCCAGGGAAACTGGGGAGGAAAATTGCCTTGCCTGGTGCCCAGAGAGGAGTGAAGAAAGTTAGTCTCGGGCTAAAGCTAGCATTAGAGAAATAGGCACAGAGAAAGCTGGACTCAGACATGGCAAGAAAATGCTTCTTCTGAGCAAAGGATTTTTCAGCCTACATTGATATTGAGCTCTTAGCTCTGGGTGTGGCTGTTTTAATGGTCATCCACAGTTGAGGTGGAAGCGGGAAGGGCAGAAGGATGCATGCCTATCTCCACCACTTGTCATTGCTCTGGTGGTATGGAGAAGTTGAGGGAACATCCCCAGAAATCTGTTCATTGCTGTGTGGCCCTGATCATTTCCAGATAGTACTAAAGTCAGCAGGCAGCTCCTATGTATGGCAGGAAGGACTGCCTTTCATTTATTTAGTACATTATATTCTTCTGCCTCATTCCACAAAGGATTGGTGGGGATGGGCTACAAAGTCTGTGCTGTGTTTATAAACTGTTACTTTAAGGGCTGGGATTTTTCTGATTTGTTTTCTTCATGTTAGATTAATTAGCTGGGGAGTTGGCTTCTGATCGTTTCAAGTGAGATGTGTAATACAGGGAGCTTTAAGCAAGAGTGTTTCTCTGGGGATTCTGCTTTAGTGATCCCAGGGCAGTCATGCCTGGAAGTGGAGCTCTCATTGCAATGCTTTCTCAAAATTGCTGGAACTCAATAGGTCTCTTCTGCTTGGTTAAGAAAGCTGAATACAGAGCTTGATGGAACTGGCTTTCATTTAGCTCAAGTGGCTCCTATATGTGGCTGTGGATTAGGGGCCCGGGGCCTGTAAGAAAGCACAGCAGCTCACCCAGAGTGAGTTCTCCTTGTTTCACTTTATTGTGATCTCTTTCTCTCTCTGATGTGTGTGTGTGTGTGTGTGTGTGCGCACTCAACATGTGGAGGAGAGAGGGTCAAGCATGGCTTACTCACCCTTGGAATGAGAAATCTGGATCTTTTGTACACACCAAGGTGGGAGGGAGGAGAAGGACTTACTGGCATGGAAATGTCAACACCAGATGTAGGATGTTAAATAAACACAGTTTATTAATCACAGATGTCGAAAAACAAAATAAAAATAAAAAGGAGGCATGGTGGGGGCTAAGGGAGCAAACACTAAGAGCTTGGAGAAAGCCTCAGGACAGCAAACAAATCACTGCCATCAATAAGCAGAGCAGCATACAGAGTTCTCTCCACCAAGGGCCCCTCAGTTCCCACAAGTCCCACAGGCTTGTAAAGGAAGGTCCAGAAGAACCTGGTTTTTAATCTGCTAAATGTTGTTTCTTGCTAGGCCACGTTCTTAAGGGGAGAGTCTTTAATTTGTGTAAGATACCTAGATCCTTTTCCTCTGCAACTCTTCTAAGACTAATCTGACTACTAGTCACATCCTAGGATTCCTAAGTCAGTTCCAGGGCAGGCTCATTGGTAGAGGTTTAGCCACTGGAAACATAGATGGTCTCCTGGGCTCCTTGTCTGGAACTTGAAGGTAGTAGTGGACTGAGAAAAGCATCCTCATCTTCCAACTAGTTTCTTAGTTTACAATGAGCCCAACCTGGTCTTGTGAAGGCCAGGACTTAAATATCAAAGAAAATAAATTTCAACAACCCACTGGAATGGAAAGCAAGCAACATTTGTCCATGATGGAGAAACTTGTCTTAGGACACACCTATTGTCTTTTATCTGGATTACTTTGTAAAAGCTTTGTTCATTTCTGAGAGTCCCTTTGCTGAAAATTACATCCCAAGATGGATTACTTCACAAGAGATTTGATTTTTGATAAACTTTATAGGTAGCATATCCCATCTTTTCCATGCATACACTGGCAAAGTTTTACTTTTGGTTTGAGGAATCACAGAACTGCTCTTTATGAAAATAGAACTGAATAAGAAGCAAAAATGACACCATAGGGAAGTTGAGGAGACCATGGACCTTGCTAGTGTGTTTGGCACCTTTCAAGATCTCCGCCTAGTCATTTATAGCTGCACTGAGGCAAATAGCAGTGTAGGTTTAGGAAAACATACAAACTTTTTCAGAATAGCATTGCAGTTCCAGTGGCTACAATAAAATAAGAAAGGCAGTTTGGCCCCCTATTTAGGCAGGCATCTATAGGTGATCAAAAGAAATAGCTACCGACCCCACTCAGTTAGGTACATTATGGACACAGAAGAGTTTATGGCCCTCTAACTCACATAATTTTCAGGAGGATCCAAGATTCTATTTGTGGGACAGCATGGCACTTTGGGAATTAGCTAAGTGGTACCAGCATTGTATTGGAATGCATTTTGGCACTCTTATTCATTTGCTTTTTCCTTCCTGATCTCATTGCTTTGCCCACCCTGCTAGCCTGAACACAAGTGGCATCTCTAGAAAGACATTTGAACAGTAAGTAGTTCAGAACTAGGGAGCAGTGGGGGTGGAGGGTGAGGGCTAGGGACAGCTAGCTATCAGCATCGGGTAATGCCTGGAATCCTTTCTGGAGCAAAGTATAAATAAAAAGACAAACAAATTAGGCTGGTTTGCTCTCCCTCCTACTTAAACTTGGTAAGGTATCGTTTGAGATGAAATGAAAGGAGTATGGCAGCAGAGATAGAGAATCCAAGGGTGGCTATGCCTTACTTCTCTTGTTTCTTTTACACACTTAGCCAGTTTATTTCTTATGTCTCCCCCTCTGCCTCTCCCTCCTCATTGATCCATATTCTTTCTTCTCTGCTCCTATCATTCCTTTGGCTCCTAACAGGCCATGCCAACCTATTTTCTTCTTGTCTCATCCTCCCTCCTGGATCTGTGCCTTTCCCTCCCTACATCTGTTACCAGATAGAAGCCAGTATCTCATGACAGCAAATTAACAACAACAGTAACAACAACAATAGCAACAGCCCACACACAGACAGAAAAACATGGCAAAGCCAGAAAACCATCTTCACACCTTGCAGCTAGTACATTTATTAATTATATTTCAAATGGAAAGGACTACGGTTTTATTTAGGTCACAACTAAACTTGTCCATTGCATGTGAGTCCAGGAGTAACAATCACACAAACTACAATGGCCAGCAAAGCTTCACCAAATGACCCCAATATCAGGAGCTTTCTGAGATATTTGTGATTAATGACTTGGTTTCACTGGATTCTACCCTGTGGCATTACTATCTCAGTGGGACAGTGACGATTGTGGCTGGTGAGGAGCTGAAAAGCTCTAGCTATTTTTTTAAAGCATAAATAAATGTGAACTCAGGTAGGAGAATTGCTCCTTCTGAAAAAGAGCTTGCTGCCTGTCCTCACAGAAGATGCATTAAGTCAGAAACTTAATCCCTGAAAATCCTTTGCTGCCATTTCTGGTGGTTTCTCCTTATGTGGTGGTATAATTACTTTTCCATCAGTTTCTGCCCAGATAATTGAAAGAAAGATGGAAAGTTTTCTCTTACAGTAAAAAATTTGCTTCTAGGAGGAATCTTAACTCCTTAAAGCCAAGCATTGTAGAAGAATGGGTAATTCTACATCCTATCATTACTAACTGAAATACAGAAGACAACTTTTTCCCTTACCAAAATCATTAGACAATAAAAGAGTGCAAAATCTTGATTCAGTTTTTCATACCACCAGCAAATACACACAAAAAAGACTTAATGATTTTCATTTCAGAGTAATTTACATATCAACCACTGATTAAACACAATCAAACTCAGACCAGAAGCATTGGATAATGATGTGCGTTTACTTACTTTTTTGGGTGCCTCCGGCCAGAAGTGCTTGCTCCCCCAAAACAGGACAATTAGAGTTAGGGCCAGGATACCAAAGACCAGTCCACAAATCTTAAGTGATTTACATATCTTCTTGGATTTAAAAGCTTCTGCCTAAGCAAAGAACAGAGAGAATAAAACAATACACTGTAACCCTCAAAATAGCAAGCCATAATTCAAAGTCACCTTTGATTTCACTTTCTAATATTCACATTGCAATACGATAAATCTGTGAAACCATGCTTCTGCTCAAAAGGAAAAAAAATATCAATCAACTTACATTTAGAATGTGACAGTCCTCACAGTTCTCTGGAGGATTCTTTGCCATGGTCTCTCAGCACACAGTACTCTTTCCCTGCTTTGAGAGGACTGAGAGACCACTGCTGAGGTGGAGTTGCAAGGGAGTCAGCTAACAGATGCCAGAGGAGAAGCTGAATTTATATGGCTCAAATATGTCATACCAGAGCCTGAAGGAGCCCAGGGGGCTCCTGTGCTGCGATTTGTTACATAGATATACCCATATATGTATATAACTTCTGTGCACAGAATTCCATCCAGAATGGCAAAGACAGAAGGTTATAATGAAAACTATTGTCCTGGGGGTTGGGTTGGAAGGGGACCAAGCCTAGGACACATTGAAATGATTTTTCACTAGGAACTTAAAATATCAGTGGCAATACACGCTGCACACTCCAGGAATAAGCAAACAAAACAAAGAGGGAATGAAGTCCTAATTTCAATTCCATTTGATTCAATAAATATTTATTGCAGGCATATTAAATGTCAGGCACTGTGCTTGGTATTGGAGATTCAAAAGTGAATAAGATATTGCCTCCTTTACTGTGTTAAAGCTCTTTGAAGACTGAGATTGATATATACTCAACTAATTATAATAAAAACAGGATAAAATAAAGACTAATTATAAGCTCTCTCTTATCATCATCCTATCTGATTATTCTCTTTTTGTGAGTCCTCTTCCTCCGTTTGTTTCTTCATGCTGATATGCCTTGTGAATCTCTTCTTGATGATCATCTCACTTTACATACATGTCTTAGATGATCTCATCCACTCCTACAGTTTAAAATATCGTAACAATGATTTCCAAATCTGTACCTGTAACTCAGTTCTATATTTTAATTTCAAAGCCATTTGAACATCCCTACCTGATGTACCTCAGGCGTCTCAAACTCAGCATGTTCCACATCAAACTCTTCTTTCAACACCTCCTTTTCCCAGCTTACTTTCTTTCCTATATTCCCAATCTTGGTTGGTGGCTATATTAGTTTGCTAGGGCTGCCATAACAAAGTACCACAGATGGAGTGGCCTGAACAACAGAAATTTATATTCTTACAGCTCTGGACTCTGGAAGTTTGACATCAAGGTGTTAGCAGGATTGACTTCCTCTGAGACCTCTCTCCTTGGCTTGCCGATGGCCATCATCATGTTCACATGGCATTTCCTCCTATGCGTGTCTCTCTCCTAGTCTCCTCTATTTATAAGGACATCAGTCATGTTGGATAAAGGCCCATCCATATGACCCCATTTTACCTTAATTACCTCTTTAAAGGTCCTATCTTCAAATACAGTCAAATTCTGAAGTACTGGAGGTTAGGACTTCAACATAGGAATTTTGAGGGGACACAATTCAGCTCATACCAGTGCAGCTATCACCCACCCAGTCTCCCAAACTAGAAACCTGAGGTTTGTCTTAGACTCCCTTCTCTTTGTCATATCTCTTTTATCCAATCAATCACCAGGTCCTATCTATTCTAAATTCTTACATTTTTTGAAGCTGTTTTTTCCTCTCTATGTGCACTGCTAAAGCCCTAGTTTAGGTTGTCATCTTCTCTGACAAGTCTTGAAGCCATATCTCTCACCCAGACTGTTCTCTTGGGGCTCCAGACCCATACATGTAACCTGCTAGACACTTCCAATATCCCATAGGCACCTCAAATACCACATATCCCAAACTTAATTAATTATATCCCCTTCCAAACATAGTCTTCCTTTTGTGTTACCTCTCACTAAATGCCACAATGATTAGTCTCTAGAATAGAAATCTCCAAATAATCCTTGATTTTTTTCTCTCTTGTTCATCTTCATGCCTAGTCAATTAAGTCCAATCAATTAAACCTCTAAATTATCTCTGCCATCCTATTCTTTCCATTCTCAATCACCACGGTCTTAGTTAAGGTTCTCAGTTACTTTTATTGTTGCAATAGAATTCTGTTTTCCTTGCCTTTAATCCATTGCAATTAAGGTGATCTTTCCAAGGCTCAAATTGGAAGATAATCTTTCCCCTGCTTAAAATCCTTCAGTGTCTATTTATTGCCTATAAAATCTAAGCTACTTATGGTGACATAGTAGGCACTTCATGGTCCAGACCCTGTCTATCTCTGAAGCCTTGATTCTGGACAATTTTCTCTACAGAAATGGAGCCAACTGAGGGTCTTAGCTGAACAGAGCAATGGGTCATGTACATATGACTCCATTCACATTTAATATCTTGAAGAAAAATAATTTTCTAATTGTCGGAGACATGATTGTGCATGACATTGGTTACATAGATTATGAAATATGTCATGATTCTATTTGTGCTGCAATTCTTTGGCTAAAACAAAACAAAACAAATTACGAGCGCAGTCTCATGGAGAAACCTATGTTTATCGGATTGGATGGTTCCCCTCAACAATGTTATTCACACTGTGCTTCTGATGCCTCCCTCACACTCTACATCCTATTGATAAGCATGCTCTGCCTCTTCACACTGCAGGGAATTTGCACATCTACATTCATTGCCTGGATTTCTCTTCCTTCCCTTGTTACCTGGAAAATTCTCATTTCACTTTCAGAATGTTGCCTAGATGTTATTACCTTCTGAAAGCCTTCCCTGGTCTCATCTCTACCACTTTGTTAAGTTAATCACCTTTTCCCTTGTGCGATTTTTGTATCTTGCTCATACTTCAACTGTTGTACTTTGTATTATAATTAGTTTTTATGTGTTTCTTTCCTGAACAGACTTTGAGATCTTTTTAAACATGCCTCTCATCTTAAAAGGATTCAATTAAAATACAGGTCAAAGCACTATGCCATGGAAACATAGAGGGAGGAGTGATTAATTCTAAATCAGGAAAACAAGTAAAATGGCACAAAGGACATGACATTTCAATAGATTGTTTCTTTTATTAGCACATATTTGTTCAATGTCCCCTATGTGGCAGGCACTGTTGTAGAGGCTGGATGTATATTCGGTAATGAACAAGCAAATACAGTCCCTGACTTTATAGAGCTCAGAGTCTAGTTGGGGAGGCAGACATTAAACCAAGAGGACAAAATCCTGTAAATAAGTTAATATATATATAAATTATTAAATATGCTAAGAAGGAAAAGTGTAGGGTGCTATGAAAGCACCTAATTTGGATTGGAGGGGGGGGGTTCAAGAAAGTCCATGCTGAGGAGATGTCACTTGAGCTCAGGCCTGAATAATGAGTAGAAGTTAGCTGGCGAAGAGTGGGGAAAAGATTATTCCAGGCAGAGGGAATAGAACATGCAAATACACTGAAGCAGGAAAGGGGTTGAAGTGTACAAAGAATAAAAGGAAAGCCAGTGTAGCCGTAATATAGTGAATGAGGAGAAGAGTTGCTTGAAATAAGGCTGAAGAGGTAGGCAGGAACCATAGCATCCAAAGTTGTATCTCCTAGAACTGTTTTTGGCTGCATGTAACAGAAACCGATGTATGGTAGGTTTAACCCAATAAAGTGTTTATTTTTCTTACATAACAGGAGTCTCAATGTCAGCAGTCCAGGGCTAGTTCAAGTGCAACGATTCAAGCTTCCATCTTTCTATTCTGTGATCCTTTGAACATGGCCTCTATCATCATGCTTCCAAGATGGCTGCTCTACCTCCAGGCAAGAAAAAGGGGAGATAGTAAAGGGCAAGAGAACACATGCAAGCTAAGTTTGTCCCTGTCTATTAGAAAAGTAATAGTTTTCCTGAAAGCCCTATGCTGCAGATTTTTGTTTATCCTATTGGCCAGAACTAGGTTGGATGATCACCCCTAGCTATACAGGAGTCTGGGGAGGTTTTATTTTCAACAGAACCTATTACTACTCCTAATAATATTCTGGGTTTGTTATAGAAGGGGGAAACATATTAGGTATACAAGCAATTTATAGTTTCTGCCACAAAGGTCATGCTAAGTGTTTGCAGTATTATTTTTTTTTTAAGAATTAGAGATGGGGTCTTGCTATGTTGCCCAGGCTGATCCTCCTGCCTCAGCTTACCTAGTAGCTGATATTACAGGCATGCTCAGCTGAAGTCTATTCTAAGAACAATAGGAATTCATTGAAAGATTTTAAGCGGAATTCCTTTTATGTTTATTAACATCTCTCTGGCTGCTGTGAGAAGAATGAATTGTAAGGGGCAAAATTTTTAAAGGTTGTCAAGTTAGGAGGTAATTGAAAAAGATGATAGTGGCTTGGACTAGGCAAATAGCAGCAGAGATGGAGAGAAGTAAACAGATTTGGAATACATTTTAGGGATAGCATATACTTGGTGAAAGATTGGATATAGAGGATGAGAGAAAGGGAGGAATAAAATAATGACTCAGATTTCTGGTTCGTGTCTTTGAGTAGAGAGTGGCACCATTCACTGGGATTAGGAAGCACTGAGGAGGACCAGTTTGGGGTAAGTGATGAATATGGTTTTAGACAATGCTGTATTCGAATTGTTTATGAAGCATCCAAGAGGAGTTGTCTAGTTGGCAGTTGGGTGTATGTGTCTGGAGCTCAGAAAAACAGGTCCTGGAGTGGAAATACAGATTTAAGATCCATTTGCTTTTGGATGATATTCAAAGCTATGGGAGTCGATGATATGGTCTAGGAAGAGAGTTCAGAGCAGAAAGAGAAGAGGGCTCAAGATTGAGCTCCAGGGAATCTTCACATTTATGTAAAAACATGCTTTCAGAATGGCTTTCTTTTTTATTTTATAAAAAAGATAAATATTCATTATAAAAACAATTGAGAAATACAGAAAAGTACAAAGAAGACGGAAAAAATGCCTCCAAATCTCCACCAACCAGGAACAACCATTATTATGCTGCAGTTTCCTTATCTGAAAAACAGGAGGATAAAAACAGTACCTGTTTACAAGGTTGTTGTGATAACTTAATGAGGCAATCCATACAAAGTGCTTACTTTAATACCTGGCAGATAGTGAACCCTTAGTAAACGGTAGCTGCTTTAAGATTAATGGACATTTTTCTTGGCAACAATTTTATTATATAGGATTAATAAATATATAGACAAATTTTAATAGATATAATAATATGCTACTTTTAAAACTATGAATTTTTATAATGTGTGCCGTGTGCGCCACCTGGGGATTGGACTCGCTTGAAACTCTGGCATGTGGGGGGGGAGGGGTGGTAGGGGCAATGTATGTAACCCTAACAATATTTGTACCCCCATTATGTGATGAAATAAAAGGAAAAAGAATAAAATAAAAAAATAAAACTATGAATTTTTAAAAATACTTGAATTGAATGAAAGAAAAATAAATCAAAGTGAAAGTAAAGGTATTGATAACTTGAGATAAATGTTTCTTCCCACTCAAGGAATAGTAGTCTTTGAAAGACTATTTTAAAGTAAAGATCAAAGATTTGAAAAATATAAAGAGGTTGAAGTCTTTGTATTTTTATCTCCATGTCTCAATTTTTGATAGTGTTGACTGATTTCCTGGGAAGTTGGTTAAGAGCATGGGTTCTGGAGATAGCCTGCCTGGGTTTAAATCGGTCCTTGCACTTACTAGTTGTGTGAAGGTGGGTAAATTATTTAATCTCTATTTGCCTCAGTTTGCTCTCTGGAATGGGAATTAAAAAGTACCTACTTCACTGGGTTGTTGTGAAGAATAAATATAACAAATACTTGGCACAGTGCCTGGGACAAAGTAAGCCATTATTATAAATATGAGAAAATGCACCCCTTTGTAGTTTCCCCCTCATTTACTGATTTATTTTAGCTATATTATTATTTGTACCTTCTCATAGTTTATAACATTTACATTCTGTTCTCCACCTAGAACTCTCTAAGTTGTTTGGTCTTGGTTCTCTGTTTAAATTTATTCAGTATTTACCACTAGTCCTTTTATCACAGTTTCTTTATTCCCCAGTTCTTTTTATATATATATTTTGGTTGTCTAGCTTTTATCATCTACTAGTTTTTTTTTTTAAGAAGAACTCATAGGTGTTGGATTTCTTGACCTTTTGTCTGATTGAGAATATCTGTCTGTTGAAGGTCAAAACCACAGGATATAAAATTCTTGGGTCATATTTTCGTCCCCTCAGGATTTGGTCGATATTGCTTTGCTGTCTCTTGACATTGTGGGTAACACCAGTTCTTTAACCATGTTTCTTTAACCAATAATCTCTTCATTCATCCTTTGGCTGGCCAGATTGCATGGTAGAAATTCCAGCATTAGAAATCAGGTGATGGAGGAGAAGGAGATGGCAAATGAGATTGAAACAGAGTGGCCAGGGAAATGGGAGGAAAACACTGAGGTGTGGCAAAAGCCAAGAGAAAAGTGTGTTTGACAAAGAAAGCAGTGGAGAACTGTGTCAAAAGCTTTTTTTTTTTTTTTTTGAGACAGAGTCTTACTCTGTTCCCTGGGCTAGAGTGCCGCGCGTCAGCCTCGCTCACAGCAACCTCAAACTCCTGGGCTCAAGTGATCCTTCTGCCTCAGCCTCCTGAGCAGCTGGGAGGGACTACAGGCATGCGCCACCATGCCCGGCTAATTTTTTCTATATATTTTTAGTTGGCCGATTAATTTCTTTCTATTTTTAGTAGAGATGGGGTCTCGCTCTGGTTTGGAACTCCTGACCTTGAGCGATCCGCCCACCTCGGCCTCCCAGAGTGCTAGGATTACAGGTGTGAGCCACTGCGCCCGGCCTGTCAAAAGCTTTTGCAAGGTCAAAAGGCCGTGAAAAGTAGGATTTGGATGGAGGAAAATGTGAAAGAGCAGTCTGGGCTGCAAGAATAACAGGTATATAAGTCTGTATTTGGGGACTGAGTAGTTCAGTGTGGGTGGAATGTTGATTGCACGAGAGAGATGAAGTTACAACAGATCAATTTACTCAGATTGCTTTCTTTTTCTCCCAGGCTTTCTTGTCTTTTCTTTCTGCCTCCCACCTACCTTTACATCTGGAATTTTACAAAACATCTCTGAGTTATCTTTCTTTTATCCCTCCTTTACTGTTTTCCATATTTTTCCTTTGGAATGAAAAGAACAGAGTTTTCAATTAATAAATTCAATAAATATTGAATTTTGACTGGGAATACTGTAATGCATAATATATATATTCTGAATAAAGTTTCCTCATCAGGCATATAATTTGCAAATGTTTTCTCCCATTTTATAGATTGGCTTTTCACTTTTTTGATAATGTCCATTGATATACAACAGTTTTGATTTTGATAAATTCCAATTTAAGCATTTTTTTTCTTTTGTTTCTTGTGCTTTTGCTGTTATATCTAAGACTCCATTGCCAAGTCATGAATGTTTAACTGTATGTTTTCTTCTGAGAGTTTATGGTTGTGGCTATTACATTTAGGTCTTTAATCCATTTTGAGTTAATTTTTCTATATGGCATGAGGTAGGGATCCAGATTCATTCTTTTCGTAGCACTGTTTGTGGAAAAGACTGTTCTTTCCCCATTGAATGATCTTGGCACCCTTCTCAAAAATCATTTGACCATATATGCAAGGGTTTATGTCTGGGATTTGTATTGTATTCAATTGGTCTTTATGTCGGTCTTTATTCCAGTTCCACACTGACTTTATTACTATAGCTTTTTTAAAGCAGAAAGTATGAGTTGTCCAACTTTGTTCTTTGTCAAGATTTTTTTTTGTTTATTATGGGTTTTTTTTTTGAGACAAATTCTCTCTATTTTGCCCATGCTAGTCTCAAACTCCTAGGCTCAACCAATCCTCCCACCTCAGCCTCCTGACTAGCACCACTGCACCTGGCTATTATGGGTTTCTTGCCTTTCCATAAGAATTTTAGAATCAGTCTGTCAATTTCTGCAGAAGAGGCAGTTAGAATTTGTATGGTATTGCTTTGAATTTGTAGATTGATTTGGGGAATATTATCATATTAACAATATTAAATCTTCCAATTCATGAACATAGGATGTCTTTCCATTTACTCAGGTCTTCTTTAAATTTTTCAATTATATTTTCTAATTTCTAGTGTAAAATTCTTGCACTTCTTTGGTTACATTTATCTCTAAATATTTTATTCTCTTGATGGTATTGTAAATGAAATTATTTTCTTAATTTCATTTATTGGATCATTCACTGCTAGCATATAGAAATATAAGTGGGTTTTATATATTGATTTTGTATCCAGAAACTTTGCTGAACTTGTTTATTGGTTTCACTAATTTTTAGTGGATCCTTCAGGATTTTTACTGTAGGATCATGTCATCTGCAAATAGAGATATTTTTAATTCTTTCTTTCCAATCCTGATGCCTGTTATTATTTTTATTTCCTCTCCCCTTCCCTTTCCCTCTTTCTTCCTCTCCCCCTCTATCTCCCTTTTCTCCTCCTTCTCCTTCTTCTTCTTGCTCAGTTGTCCTGGCTAGATCCTTCAGCAGATTTACTGGATTTTTCAACTTAAATTTCAGATGTATTGCGTTATAGGTGCTCAGCATCATTCAAGTGGAAAAGTCAAGTACATGGTGGAGATTCAGATTTAGTAGATGTTAACATAAAAATGGTAATTGAAACCCTTGAAAAAATGACTTGCCCAAGAAGAGTGTTTAGAATGAGAAGAGGACCTAAAACAGAGTCCTAGAGATAAATATCCAATAAAGAAAGGGGATTGTAAAAATAAGTTCACAAAGGAAACTGATAAGTCACTGCTAGAATGACAGAAATTAAATCTTGAGAGTGTGGTGTCATGGAAGCGAAGGGAAGAAAGAGTTTCAAGAATGTGGAAATGGCCGTTAGTCTGAGGGGGATGAAATGCTTTAAGTGCTGCTGAGAAGTCTAATAAAATGTCTGGGGTAAATTTTAGTATGTTAAAACACTCAAGGAACAAAATCCATAAAGGTGAGGGTAAGATGCTAGAGGCAGAGGGAATAATTAGTAGCCTATATTTTTTTTCAGTGACCAGATAAATAATGTTTTTAGATTTGGATTATATCTGAATTTTATATGTATTGCTTATGCCTTTTGATGTGGTGAAAAATTCACTTTAGGGAACTCCTTTGCTTGAAAGAATTTGTTTTAGAGTAGCTTTCAGGTAGAAGAGGCCTGGTTTCGTCTCTCTACTCCAGTGTTTCTCAAAGTATCCTCTGACTTGCATTAGAATGCACCAGAGGTACTTTTAAAGATACAGATTGGTGGCCATATTTACAGATCTACTGAATTACAGTCCTGAGAGTGGTCCTGGAATCTGCATTTAACAACTTCATGCAGATAATTCCTATGCATACTTAATTTGAGAAGCACGGTTCTGGAAGAATGACCTTTTAAAAGTTATTTAAGCTCATTCATTTACCCCAGTATAACAGATCTACCCAAAAAAGACACTGAACATGAGTTTATTTGGCTACATTTCTGTATCTGGAATTTCTGTATCTGTATCTTGGAATTTCTTTTTAAGTTTTCAGAAGTGAATATTAATCAAGCCACAGTGTGAGGCAGTGAAGGAGTCCATTCACCTCTCTATGCCTCAATCTTATCCTTTGTAAAAGGCAGTCACTAAGTTGCCCAGACCTGATATCATTTGAATATGAGTAACTTCTTTTTTTTTAAGCCACTGCTTTCTCATTGGTCTCTGCTTAAGCACTCTAAGCAGAGTCACATAGAATGTGCATAGTCACATAGAATGTTCACTAAGTTTCACCTACATTCTCTTATGTTACCAATGATGTCATTGGTGTCCAGCTGAATGAGGGTGTCCATCCTCTGTAGGTTACTGAATGATGCTAATGCCTTTCATTAGTCAGATTCCACCTTGCCACATAATCCCACCTTTTGAGGTCAAGTCTCTTTGCTTTTGGCACACCTATATAGACTAAATGTTCATGAACCCCCAAAATTCATATGTCGAAATCCTAACTTCCAGTGTGATGGTATTTGGAGGTGGGGACTAAGGGAGGTGATTAGGTCATGAGGGCAGAACCCCCATAAATGGGATTAGTGCCCTTATAAAAGAAACGCCAGAGAGCTCTCTCTCTCCTTGTGCCATGCAAGGACACAGTGAGAAGACAACAACCTATAAACCAGGAGTGGTCCCTTATCAGACACCAAATCTTTCCATGCCTTGATCTATGACTTCCCAGCCTTCAAACTATGAGAAATAAATGTTTGTTGTTTAAGTCACTCAGTCTGTGGTATTCTGTTATAGCAGTCTGAACTGACTAAGACACGATCCTATATCCATTTGATTGGTAACTTCATCAACCTATAAAAGAAAGGACAGTTTAGAGGTGGAAAATTACAATTTAATACAAGTCTTCAGGTTATCTATAAAATGACTGACTTATATCAAATGGAATCTAAATCCATTCTTAAATTGCTTATACCATTTTATGCTTTTCGGCTTCATGCCTCTTTGGATTTGTGTGTGTGTGTATGTGTGTATGTATACATTGCCTTCTGTCCTGACCAATCAGTTAGTCTGTTCTCACTTCACTATTCTTCATGGGCTCATTCATAGTGTGTGTTTTCTTTCATTGATCATAACATCAAGGAAAGTTGGGGTCCCAACTTAAAGATTTTCTTCTCCAACTCTCTTATTTTTACAGAAAGGAAAACTGAAGGCCAGGGTCATGAAACAACATGCCCAAAGTAACACAGCTAGTTAGTGGCCCAGCTAGGACTGGTGCCTGGGTCTCCTGATTCCTTTTCCAGGCTTTTTCCCATCATAGCAGGGATAGTTATCCCCAGAGAAGATGAACTAATAATTTTTTATACATTTTTCAAGTAGGACCAAGTCTGGGGTGCAAAAGGAAGGAATTGGAGGAAAATAGTGAGTTTTTTTAAAAAGCTTAGTCTGTTAAAGAGATTTAGTTTTCAACCACTATATTAGTTTTCATTTTTTCCTCCCATCTCTGCCAGAAACAATAAAATGACTACTGTGGCACTGAGACCAAGGCAAGGTATTATACTTAAATCTGAATTTAAATGATTTACAATTGAGTGGGAAGACTGTCTGGTGTACTGAGTTTACCAGGCTATTTTTCTGAATGCCACAGACCAGCCATGTGACCCTCATCAAATCATAGCAAGGCTCTTTCCCTCAGGTTTTTCATTTTGCAGGGATGACTCTGCTTAGAGTGCTTAAGCAGAGACCAATGAGAAAGCAGTGGCTTAAAAAAAAAGAAGTTACTCATATTCAAATGATATCAGGTCTGGGCAACTTAGTGACTGCCTTTTACAAAGGATAAGATTGAGGCATAGAGAGGTGAATGGACTCCTTCACTGCCTCACACTGTGGCTTGATTAATATTCACTTCTGAAAACTTAAAAAGAAATTCCAAGATGAATAAAATATCATATTTTAAAATGGGAAAAAAATCTGGAGTAAGAGAAGATGTTTTTCTTCCAGGTGATCTCTTTTCTTTCTAAATAAGCTCTTTGGATATTACCAAAAGAGTTATTAGAATGTGAGCATGAAAGAGAGAGGGAGAGAGAGACAGGAAAAGAAATAGATCATTCAAAGAGAATTTGACATAATGGCAATGACTTTTGGGAGAAAAAAACCTCAGTGAAACGTGGTAAAGTCAAGCAATTTGGGTGAAAAGAACATGTGGCACTCTGCAGGAGTAGGAGCCAAGGATGATAGGTGGAAAATAGCATGTGCCTGGCCAAAGAACTTTTCAGTTTTTTTAAAAACTGAGAACAGTGGGAGATGAACGGACAGTCTCCAAGGTATTCTGGAAAATCAATCACAAACATCATCTAGAGCAGCTGACTTAATTCATTCTATTTCTATTACAATAAATCTGACTGGCATATAAAATTTGTGTGCCTGGAAATGCTGGCCTGAAAAATGACTTTTGGGCTTTTGGTTGAATTTTTATGTGAATAAAGAGGACTAGGAAATCACCAAAAAAACAAAGAGAATCCAACCATTTCCTTTTCCAGAGAATGTTTCAAGACCCAGATTCAGTCTAGTGTATGGGTTGTAACTCACTATATAAAATAATTTGTAAACATTTTCGTGATCCAAAAATGAGGAGGCTGCCTGTTATATATGAAGATACAGAATTTCCACTAGGCTAGGTACTTGGAGTATTTTTTCTCACACTGGGGATGGTTTTGTATCAACTCATCTGTACTTACTTACTCATCCAGCCTCCCTTATGTTCAGTGCTAAGAGGCTGGCCAGGGAACAGAATAAATTGAATGGCCCATACAGGGGTTGGGACTGTTACTGAGGCCTCATTAGCACCTTGGCTCAGCCAACTGATTCTAATTCAAGCTCCACTGAAGTGGCTGTGATGGATTCCTAAGCCTTAAATTAGAGCTACTGAAGAAGAATAATATACTTCGCAACATAAGCTTGCTACAGACCAGCTCCCATTGATAATAACTAAATCATTTCAGAGTGGTCAGTCTCTTTTTGTGCATTTTTCTGGGCATATGGTGGGCCCTTTTAATCTGTGGACTTGCGTCCTTTGGTTCTGGGAAATATTCTTATACTATTTATTTGATAATTTTAACCCCTACATTTTCTCTCTTTCTTAACTCCTACTAGGTGGATATTAGACCCCTGAATTGATCCTCAAATTTTATTATCTTTTATCTCCCATTTTCCATGTCTCTATCTTTTTGTTTTGCTATTTTATTAAAGTAGACTTTATTTTTTAGACAAATAGGATTGTAGTGCTGGATAACCTCTAAAACTATTTACTAAAATATTCCTATGATTGCATTCTGAAACAAAAATCTGACCTCACTTCCATCTTTTAACTTGTAATCATGCTTAAAATATAAATATGTTTTAAATTATCTCATTTTAGAAAGCTTCAAGGGGTGATGCTATGTGAGATGATATCCCATTGTGGTTTTGATTTACATTTCCCTAATAATTAGTGATGTTGAGAAGTTTTTTTGTAACTGTTGGCCATTTGGAGAAATGTCTATTCTGGTCCTTTGCCTATTTTTAAATCTGGTTATTTGTTTTTTTCCTATTAAGTTATATGATTTTCTTATATATTTTGGAAATTAACCCCTTATCAAATATATGGTCTGCAAATATTTTCTTCCAATTCACGGGGTGTCTTTTCATTTTGTTGCTTGCTTCTTTTGCTTTGCAGAAGCTTTTTAGTTTGATGTAATTCCACTTGTTTATTTTTGCTTTAGTTGCTGAGCTTTTGGTATGATATACAAAAACAAAGTCATTGCTGAGGCCAATGTCAAGGAGCTTGTTCCCTATATTATCTTCTACAAGTTTTATGGTTTCAGGTCTTACGTTTAGGTCTTTAATTAATTTTGAGTTGATTTTTGTATATGGTATAAGATTAGTGTTCAATTTCATTCTTTTGTATGTGCATATCCAGTTTCCCCAACACTTTTTATTGAAGAGACTGTCCTTTCTCTATTGTGTAGTCTTGTACTCTTGTTGAAGATCAATTGATCATATATGTGTGAATGATTTCTGGCCTCTCTTTTCTGTTCCATTGGTCTTTATGCCAGTACCATACTGTTTTATTTAGAATAGCTATTATAAAAAAGACAAGAGATGATAAGTATTGGCAAGGGTGTAGAGAAAAGGGAGCTGTTGTACATTGTTGGAAGGAATGTAAATTGGTACAGCCATTATGAAAAACAGTATGGAGGTTCCTCAAAAAATTAAAAATAGAACTACCATATGACCCAGCAATCTCTTGGCTGGGTATATATCCAAAGAAAAGGAAATCAGCACCTTGTAGTGATATCTGCACTCCTATGTTCATTACAGCATTATTCATAATAGCCAAGATATGGAAACAACCTAAGTTTCCATTGTCAGATGAATGGATAAAGAAGGAGATGCTGTCATTTGCAACAACATGGGTGAACCTGGAGGACATTAAGCTAAGTGAAATAAGCCAGATACAAATAGAGAAATATTGCATGATCTCACTTGTATGGGAAATCTTTTAAAAAGTCAAATGCGTTGAAAAAGAGAGTAGAACCATGGCTACTAGGGGCTGGAAGTGGGAAGAAATGGGTCAAAGGGTATGAATTTGCAGTGATACAGGATAAATAAGTCTAGAGATCTAATGTACAGCAGGACTGTAGTTAATACTGAAAATTTGCTGAGAGTAATGTTCTCTTATCACAAACACCAAAAAAGAGGTAACTAGGAAAGATGATGGAGATGTTAAGTTGCTTACCTGTAGTAATCATTTTATTGTGTGTATGTATTTCAAAACATGTTGTGTACCTTAAATATATAAAATAAAATAAAAATAAAAATTTATAAAAATAAATTTTAAAAAGAGGTGATACTATGAATGGCCTATACTGTTGAGTAGGATTGCAAGTTGTAGAGAATTTAAAACACTCTTTGTAATGGTTTTAAGTCCACAAACGTCAAAGGTCATAAACTCCCCAAAATCTATGGCTGTGTTTAAATTAAATTACAGTAAAAGTAGTGGATTCTTGCCACAAACGTCACGGCTTTCAGTGAGAAACATCAAGTAAAAATAAAAAGAACAAATTACTTGACGAGTAATTTTTTCATAGATATATTTACCCTAGAAAGACCATATCTTAATAGAATTAGATAATGTAATATAACTATTAGTTTACAGGTGGGGAAATAAGAACCAAAGATGATAATTTATTTGCCTAATATGACAGAGGTAATAAGTAGCAGAAACAGACTAGAATTATTTTTAAGCTACTTTTCTACTCTTTCCATAGTAAAACTCAAAGTACATTATTTCAAAAAAATGTGTAAAATGTAGATTCTTCCACATGAGCAGATGGACAATGTGGTATTACAAGAAAAAAAAATAAGTGTTATTATCTTTTAAAAGTGTGTTCTTGTTCTTTGGTTTCTTTTCCCCATAGAATCTTGCTCTTGTTTTATGGATTCAAAAATTTCTTAACCTTCTGAAGATAGTAATTATAGCTTTTGAAAAATGTCTTTTTGAAAAATCCTCTTTCTTTCTCTGTCCTCCCTATCATATATACACACATATGCACGTGTGTTTGTGTGTGTGTGTGTGTATATATATATATATATATAGAGAGAGAGAGAGAGAGAATTCAGAATGATGGAATATAAAGTTAATGTATGAGAATCAATATTTTTATTATGCATAAGCAATCCATTAGAAGGTACAATGGAAGAGAAGATCTTATTTGCAATAGCAACAAAAAAGATAAAATACTTAGCAAGAAATGTGCAAGACAAATGAGGAAAACACTATTGAAAGACAAACGTATACTTGAACAAATGGAAAGACATACTCTATTCTGAGATAGGGAAGACTCACATCTCTCTAAATTAATTTACACATTTAATGCAATCCCAATAAACTATCAGTCTTTTTTTCTGAAAGGAAATTCTGAAGTTAATATGGAAAATAAACAAAAATAACCAGGAATCTTTGAAAAAAGAAAAAGCATATGTTAAAAAAGAAAAAATAATATATTAAACTATAGAGCCTCAAAAGTTAAGAGAGTGTGGTCTTGTTGAATGAATAGACAGACATATAAAACAGAAAAGGAAGCCCAGAAATAGACCCAAACCGATATGGAAATTTGATATGGAGCATCCCAAAATCAATGTGATAAAAAGGACTTTTTTTTTTTTTTTGAGACAGGGTCTAACTCTGTTACTGGCTTCTAGAGTGCAGTGGTGTCATAATAGCTCACTGCAACCTCAAACTCCTGGTTTCAAGCTATTCTCCTGTCTCTGTCTCTTGAGTAGCTGGGATTACAGGCACACGACACCACACCTGGCTAATTTTTCTATTTTTTGTAGAGACGGGGTCTTGCTCTTGTTCATGCTGGTCTCGAACGCCTGGCCTCAAGCGATCCTCCCTCCTTGGCCTGCCAAAGTGCTAGGATTACAGGCGTGAGCCACCATGCCTGACCCAAAAAGGACTTTTTAATAAATGGTGCTGGAAAAAGATAAAATTGGATTTGTATGTCGTGCTGTATACCAGGCTAAACTCCAAGTGGATTAGTGATTTAAATTTAAAAAGAAATGAAACCACAAAAGAACTGTAAGAAAACATAGGTGAATTTCTTAATAATCTTGGAATGGGAGAAGGCTTTTTAAACTATGATTCAAAATCCAGAAGCCGTTAAGAAAAAAGAGTGATACATTTGACTACATTTTTATTTATTTATTTATTTATTTATTTATTTATTTATTTATGTTTTCAAAAGAAGATGACTACATTTTTAAAACAGCTTTTTCATGGCAAAACACATCATCAGCAAAGTTAAAGGAGAAAGACAAACTGAGGAAATATTTGCACTTTGGTATCACAAAGAGCCACTCTTCTTATAGAAAATAAGAAGGAAAAGACCAACAACCCTACTGAAAAATTGACATAGGACATGAACAATTTAAAGAAATGCAAAGATCCCTTAAAAATATAAAAAGATGCTCAACCTCATTCACAATAAGAAAAACCTGAATTAAAACTTTTGTGAAATATCAATTCTTACCTACCACCTTGGAAATAATCCAAAAATATACTCTGCCGGTGAGGCTTTGGGGAAAAACTTCTATGAAGGGAATCTGGGGATTTATACCATAATTACAGATCTATTTTCTCTTTGACTCAACAATCCCACTTTTGGAAATATATCCTACGAATATTGTATAGATACAAATGTACAAAATTATATGTTTACCATGACATGCATGCCAAGTGTGGCTCTTTCAGGCAACAAACAAACAAACAAAAACCCAAATGCAAAAAACTCAAAGACACAACTACAGTAAAAATGAAGGTCATCCTGTACTGATATGGAGAGATCTCCAGGGATATATTTTGAGTGAAAAAACATTTCAAGATGAAAACCAGTATATATTATCTTTTGTAATATATATAGGAGGAAATAAAATATATATTCATACTTTACTGTATTTACCTAAAGGAATATGAAGAAGGCAAAGAAGAACCTAATAAAATGATTACCTATAGGGGAGTGGGGGTAGGAAAAAGGTAGATGGGGCAGGGGTGGGAATGAGACCAATCAATGTGTCCCTATTTATATTGATTTGACCTTTGAACCATGTAAATACATTATTGATTGAAAAAATAATGATAAAGATAAGAAATCTTTTACTTGCATTGTCTCTATTTCCTCTTAATTCCTTTTACTGTTTGCCTAGTTGGCCTTTCTTTTTGTTTTTGTTTTGTGTGTGTGTGTGTGTGTGTGTGTGTTTTCCTTGTACTGCTTTTTAAAATTTTATTTTAAATTTTTATGGCTACATAATAGTTTGTAGGGCATGTTTGGTCTTTCGGTATGCTAGTGTTAATATTGAGTAATCCTGAAATATTAGAATGTGAAGACTATATTTTATAGGTCTTTCCATTTCTCAAGAGGAAAATTAATCTTCTTTTGAGCCAGATACTTGGTGTTTGGCATTCTGGGAGCAGAGGAGAGGGGACAGATGTTGAGGGAACCCACATTTAGTGTTTATACTTTGACTTCATCCACCTATTTTCAGCTCCACATTCATTCCCACCCACCTTCCACTAGATCTGTCTTCAGCTCAATTTCTCCACAGTATAAACCTGCGGTCCCCAACTCCCTGGCCATGGACTGGTGCTGGTCTGTGGCCTGTTAGTAACTGGGCCACACAGCAGGAAGTAAGTGGTGGGTGAGCTTCATCAGAGAAGCTTCATCTGTATTTATAGCCACTCCCAATTGCTTGCATCACTGCCTGAGCTCTGCCTCCTGGCAGATCAGCGACAGTATTAGATTCTGCATTTTGGTGAGTTGTATAATTATTTCATTATATATTACATTGTAATAATAATAGAAATAAAGTGCATAATAAATGTAATGATTTTGAATCAACCTGAAACCATCCCTCCAACCCTGGTCCATGGAAAAATTGTCCTCCATAAAACTGGTCCCTGGTGCCAAAAAGGTTGGGGACCGTTAGTATAAACCTCTGGTTGTGGGTGAATTACCTGGAATCTTAGGTAGTGATTCAACCACATCATATATAGACTTTCTACAGCTAGTCGCCCTGTATTGGCCCCCAGTTTTCTGAGGTGTCTAGTATCTGTAGGCCCTGGTTCTGTGAGGGTTCTTCAGGGTAAATCAACTGTCTTCTCCTCTTTTATTCCTCCCTCTCCTCCTCCTCCTTCTTCTCTTTCTTCTTCATTATTGTGGCAAAATATATATCACATAAAATTTACCATTTTAGGTATACAGTTCAGAGGCATTATGTACATGTATATTGTTGTATAACCGTCACACCATCCATCTCCAGAAATTGTTCATCTTCGCAAGATGAAACTTTGCATCCAATAAACAATAATTTCCCGGTCCCTCTTTTCCTCAGTCCCTAACAACCACCTACTCTAGGTATCTAATGTTAGTGGAATTATACAATATTTATTCTTTGGTGTGTGGCATACTTCATTTAGCTTAATGTCTTCAAGGTTCATCCATGTCATAGCATGTGTCAGACTTTCCTTCCTTTTCAAGGCTGAATACTATTCCATTGTATGTGTATAATACACTTGTTAAATTCATTTACCCATCAGTGGACATTTGGATTGTTTCCACCTTTTGGCTGTTGTGAATGATGCTGCTATGAACATGGGTGTACAAATATCTGTTTGAGATGCTGCTTTTAATTCTTTTGTGTATATACTCAGTAGTGGAATTGGTGGATCATGCAGTAATTCTATGTTTAATTTTTTGAGAAACTGCCATATTGTTTTCCACACAGCTGCATCATTTTACATTCGCACCCACAGTGCACAAGAGTTCTAATTTCTCCACATCCTTGCCAACACTTGTTATTTTCTATTTTGTTCGGTTTTTATAATAACCATCCTAAGTGTTATCTCATTGTGTTTTGATTTGCATTTATCTAATGATTAGTGAAGCTGAGATTCTTTTCTTATGTTTATTGGCTATCTGTATATCTTCTTTGAAGAAATATCTATATATGTCTTTTGCCCATTTTTGAACTGGGTGGTTTTTTTTTTATTGTTGAGTTGTAAGAATTTTTTAAAAAATATATTTGAAATATAAACACCTTATCAGATTTATGGTTTGTAAATATTGTCTCCTATTTTATGTGTTGTCTTTTTACTCTATTGACAGTGTCCTTTGACACAGAGAAGTTTTTAATTTTTTTTTTTTGAGGCAGAGTCTTACTTTGTTCCTCGGGCTAGAGTACCGTGGCGTCAGCCTAGCTCACAGCAACCTCAAACTCCTGGGCTCAAGCAATCCTTCTGCCTCAGCCTCCCTAGTAGCTGGAGACTACAGGCACGTGCCACCATGCCCAGCTAATTTTTTTTCTATATATTTTTAGTTGGCCAATTAATTTCTTTCTATTTTTTAGTAGAGACGGGGTCTCGCTCTTGTTGAGGCTGGTTTTGAACTCCTGACCTTGAGCGATCCGCCCGCCTCGGCCTCCCAGAGTGCTAGGATTACAGGCGTGAGCCACCACGCCCAGCCCAGAAGTTTTTAATTTTAATGAAGTTTAATTTATCTATTTTTTGTTGCCTATGCTTTAAATGTCATATGCAAAAAATCATTGCCAAATCAAATGTCGTGAAGGTTCCTCCTATTTTATTCTAAGATTTTTATGATGTTAGCTCTTATGTTTACGTCTTTGATCCATTTTGAGTTAATTTTTGTATATAGTATAAGATAAGGGGCCAACTTCATTCCTTCACACGTGGATATCCAGTTTTCCCAGCACCATTTGGTGAAAAGACTGTCCTTTCCTCAATAAATGGTCTTGGCACCCTTGTCAGAAATCATTTGACTATACATGCGAAAGTTTATTTCCGGGCTCTTTACTCTATGCCATTGGTCTACATGTCTGTCTTTATGCCAGTCCCATGCTGTTTTGATTGCTATAGATTGATAATAAGTTTTAAAATCAGGAAGTGTGAGATCTCCAACTTTGTTCTACTTTTCCTGGATTATTTTGCCTATTTAGGGTCCCTTGAGATTTCAAATGAATTTTAGGATTGATTTTGCTATTTTTTAAAAAAGTTATTTGGATCTTGATAATGATGGAATTGAATCACATTGGATATAGTATGACATTTTAACAATATTATTAATAAGTCTTCCAATCCATGGATACAGATGTCTTTCCATTAATTATTGTCTTCTTTAATTTATTTCAGCAATGCTTTATAGTTTTCAGTGCACAAGTCTTTCATCTTTTTGGTTAAGGTTATTCCTAAGTGTTTTTATTCTTTTTGATGCTATCATAAATGGAATTGTGTTTTTAATTTCCTGTTTGGATTATTCATATTAAGCATAAAGAAAAATAACTGATATTTGTGTGTTGATTTTGTATCTTGCAACTTTTAAAAAATTTATATATTGGTTCTTACAGATTTCTCACTATTTGGCCTCAGCATGTTACTTAATCATCTATGCCTCAGTTTCCTTATCTGTAAAATGGAGATAATGATAGTGTTTAATTCATAGGCTTGATGTGAGGATTACATGAGGTAATCAATGTGCTTAGAACAGTATCTGGTTCATAGTCATCATTTAATAAATGTTGGATATTGTTATACATTTTACACAAGAAATACAACTAAGACATAAAACCATAATTTTATAAGTATCATTGCATAATATGGGGTAAAATAGAAAAAGAATTGATTTGAAGAAAAATATTAGATGAAGTAGAGTACAGGTTTTACTTGGATATGGCAAAGATTTGGAAGGTGGTAGATGACTGAAGTTTGGAAAACCATTGTCCGTCCACAGATCCCTACCTCTTGCAAAGCAGTAAATTTCAAAGCTTTAAAATTAAGGTTTTTTTTCCCCCCTCCACCTTCCCAATTAATGTTTCAAAGGCCTTAGGGCTAAGTTTTCACTGGAGCTTCCCTTTCTTCCATCAATTGGAGTATGGGCTATTGACCGAAGAAGACATTTGAACTGAGAATAAAGATAGAAGCCCATGATTATGACTGCCTCCACACTCCCCTCCACAATGCAATCACATGCACACATGCCTGCACTGAGAGGGAGAGGCATTATGCTTCCCTGGTGTTGGAGGTAGTCAATGTTGAGGTTTTTGAAGTAGTCTTGGCCTCCAGCCTAGATTACTTCAGAAAGTGGGATAAGGCCAAGCCTTCAGGTAACAAGGGGTAAAAATGGAAGGGGGGTAGGGTGTTCAGAGAGTAGAGAAAGATGCGGTGACACACAGAGGGAGGAGGTGGGGAATGACAAAACCTGTCCCTAATTATTTTTAACTATTTGTTTCTGAAGAGATTTAAATGTGTCTGAATAGTAGGGACCTGTTCCACAATTATAATGTAAAAGGGCCTGTCCCATCCCTAATGTGATGCTCTGCTGTCCTGCTCAACACATCCTTGGCCACCTCATATAATCTTTTGAAAGTACTTGAGATTTGTGCCTGGTATCTTTGCGTTAGTGCAGTACTGCCTAAATTGGAGTCATTTATAAGCCGCAGTTATAACTTTTGCCATATATGCCTACCACCTACACAAAAATAATAATAAACATTTCTTTAAGTTAATTTTAAATCAATTCGCCTTTTAAAATTTAACTTTGTCTTGAGCCTTATTAGCCTGTGGAAACTTGGGTTAATCAATTGGTTATATTTGTTTTGCAATACATATTAAAATGAATGCATAAGTATTAAAATAAAAAATGATCATTCACCAATTACCTAAAATTATTTAGTGTACTATCAATGGTATGGGTACCACCCTTAGGAAATACTGTGCTAGTGGAATATATACTTCAGGATCAAAGGAAGCCTGAGACAGCTAACTAATCACAGACAGTCCTCATTATGTAGGACAAACTGGTACCCCCCTCAATAAAAAAACATCTAGAGAGAATGTCCATGAAACAGGGAACATTTCATGATAAATAGTGAAAAAATAAAAGATTTGATTGTGATTTTAGTTGAAAAGTGAAACAATTATGAAAAGAGATTTATCTTACACTTAACATAGGTTCTAATTCAACTAATTTTTAATTCTTAAAACAAAGAATGAATTGTTGCTTTTTAGGGTGTGATTTTCTGACAAATTTATGTGATAGCATGATAACAACATCACTTCACTTTTGACTTTCATTAGAGGATCATTTTGCAAAAATGTTTGAGAGCTGCTTCATTTTTTTTCAAGGACCTTTCTTAAGCTTTTATTATTCAGATAATTCTCTTTTGAAATGTCAATGCTGTCATCATCCTTGTCCATTTTCTCTTCTTCAATTGTTAACTTATCTAACTTTGCCAGGTCATCATTTGCCAATGACTTTGTGAGTTATTTGAGCAGTTCTGCAACATCTTTTATCTTCTTCATACTTCTGCATCTTTTGCAAAATTTTCAATTTCACTTTGCAAATTTGCACTGCACATTGTTGGATATTTACAGGAAAGAAAGACCATTGCTGCAATGGCCAGGGATATACACTACTGTTACTCAAAGAGGAATGTTTAAATGGGGCCTAATTTTACTACGGTTAGTTCATTGATGAATATTTTTTATGTTATGACAACTTTTGCTCCCTGCAAGAACTTACTGTGTAGACTCTGATAATGAATACTTGGATAATAAAAACTCCTTTGTACCTCCCAGTAAATTCTATCATTATTTAATTAGGATTCTTTTACCATAGGCAACAATGATTTCAGCGATTTTTTTATTCATTCATTCATTCTTCTGTGTCCCGGTGGTAGCAATAATATTTTTAAACCAGTAGATGTCAATATTACAGGTCTTAATAATCCATGAGAAAGAATACTTGTAATATCAGTGAACCAGATTGACCAAAGGCTTTAACTTAAACTGAAACAGAGCAGGCCCTATTCAGAACCATTGCAAAATACACTTACATTGATGGATTAATAGAGAAAAGACACTCAAGAAAACAGTTGCAAGGTAGTTATATCAGGTTGTACAGTGTGTCAAGAACTATGAAGGCTCTGATATTTTACTCTACTTGCATGCCAGTTTTACGGGTGCTGACAGAAAATATAAGACTTTGGGCTCAGAGACAAAGGATTTCATTACTTATAATACAGCAAACAGCAAGAGCTTCATGTTCATGTCAGCTCCCCTTGCCCCTCTCTCCCAGTTCCCACAAGGTGATGCAGAGGGGGCCACAAAGAAGCTGTGAACATAGTGGGTTTGCATTGTAGCTCAGGAACCTTGAATTTAGGGAACCCAAATCTTTTATAATGGGCTGCATATAAACCTGTTCAAACTTTGCTCTAGAAAGAAACACTGTCTTTACTACACTATATGTCTTAATCACATCTGTTCACTCTATTGATGAAGGGGTGATTCTGGCCCCAGGGTTATGGAGATGGCTAAACACATGACACCCAACACTGGACAGATAAGATCCATAGCAGTTTATTAGTCACATATAAGTCACAGCCCAGAGGAGGAAGACACCATATGCCATGCAGGGACACATGGGGTTGCACTTGGGAATGGTTAACAACCAGGGGCTGTGGGAAACAAGCTTGGTAGTATCAAGAAGGTGAGGCTGGGCGTGGTGGCTCACGCCTGTAATCCTAGCACTCTGGGAGGCAGAGG
>VBSM01000568.1:21274633-21289720 GCA_008086735.1 Cheirogaleus medius | reverse complement strand
AAATAAAAAAAAAAGAAAAAGAAGGTGAGGTGCCCCTGATTCTTGTGGGAGGATGTGATTGGCTTGTTTGAATAATTCTGCAAGATGACAGGGAACTGAAACAGACTACTCAGGGATAAGCAAGATAAAGAGGGTTGTTTGGCTAGGGGACCTTATCCACAGGAGCAGAATAGGAAGGAAACTTATATCATACTGGACAATAAACAAATCTATCTTTTGTCCTAGGAGGAGATGCTATCTTTCATGGCTTTTTGTTATGCAAAAATATCTGTAGGCCAGAGTGGAGGCTGGGGCAGGAGGATTGCTTGAGGCCAGGAGTTAGAGACCAGCCTAAACAACATATCAAGACTCATCTCTGCAAAAACTTTTTAAAAAATTAGCCAGGCATGGTGGTTCATGCCTGTAGTAGTCCCAGCTACTCAGGAGGCTGAGGCAGACAGATCACATAGCCCAGGAGTTTGAGGTTGCTGTGAGCTATGATGATGCTACTGCACTTCAGTCTGAGCAATAGAATGAGACCCTGTCTCAAAAAATAAATCTATCAAAATATAGTCACTACCGGTGCTTGCAAGACATGCAGAAACGTGAGAGACTCGTGGGTAATTGTCTCCCAACACAATGTCAATAGGATTGAAGAACAAGCACATTTTTTTTTGAGACAATCTTGCTATGTTGCCCAGACTGATCTTGAACTCCTGAGCGCTCATCTCAACCTCCTGAGTAGCTGGGATTACAGAGGTGTTCCACCATGCCTGGCTTTTGATTATAATAGTAATAAGACTAGGATCACAACAAATGAAAATTTATCTGATCAGTTAGAGTCAATAATTTTGGCAGTTCTTCATATAGTGGATGAGGTTAAACTATGAAAGTAGGCCTTTTTAATTTCATAAAAAAGCAAGGATAGAATTGCTGGAGAAGACACACTCAAGTCTCTGTATTCTGAATATTTGACCATCAGCAGGTGTCTTTAACCACTCCAGGTCTTACATGGCAACCGTAACTTTCTAGTTAGGTGAATAAAATTTTATCCTTGGGAAAAATAAAAATAAGAAAAAAAATTAGAAACAGATCCAGAAATAGAATAGACACAAGAAATATCTATTTACAGAAATGTTCTCTTCTCTTCTCAATGAGGTGTGACAACCCAACATGACAACCTCCACCAAATTTCCACTCCTAGCCCAAATACTACCTCTTTTGGGAAGTCTTTCTCATTTCCCTGGGTAAAATTCATTCTGTGAATTCAAATGATTTTGTATATAGTATTTATTATAGCAGCTATCATACTCCCTTGTACCACAATGTTTTTTTAATATCCTCTACCAGAAATAGTTTCTGCCTCCAAGTAGCTTACAATCTGGTTAATAGATTTTCACTCCCCAAATAAATATTTTTCTTCATTTCTTAATTTATTTTTATTTATTTATTTTTCTTTTTCTTTCATTTTTGTGTGTGTGTGTCTCTCTCCCTCCCTCTCTTATCTATATATTTAAAGAATCTTAGAGATATTCTTACTCTTGTCTCAGTGAATGTACTGATTGGAATCTACTTTAAGGAAGTATTAGGGTCATTAAATATGAAATGTCCAATTTCCAATCAACAGTGTAGTTTATTATATCTCAAACAAAAAGCAGTACAATTAATCAAAGTATGTGCCTAAACTACAGATGCAGTTTTGCCATCTTAACAGTAGCTTGTTTATGCCGGCAGCACAGAAACCTGGAGAGCAAGTAGCAATAAAATTGTGAAAGGTGTTTTCCACAGCTTGTTGAAAATGTAATATTTTTCCTTGCAAGAGGTGGTCTAAAGTCTGGAAGAAGTGGTATTCAGTTGGTGCAAGGCCTGCTGAATGCAGTGAATGGCAGAGAGTTTCCAAGTCCAGCTTCTGTAGTTTGAACAGTCTTGTTTGTGCAACATGTGGTCAAGTGTTGTCTTGGAAGAGGATTGGCCTGTCTCTATTGACCAGTCTTGTCTACTTAATCACAAGCATCCTCATCATTTTGTCCAATTGGTTGCAGTAGCCATCCACTATCATTGATTGACCAAGTGTTATGAAGCTGTTATGGACAATACCAGCGCTGGACCACCAAACACACACCATTAGCTTTTTTTGGTGAATATTTGCTTTTGGACTGCATTTCCACACTTCATCTTTATCCAACCATTGTGCTTGCGGTTGTCAAGAAGAATCCGTTTTCATCACATGTAATAATACGGTGTAGAAATGATTCGCCTTCATGTCGTGACAGCAAAGAAAGGCAAGCTTTGAGACTGTTGCTCATTTAATTCATGCGGTATCCATCTATCCAGCTTCTTTGCCCATTTATTTCAAATGGTCCAATATCATTGGAATAGTAACATCACACCTTGCTGCTAATTCATGTGTAGGTTGGGATGGATTCGCTTCCACTACAGCTTTCAGCTCATCATTACCCACCTTGGTCTCAGGTCGCCCACGTAGCTTATTTTCAAGATTAAAATCACCAGACCGGAACTTCTCAAACCATCGGCATTCCACTGCATTCATTAGCCACATCCTTCCCAAACCCTTCATTGATATTTTGAGCTGTCTTCACTGGTTCCAGGACAGAATTCATATTAAAAAATAACACAAATTTTTGACTTATCCATGAATTCACAAAAATTGCTCTAAAAAAACTTTGAAAGATAATCACAAGACAAACTGTGTGTTTGAAAGAATAAGGATGTACCTTCACAATAAAAATAAAACAAGAAGTGTCAAAGTGAAACACCAGAGATATCAACTGTCAAACTTAGCGCTTATGGAAATCAGACATTTCATATTTAATAACTTAAAATAATTTGAAATAGAGTACTTTTTGTGGAAGGATGCTCATCACAATATTACTTATAATGAAAATGTGGAAGCAGCTTAAAATTCCCCCAAAGAGGAAAGTAGTTAAATACATATGGTGTATATATACAATAGAATGTTTTATTTTTAATAATCTGATGCATTTATTTTTAGGATATTTTTCTTTTCATATGTTTACATGGTTGAAAAATAGTAAGTCAATGTGATGCTGGCATAGAATAGAGAAATAGATCAAGGGATAGAATTGAGAATCCAGAACTACATTCTAATATTTATAATCAATTCATTTTTGACAAAGAGGCCATGGCAATTCACTGAGCAAAGAATAGTTCTTTCAACAAATAGTACTGAGACAATGGATATGCACATACAAAAGAATGAATTTGAACCCCTACAACACAATTGTTGTGTAACAATTAACTCAAAATGGACCATAGACCTAAATGCAAGACCTAAAAGTATAAAACTCTTACAAGAAGACATAGGAGTAATTTTTTTTGACCTTGGGTTAAGCAATGTTTTCTTAAATATGACACTAAGAACATTAGCCATAAAAAATACTTGAATTTCTTTGAAATTACAACTTTTGTGACATAAATGATAACACTGAAAAAGTGAAGAGCCAACCCACAGACTGGGAGAAAATATTTGCAAGTCATATATATGACTCATATCCAGAATATATAAAGAACTCTTAAAACTCAATGATAAAAACACAAGCAACTCAATTGAAAAGCAAAAGAGGCAAAGGTTTGAATAGACATTTCTCCAGTGAAGATATACAAATGACCAATAAGCACTTGCAAAGATGCTCAACATCATTAGTCATTATGAAAACACAAATCAAAACCACAAAGGGAAGTTCCTGTGATGGCTCAGGCCTGTAATCCTAACACTTTGGGAGGCCAAGGAGGGAGGATCACTTGAGGCCAGGAGTTTCAGACCAGCCTCAGCAATATAGGGAGACCTCCTTGTCTCTACAAAATAAATAAATAAATAAATTAATTAACTGAGTGTGGTGGCATGGGTTTGTGGTCCCAGTTACTTGAGAGGCTGAGGCAGGCTGATTGCATGAGCCCAGGAGTTTGAGGTTGCAGTGACCTATGATAATGTCACTGCACTCTAGCCCAGGTGACTTGCCTCTAAAAAAAAAAAAAAAAAAAAAAAAAAAAAACCCAACCAAACAAAAAAATCCACAAAGAGATATCACTTCATATCACACATACTAGAATAGCCATGATAAAAATACAGATAACAATAAATGTTTGTGAGGATGTGGAGAAATTGGAACCCTCACACATTGTTGGTATGTATGTAAAATGGTGTAGCCTCTGTGGGAAACAATTTGGCAGTTCCTCCAAAAGTTAAACATAGTATAATCATATGACCCAGCAATTCTACTCCTAGTTATCTACGCCTCCCAATAAGGACATATGTTACACAAAAACTTGCACATGAATATTCATAGCAGCATTATTTATAATAGTTGAGAAATGGAAACAAGCCAAATGTCCATCAACCAATGAATGGATAAACAAAATGTGGTATATCCACACAATGGAATAGGATATTATTCATTCATAAAAAATAAATTAGTGATACATACTGTAACAGAGATGAAACTTGAAAATATCGTTAAGTGAAAGAAGTCACAAAAGACCTCATATTGTATAATCCCACTTATGTAAATTTCTACAATAGGCAAATTCATAAAGACAAAAAGTAGATTAGTGGCAGCCTAGAGCTGGGGATGGGATTCTTTTGGGATCATGAAAATGTTTTAAAATTAGATTATGGCGATGGTTGTACAGCTCTGTAAATATACTCAAAACTGTGGAATTGTATACTTTAAATGGGTGAAGTTTTTGGTATGTAATATATAATTTACATTGTTATAGCTGTTAAAATATAATGCATGTGTTTTACCAATGGTTTCATTCAATCAATTTATTAATTTATTTCATTCTAATAAATATTTCTACAGCATTTTAAAAAATCTTTGTTTTCTACTTATTACAGAACTAATGTATGTTCATTGGGGAAAAAATCTCAAAAATATAGAAATGTCTAACAGAAAATCAAAATTTTCACATAATCCTATTATTCAACAATATGGTTGTCTAATTAGTGGCTGCTTAATATTTCGTTGTATGGTTGTTATAATTTACTCAGTTAATTCCATATTATTTTTTATTTACCAATAGGTTGAAAACAATTTCAAAATTGCTATGAACATCTTTGTACAGGCGTTGTGGTGCAATGGCCCAATTATCCTGTTAGAATAAATTCCTACAAGCATATTTACTAAACTGTATGGATATTTTTAAGGTTTTTAAAATTATTACTGCTAAATTCTATCTGAAGAAAACCACAAATTTGTATCCTAGTCAGCAGCATTTTTGTAGTGTCTGTTTCCCTTCATCTTTTTCCAAACTTAGTTATTATTTCCTTTTCTTAAAACATATTTGACAGATGAAAATGGTGTCATTTTAATTTGAAATTATTTTTATTACAAGTTAAATTGAATACTTTGTCATGATCCTTTGACCATTTGTATTCCTTTATGAATTTCCTGTTTAAACCTTTTGCTCATTTCTTAAATGGAAATCTTCATCTTTTTTTCCAAGACTACATTCAATAGAATAATATGCAGCCAATAAAAATGTTTTATAAAAAGTTTTTCATGCATATTTTCAATGTGAAGTGAAAAAAAAAACAGGATTGAATATGTATCTATCATACCAGCTCAATTATTTAAAATAGATTATGTATTGGGAAAGACTAAAAAAATGTTTTTAGAGTAGTCATCTTTAGATGGTAGGTTTAGATGCTTTTTATTTTCTTTAAACTTGGTATTTTCCTTGTTTTTTACAATGAGCATGTGTTATTTTTATAATTAAGCAAAAAAGTGGTTTTCTTTCCTTTCAAATCACAGAGCTA
The DNA here is from genome assembly GCA_008086735.1 of Cheirogaleus medius. Taxonomy (NCBI): domain Eukaryota; kingdom Metazoa; phylum Chordata; class Mammalia; order Primates; family Cheirogaleidae; genus Cheirogaleus; species Cheirogaleus medius. Next base: position 21,283,941 of record VBSM01000568.1, on the reverse strand, counting down.
GTTTGTGGCTAAACCAGGACAAGACTCCCATTGCCCTTCCCCACGCCCTCTGCCTTATGCGTCTAGAAAGGTGTGGTGAGAGATAGCAGAAGAATCAAGGGAAGAGAAGGAGTGCAAAATGGTTCAAAAAGAAAGTGTTATAGGAGGATATTCTTATTCTTAGGAGATGGAGGCTACAGAACTTAAGATTCAAGTGTAATTAATGCTATTTGCAACTTAGGAATTGTATGCTGAAGTATTATGTCATGATGTCTGGAGAGAGAAGGAGATCAGGGAGAGAGGGGGAGAGAGAGAGAAAGGGAGAAGGAGTGAGAGAGAGGGAAGGAGGGATGGAGGAAGTATGGCGAAATATTAACTGATGATTCTAAGCGAAGATATGTGGCTGCCTGTTTCAGTGTTCTTTCAACTTTTTGTCAATTTGAAAACAATAAGGAGGAGGTTAATCACCTTGAAAGTGTTTCAGAGAAATGAATTATGATGAGCCCTAAGAAGAGGCATTTGGGATTAGGAAATCACTGGAGAGCTTAACTGAATAATGATTTTCGAAGGGTTGAATGAGGAAGAGTGCAAAGGGCTGGAAAGTAAGTGGGATACAAGGCAGTGGAGTCAATTGTGTGGACAAGAATTTGAGCAATGGGGAAAAGAGAGGCAGGAAACTGGCCCGTGAAGCAAGAGAATTTTGGAAGTTTTTTGTGTTGATATTAATTTTCACCTCATTATGGATTCATATTGAAATAAAATTGATATTTGACCTTCTATCTCCTCTCCACACACATTTTTTTCCTGATGTATAAAATGAGCTAGAAAATCAATAAAAAGAATAAAAGAGAATAAAATGCACAATGCTGCCATCTAGAGTATATACTGAAAATTACACCCAGTGTTTGTCATCAATGCAGGTGACTTGCTCAGAGACCAGTTTGGGGCCTCTGGGTTTATATGTTTGTGGCTTTGTGTAAGCCATGTAGGAGGGTGAGCAATATTCTCGGTGCAGCCCAGTGTTTAGGGACAAATATTTTGATCCCTGAGTGAAACATTTCACATTTTTATGAAGTCCTAAAATTTGATTTCAAACTAGGAGAGACATTTTGGCAATGCTTTACCTCAACAGTGCTTTGGAAATGAACTGAAACATTTTGGAGAAGAGGAGGTTCAAGGATAACTCTAAGTACAAGAATTAAGGGATTTATTGCGTTTAGCTGGGAGAAAGGTGAAACTGGGCTTGACGTTTCTTTTTGCTTCAGAAAATGGCATCAGGCTTTTCAGCTAGTCCGAAGCCAAGTGTTACTGGATAATGGTGAAGGTGCACATATGGGAATGCACTCTCGGGGAATGGTAGACAGAGTAATTTAGGGTAGGCAGGAGCTGGCTCTTGAAGGGTGTGTAGGATTTCAACAGTTGAAGATGGGGTGGACAGGAAAAGTTCCAGGCAGAGGGAATATTGAGAACAAAAACAGAAAAGCACAGGGCATGTTTAGAGAACAGGGATCAGTCCTGCAGTGGCCAGAGTAGGAAATGCATTAGGGGAACGTGTCGGAAAGAAGGTGAGAAAGGTGGAATGGCATATACGTCTCTCTTCTCTTCCCCCAACAAGAGGATTTGCTCTTGAGAATAGGGGGCTTCATCTTTTGTCTCTCTAAGGGCCTGAGTACAGTAAAAGCTTAATAAATGTTGGTCAATTAGACCATCAGCTAATACCAGTGTGCACTTATATCTCCTAAGACTTTGGCTATCAGGACTAGGAATGAGGGTAGATGCTGGGATTTAGCTACTAAGAAGCATGGCTCTGGTTTTTGAAATCAGGCAAGTGCAACTCCCAGCTAACACCCAGAGCAGTACGTCTCAGATCACCTGGAAATCTTGTTAACAAGCAGATTCTGATTCAGTATGTCTGATGTGGGGCCTGTGATTCTGCATTTCTAATAACCTGCCAGGTGATGCCTCTGTTATTAGTCTGGGGATATCACACATAGAGTAGCAAGGATTTAAAGGGCCTCTTCTCCTCACTCCTTGAATTTTGCAGACTTCAGACTCCTAAATGATTTGGCACAAGTTACGATTCTTCACTTAGTATAGCTGATGAAAAAGCTCAAATCAAAGTATCTTGCAAATCCTCTTGTTGGGGGAAGAGAAGAGAGACATATATGCCAATCCACCTTTCTGACCTTCTTTCCGACACGTTCCCCTAATCTTGCCACTAGAATTTTTGAGAGACATTTGGACTAGTGCCATCCAATTCGTGCCAACTTTCTTTTTACTTTTCCTAGTTAGATGAGTATGGATTGGACTCAAGAGTTTTTTTGCTGGAAAAGGGTAAGCCTTTACTCTCCAAATATGGACTTATCTATTAATTGAACATCCCTTCTGTCTAAATTCCATGCCTATTTCCACATTTGAGCTTATGTGGAACAGGATACTCAAACATTATTGTGTTCAAGAGGTATTTTCTTCATTTTATAAACAAGAAAACTGAGACCCATTAAGGTCATACCATTGATCAGCGATAGAGCCAGACCTAGATCCCTAATTTTCTAACTCTTACATTTAAAATTTTTTTCTTTTATATTTAGTTGACATATAATAGTTGTACATATTTATGGGATACATAGTGATATTTCAATATATGTACACAATGTGTAAGGATTGAATCAGGGTAATTAGCGTATCCATCACCTGAATCATTTTCCTTTTTTTGTGTGTGTTGGGAACAATCAAAATCCTCTTTTCTAGCTATTTGAATATATACAATAAATTATTGTTATCTGTAGTCACTCTACAGTGCTTATAGAACAGTAGGACTTATTCCTCTTATGTAGCTATAATTTCATATCCACCAACCAATCTCTCCCTATCCTCCTTTCCCCTCTACCCTTCCCGGACTCTAGTAACCACTATTCTACTCTCTACTTCTATGAGCTCATCTTTTTTAGCTTCCATATATGAGTGAGAACATGTGGTATTTATCTTTCTGTGATTGACGCATTTCATTTAACATAATGTCCTCCAGGATCATCCATGTTGTTGCAAATGACAGGATTTCAGTATTTTTTGTGGCTAAATAGTATTTCATTGTGTCCATACACCACATTTCTTCATCCACTCATCTGTTGATGGACACATAGCTGAGTCCATCCTGGCTTTTGGGAATAGTGTTGCAATAAACATGGGAGTGCAGATATTACTTCAATATACTGATTTTCTTTCTTTTGGGTATTCTACCCAGCAGTGGGATTGCTGGATCATATGGTAATTCTATTTTTAGTTTTTTGAGGAATCTCCATACTGTTTTCCATAATGGCTGTACTAATTTACATTCCTACTAACAGTGTACAGGGGTAACCTTTTCTCCACACTTTGCCAACATTTCTTATCTCTTATCTTTTTGATAATAGCCATTCTAACTGCAGTAAGATGATTTCTTATTGTGGTTTTGATTTGCATTTCCATGATGATTACTGATATTGAACATTTTTTTCATATACCTATTGGCCATTTATATGTCTTCGTTTGAGAAATGTCTATTCAGATCCTTTGCCCATTTTTAATGGGATTATTATTATTAATTTTCTTGCTGTTGAGTTGTTTGAGTTCCTTGTATATTCTAGATATTAATCCCTTGTCAAATGAATAGTTTGCAAATATTTTCTCCCAGTCTGTAGGTTGTCTCTTCACTCTGTTGATTGTTTCCTTTGCTGTACAGAAGCTTTTTAGTTTGATGTAGTCCCATTTGTCTATTTTTGCTTTGGTTGCCTGTGCTTTTGCAGTCTTAGCTGTACAATTGTTGCCCAGATCAATGTCATGAAGTGTTTCCCCTGTGTTTTTTTCCAGTAATTTTATAGTTTCGAGTCTTACATTTAAGTCTTTAATCCATTTTGGGTTTATTTTTGTATATGGTGGGAGACAGGGGTCTAGTTTCATTCTCCCACATATGCATACCCAGTTTTTCCAGCACTATTTATTGAAGAGGTCGTTCTTTCCCCAATGTATGTCAAAAATCGGGTGGCTGTAAATAGGTGGATTTATTTCTGGGTCCCTATTCTGTTCCATTGATCTATGTATATGTTTTTATGCCAATATCATGCTGTTTTGGTTACTATGGTTTTATAGTGTTAATATATTTTGAAGACTGGTAGTATGATGCCTCCAGCTTTGTTCATTTTGCTCAGGATTACTTTGGCTATTCAGGGTCTTTTGTGGTTCCATACAAATTTTAGAATTGTTTATTCTATTTCTGTGAAGAATGTCATTGGTATTTTCATAGGGATTGCATTGAATTTGTAGATTGCTTTGGGTAGTAGGATCATTTTAACAATATTAATTCTGCCAATCTCTGAACATGGAATGTATTTCCATTTTTTGTATATCCTTTTAAATTTATCTCATCAGTGTTTTTTAGCTTTCATTGTAGAGATCTTTTACGTCCTTGGTTAAATTTATTTCTAGGTATTGTATTTTTTGTGGCTATTGTCCATAGAATTGCTTTAATGATTTCTTTTTCAGCTAGTTTGTTATTAGTGCATAGAAATGCTACTGCTTTTGTGTACTGAATTTGTATATTGAAACTTAACTTAATTTGTTTATTAGTTCTAAGAGATTTTGGTGGAGTCTTTAGGTTTTTCTATATATAAGATCATGTCATCTGAAAAGAAGGGCAATTTGACTTCCCCTTTTCCTATTTGGATGCCCTTTATTTCCTTCTCTTGCTGAATATCTCTGGCTAGAACTTCCAGTATTATGTTGAATAAGATGAAAGTGGGCATCCTTGTTTTGTTCCAGTTCTTAGAGGAAAATCTTTCAGTTGTCCCCCATTTATTATGTTAGTTGTGGTTTGTCATATATGGCCTTTATTGTGTTGAGGTATGTTCCTTTTATACGTCATTTAGTGAGTGTAACTCCTACATTTCTGCTGTTTCTTCAGCATAGCGAAGCAGCATGAAAGCTCAGGTGAGCTAGGTGGATTACAAACTGATTTGTCAAATGGACCTTGCTTTGAAAGGCATTTTGGCTAGGGGTTGGTATTCTCAAGTGAAACCGTAACTGTGCCACCCCTGAGAAGGCTGTGTTCTGCTATACTTGGCTTGTGCATTGTGATTGTTCTCAGCTCTGAGATATGATCCAATAATTAAAAACACATCTCATTTCCCTCTTGGAGTTTTTGTTAGTACTTTATGTGGATAAGGTTTTATTGGGATAATTATTGTAAATGTAGCACACATGAAGGGTAGCTCCAAATGCATTTTTAGAGCATAAATGTATGGTAATGAATTTCATGGCGACTCACACAAATCTCCTTGCCCTGAAAGCTACCAGCAGGAAAGACATTACTGTCTATCAGAGAAATGACAGCTAGAAAGAAACTCCTCGTCTAAATTTTCCTTCTCTATGTATGACATGTCTTTCCCATAGAGCTCTTAAGACACTTCATGTTATCGGCGATACATGAGCATTCTTTTTATAAACTACCCTAGGGTTCTAAGAGACTCCGTGAGAGAACAAAAAGAGCATAGTAATCCTAAGAAACTGGCTGAATGTAACAGTCTCTGCACCTCCTAATGAGAGTTGGAATGGAATCATGAGAGCAGCATTGTGTTAGCCCCATGGCTAGTTTCCTCTTAGACTGGGTCAGGAGCTTCAGAGAACCTGTCCCCTCGATGTAGAATGTGGTCTCCTGACTTGTGACTATGCTTTTATTTGTTTCTCCATTTGAGAGATGCTTTCTGTGAGAATAGAGAGACCTCTGTCCCCCCCATGCACACCTTCTCCAGCAGAACCTGCATTCTATGAAAACATAAACCCTTGCATAGCCCATTGAAAGTTAAGATAGAAAAAGGATGGAGGGGCCTGAATTGTATTGTATGTGAGAAAATTTCAGACCTTCATGCACCAAAATTGTAAAGAAAACAAATTTGAAAGCTGATCTGATACTGAAGTCTAAAATGGTGCTTCAAATGTAAAAAGTATTTGAAGCGGGCCAGAGAAAATGACCCACATGTACCAGTGAGTTTGAAACTCTTTTAGGACTAGCTATTAAATAATTTATATGTTAATACCCTTTGCAATTTTAAGATTAGTAATTCTGCTTTACACTTCAAGCAGTGTTTTATATTTCAATCAGAACCCTTTGGGTATGTGTTTTACTACTGGATTTAAAAGAAAATGTAAAACTCTTGCAGAGCCTGGCTGGCACCATCTGCATTTGGCAACTTCCTCTTTAGACCCCATAGCAGGCTGAATTGCTTTTGGTAAGATGGTGTAGTTGATAAAGTTGATCTTTGGAGCCATTAGCCTCCTTACTTTGCCTTCTTTTCTCTTTGTGCTATTTTACCTCCCTGTCCCCTTCTCACCCTAACCCACCCCCTCTTCCTTCAGGCTTACAGCACTATATATTATCTTCCTTCACTTTCTTCCTCCCTATTAAAATCTGCTCTGAGGAGTGGCTGTAATATCAGTCATTTACAACTCAGTATGAATTTAAATCAACTTTTCCCCTCTCACAGAGAGCTTCCCTCTAAGCTTTTTATCTCCAATTATAGAATTAAAGACTTTGTCCTTTGTTTAAGGAATTTAGGGCATTAATAAGCTTGTGGGGGAAGTAAATTTTGGGCCAAGTGGACCTTAATGGCATTTCAGAAATCGATGGATGATTGTAACATTCACAATTCTTAGCACAGTGGCTGGCACACCTAGTGGCAGTTTAATGAGGATTTGCTAATTGGATAAGTGGTTGTCTACTCCTCCTACCAATAAAGCTTTGGCTGTTAGACTTTTCTGGTTCCTTTTCAAAGTCTCCCATGTGGATACTGTGGGACTTGGGCACATTGTGAATCCTGATATTACACTGGAGTTTGATAATGAAAAGGTGGCAATATTTGAGAAGATTAAATCTTGCAGGATAATTCAATGAGCAGTCATAGGACAGAATCAGAAAGTTAAACAGACATATATGAATCTTCCAGAATTGAAAACTGTTGAAATTGCTGGAAGATTAGATCATATTAGGCATTTGCTGTAAACCTGCTCTGGCTGTACCTTCAAAGAAGGGTTTATTTCCTGACTGTCAGTCAACTGTGGCCTGATTAGAGGGAGCAGGATCTGAGGAGGTCAGAGTCTGGCTCTGGAGTCATTTCTGATGAGTTTTTCTTTCACCTAAAACACAGCAGGAAAAGTGAGTGCAAGGTGGAGAAGAGATTTACATTTTTTTCCCCTTATTGCTCATATGAAGCTTATATTTCCATTAAAAATCTTTTCACAGAAAGCTCTTGGAAAAATTGACCCCTGAAGCAAGCATTATTTGGAGAGTTTGGGACGTGGCTTTCTGGCAAGGTGTAGGGTTTGAATGTGATTAGCAGACAAGCCCTGTGCTGGGCCTCTTGGCTTTTGCTGGCGGGTGTTCATCTGTACACCACTCTGCCTTCCCTGTTTCTGCTACTGCTAGAAATGTCCCAGCTACTGTTCAGACATTCTCCCATTACATTCTCCAACCCTCCTTTATTGTTATTTGGGAGTGGTCCACCCTCTACGCACAGAAATCAATAATTGTAATTTTTCCCCAAGAAATCCTGGGAGGAGGGCGTGGTGGTTGAACTCCAATGAGGACACTTCTGCCCTAATCTGTAAGCCTATCTTACTGATATAAGGACAACTTCTATCAGCTTTAGGAGAGGAAACGGGAAGGAAAATAGGGGTGCTTTGCTCTTTCCTTGACAAACATATTTGCCTTAATTACTGGGCAACTTTTCATCCCCTACCTCTCACACCGCATTTCTAAGAAACCCCAGAGTTGCTTTTTTTTTTTTTGGCCTCATATTGTTTTTCAATAGGTTAAGGCTACAACTGTTATAAGCAAGGGCTTTTACTCCAGGGCTGTTAAAGTAGCCCTTTTCAAGCCTTCAAAATTTGTTTAGCAATTAAAATAAAAGAGAGATGAAATCTCACATATACATGTTTCATGTTTCTGTCTGACTATAATTTGAAATGCTTTTTAACCACAAACTTTTCATTAAATAGAAAATGTATTAATTATTCTCTTAGGAAGGGCAAAACACTCCCAGTGACCTGTCTAAAGAATCTCTTTAGTGACAGCTTCTGTCAAATTAGAGCAAGAATTGTACTGATTCTGAACAGTGTGGGGGAAAGACAATAAAATCAGGAAAATTTTAAGAATAACATCACTGCCCTAATAATTAGTTTTGGGCTGTGAAAAACTTCTAAGTGCTTTACTACAGGTATATTTGGAAAGATAAAAAAACTATTGCGTTCTAGGCTCAATAAAGCAAAATGGTAATCGTGAACAATCCTAAAGATCTTTCAGTAAGAAGATGTACCGAAATGTCTAAGAAGCTTGTGGCATTCTTTGAAAGAAAATTTTATATAATGGAGTTCAAAATCTCATTATAATGAGCTTGAAACAAGTATAAAAGTAATTAATACAACTTCTTTTAACAAGGACCTTTAATTAACTAAACCTTTTACTGAATTGTATTTTGCAGAAAGAGGTATATCAAAAGATAACCATTTTCTGGGTTTTTCAAAGTAGTATTTCTAGTGTATTGTGGGTTCACTATGGGTTAAACACAATCTTTTAAGCCTTTTACAGCTACATTACTAGTCTGGACTGATGCCATTGATGGTTGGAAAGATGACTCCAAGACCCAGCAATATCTTTAATCTTCAAATATTGAATTTTGTTCACTAATGTAACTTACTATACTGTACTCACTAAGGCAGGAAATTGGACTCGCAGAATTTTCAGTCATAAATTTTGAAAAATAATAGGATTTTCATGTTAACCCGTAGTTACCCAGACAAAAAATCATCAGACAAAATGCTCTAGTCTCAGATCCAAGAAAGAAAGGATTGGCCATGCTGGTGTGTCATTGTTTTTTTGTTTGTTTTTTTTTTAAAAAACAAAAGGTCTCACATATTTATTACTGAACCAGCTTATTAGCACAGAGCATATAAACAAAGAGAAAAATCACTTTTCCCAATGAAATGTGTCTGTCCGGATAATAGTGAGATTTCCAACTTGATATGGTAAGATGACAGTGACCTTGATACAGCATAAACATGTGTGCCATTACATCATGTACAACTCCTTATAGACCCAGCTTGGTTCTTCTCCAATGTCTCCTCTTGGAATTGTACCTGATTTTATTGCCAGTTTTCATACGAATCCATTGGGGAACGGGACGGTTTTGCTTCTGTTTCTTGGCCAGAAACCGCTTGATTCTGAAAGTCTTGTGAGAAGACTTCTCCATGATACCTTAAAAATCCTAGAAGATGTTGGGAAAACCCTATCAGACATTGGT
>VBSM01000568.1:21229718-21264470 GCA_008086735.1 Cheirogaleus medius | reverse complement strand
CTCGGCCTCCCAGAGTGCTAGGATTACAGGCGTGAGCCACCGCACCTGGCCTTACAGTTTCTCTTGAAGTTGATTTGAAGATTTATTCCCCTGTGGTCTGAGGAGATACATGATGTGAGTTCTGTTTTTCTGAAATCGTTGAGACGTTTTTTGTGGCCTAAGATATAATCAATTTTGGAGAATGTCCCATGCGCTAATGAGAAGAATGTATATCCTGTAGTTTTGGGGTAGAATGTTCTGTAAATGTCTGTTAGGTCCATTTTCTCTAGAGTCACATCTAGGTCCAGTGTTTCTTTGTTGATTTTCTGCTGTGATGATCTGTCCAGTTCTGTCAGTGGGGTGTTGAAGTCTCTGGCGATTATGATGCTACTGTTTATTTCTTTGCTTAGATATAGTAGAACTTGTTTTATAAATCTGGGAGCTCCTGTGTTAGGTGCATACATATTTAAGATTGCTTTGTCTTTTTGTTGAATTGCTCCCTTTACCATTATATAATGACCACCTTTATCTTTTTTTTTGCCATTGTTGATTTAAACTCTATTTTATCTAATATGAGAATGGCTTCATTTGCTTGCTTTTGGTTTCATTTGTATGGATATTTTTTTCCCCATCTCTTTACATTGGGTCTGTGTGAGTACTTGCATGTTAGATGGGTTTCTTGAAGACAACATACAGTTGGGTTGTGTTTTTTTCATCCATTCTGCCAATCTATGTCTTTTAAGTGGGGCATAAAGACTGTTCATGTTTAGTGTTAGTATTGATATGTGGGATACTCTTCTGTTCATCATATTGGATGATACCTTGTTGTTTTGTTTTCCCTCTTGTGCTATTTTTTATATGAGATGTGAACTTAATTTTGTAGTGTTTTTACACTGGTAGGTATCTATTGTGCTGTTCCATGTATAGCGGACTTTTAAGCACTTCCTATAGGGCACGTCTGGTAGTGACAAAGTCCCTTAGTGTTTGCTTGTTTGGAAAAATCTTTATTTCCTCATCATTTATGAAATTTAGTGTTGCAGGATACAAATTCTTAGCTGAGAGTTGTCCCGTTTAATAAGATTAAAAAGGGGGCCCCAATCCCTTCTGGCTTGTAAGGTCTCTGCTGAGAAGTCTGCCATTAGCTTGATGGGTTTTCCTTTGTACGTTAGTTGTTGCTTTTGTCTTGCAGCTTGGAGAATTTTCTTCTTCATTTTGGGTTTGGTGAGGTGGATGACTATGTGTCTTAAAGATATCCTATTTGCTATGAATCTTTCTGGTGTTCAATGACCATCTCGTATCTGGATATCTGAACCTCTGGTGATACCAGGGAAGTTTTCCTCAATAATTCCCTCAAATAGGTTTTTCATGCTTTTTGTTTTTTCTTCTTAGGAATACCTATAATTTGTATATTGGCTTGCTTTACATAGTCCCATATGTCTCTGAGTGATTGTTTATTCTTCTTTATTCTTTTTTGTGCACCTTTGACTGATGGAGTTAGTCTAATCTGAGAGCCATGTTTTCCAAGCTCTGAAATTCATTCTTTTGCTTATTCTAGCCCATTATTGAAGCTTTTTGCTGTATTTTGAAATTCCCTAAATGATTCTTTCATTTCTTTAAGTTCTATTATGTACTTTCTTATGTTGTCTATCTCTTTAGTGACTTGTTCATTTTTTCATTCATGTCTTAAAATTTGTTTTGACTTCTTTTTGTTGGTTTTCAACTTTCTCTTCAATCCCATTCATTTTATTTGCCTTCCATATTATGAATTCCATTTCTGGCATTTTGGTAATTTCCTTTTGGTTGGGGTCTGTTGATGTATTGCTGTAGATGTAGTTTGATCCTTTGGAGGTGTCAAACTAGCTTGTTTTTTCATGTTGTCAGAGTTCTTTTGCTGGTTACTTCTTATCTGAAACCTCTTCTCTTAGTCGAGGGCAGATAGGTTTGCAGTGCAACTGTGCTCCTTTGCTGCAAACTCTCCTACTTAGTGAAAAGACGGATAGTTCCCTAGATGGCACTTCTGTGTCCTACTCCAGAAGATTGACCCAGTAGGAGAGGGTCAGAAGCACTGAGAGCCTGTAATGCAGCCAATCTGCATTGTCCCAATCCGCTGTGATTGTCACAGTCCAAGGCTATGCTTGAGGATCTTTGTGCAGAGTGATGAGTTGTTCTCTAGGCTACTGATGGAACCTTGAATGGGGAGCTGGGCAAGTCTTTCTCCACAGAGATGGGCATTGTGGGAGACTGCTCTGTCCCGGTCTTTCCATGGTGGTGGCAATGGCAGCTGGTGAGGCTATCTAGGTGGTGGTCTTGGGTGTCAGAGCATTTGCTCCCCCCAGATCCAGGTGCAGTGGCAGCACATGGCTAGTTGGTCTGAGGCAGATTGTTGGGCCCAGGTGCGGGTCCCGCCAGGTGACAGTGTGGGAACTCTGGGGGAGAGGTTGCGGGTCTGAGGGCAGTGCAGGAGCCGCGGGGACAGGGTCATGGATCTGAGTGGCAGTGTGGGAGCATTGGAGGGGCTGCAGGGCCAGGCTGCTGGGTGGTTGGGGCTCTTTCCCAATGCAGGGCCTGCTGGGGTAGTTGCCATGGGGCTTCTCAGGTGGCATTGGCGGCTCCTGCTCTGTTTAAATCGCCTGGGCGGAGGGGTGAGCTCAGCTTACAGTCATGGAGCATACATCTGTTCTCCTTGCTCCCTCCCTGGCCAGGCAGGGGTGATGCAGAGATAGTAGCAGCAAAGCTGAGCCCTCTGGAAACCAGGTGCTCTGTACCCAAGAGCTCAGAATGGCATGAGTTGCAGTGACCTGGAAATGGAAGCCAGCGTGTCCCTGCTGTACTCACTGTCCTATCTACAGTCTACAGTCTACAAGCAGCTCCCTGATCAGTCTGGAAGTCTGCGGTGGTGGTAGGGGCCCCCTCACAACTCGGGTCACAGTGTCCACAGAGGGGAGAATGGTGTCCCAGGGTTCTCTCCTTCTATTCTTCCCCGTATGTGGATGCTCCCCCCAGGTACTTTCTGATCTTGCCAAGTGGCTCACTCTGTCTCCTTCTCCTTCACTCTTAGTGTCTCCCATTGCTTCTCTGATGATACACAGTGCTCTCTCCAAGAAGGTCCATCTGTAAGTGGGCATCAATTTGCAACTTTTGGTCCTCTCCTTTTGCAGGGTGCTTCTAGTCCACCATCTTGGCCTATAATTCATGACAGATTCTTCCAATCTTCAAAACACATTTGACCACACCCCCCAGGAAGCCACATGAATAGGTTGTGGGCTGGAGATGAGCATGGGATGGGGAGAGGGATTCCAATCTTTGGTCCTGGTATGCTGGGTATTCATTTGGGTGCTGGATATATGGGTGTTCAGTTTGTGAAAATTCACTAAGCTTTGTACTTACAACTTGTGCACTTTCCTGTATATATTATATCTCAATAAAAGTCTATAGAAAATGAAGTACATGAAATGCAACCTTGAAGGTATTTTTCAATATAATAAAGCCAGGATAGTTAATGAGCACTGGAATGGGAGTTTGTAGACTTAAGTTCAGAATAAGTTCTTGCACTAACTCACATGAATGAGTAATAATAATGCAGAGGTTTAAGTGGCCTAATAAATAATGCCCTTACTTTTCTTTCTCCAGTTCTGAACTGACCAAGAGAGACAAAGAAGTAAAGCAGATAGAGATCAAGAGAGTTTCAGAGTTTCATTGCTGATAAAAGTGCTAGAGAGAGTGGCTTAGGTGTGTTTTCCAAGTGGGATTCTTACTTCTGAACCCCAGAGTTAAGCAGAGATATCCACCTAGACAGAAGAAATGCAAGGGCACCAGAGGTCTAGCCCACAAGAGGGATCTTACTGTTGTGAGTAGACTAGCACTTATTCCCTCTAAAAGGGAATAGATCCCCACTGGCTACACATGTCCTTTTCCTGCCCCCAAATCTACCAGTAGAATTCCTTCCTTCTGTGAAAAGGAAAATGCAAGGCTGAAGAGAGGTCAATGATATTACACTAATTGATGTTTCTCTACTTGGGAACATGAAGCCAAAAGAAAGGGTGTCTCCCAGAATTCCTCAACTAATGACGAGAGCAATTTTGGCTGTGATAATGATACAGTGAGACACAGGGCTAAATGTTTGCCCATATAAGCTTTCACGTATATTATCTAATTGCATTCTCACAGTAACTGTTATTACCTCCATTTTATAGATGAAGTAACCTACCTAAGGTCACATAGCTAGGCAATGGTGGAGCCAGGTTTGAAACACAGACTCTAAAATCTATACTTTTAGAGGTTGCTGTAGCATAGTAAAAAGTAGAGATGGGCTTGGGATGTCTGGGTTTAAAAGTGAGTACCACTTGCTAGTTGTGTGGCCTTGGGAAAGTTACTAAACTTCTCATTAGTTTCCACATCAGCAAAATGGTGATGTTATTACTCTTCACTGGAACTCAATATCCTTATCTGTGCAATGTGTAGAATAGATTAGAGCAGTGGTTCTCAAAGTGTGGTCCCTGGACCAGAAGCATCACCATCACCTAGGAACTTGTTAAAAACAATCCTACTAAATCAGAAACTCTGGGGTAGGGCCTGGCAATCTGTGTTTTGTTTGTTTGTTTATGTTTTGAGACAGAGTCTCACTCTGTTGCCCATGCTTGAGTGCCGTGGCATCAGCCTAGCTCACAGCAACCTCAAACTCCTGGGCCGAAGCCATCCTTCTGCCTCAGCCTCCTGAGTAGCTGGGACTACAGGCATGTGCCACCATGTCCGGCTAATTTTTTCTATTTTTAGCAGAGACAGGGTCTAGCTCTTACTCAGGCTGGTCTCAGACTCCTGACCTCAAGCCATCCTCCCACTTTGGCCTCCCAGAGTGCTAGGATTACATGCGTGAGCCACCTCGCCCAGCCACAATTTGCGTTTTAATGAGTCCTTAAGGGGATTCTGGTACATGCTGACATTTAAGATCCACTGTTCTGGATATTCTCGACATTTTGTTCTAGTTTTGTCATCCTGATCTCTAATCTCAATGTTTCCAGTTACCCTCTCTTCTTGTCAGGTGTTCACCCTATTTGAGGAGACACTGCTTCATCCTCAGGAAGCTCCCACTGTTAGACTGGTGGGGGCAGGGGCACAGAACTGCCTTGAGGAATGTCCTTTCTGTTGGGAAAAGCACAATATTTTAGTCTCTTGGTGAAGCCCTGAAGTGGGGCTTTAGTTAGGACTGCTTCCCTACCCCAGATTATGCTAGTGACAGGTGAGGGAACAGAGATGAAAGCACAGCTCCTCAGTCCAGACTAGAGTTGGTATTTGGCTGCAGCAGCTGCCGGGAGTAGCTAGGCTAGAGGTTTGGCCTGAATTTCAGACTCCTATAGTATTAGGCTGTGGGAAAGTTAGCAGACTGCTTTTTCAGCACTTTTCCTGACTTTCCTGGCCTCTCTCTTACTGCATTTGTCCCTACCTCCAGCCCCTGCATTGCCTGGGAATTCTGACTTCCTATGTCAGCCAGACAGGATTTGTCAGAGCAGGACCAGGACCTGAAAAGAAACAGTAGGTTGGGGCTGTTAAGGGCACCTTAAAACATGCCTTTGTATTATATGGCAATGGATAAATCCTCATTAACACCTCAACACTGCTAAGGGATAATATTTGGTAATTATGTGAAAGTGCTTTTACAAGTTATATAAATAAAGGGTATTATTATTATGAAGAGTACTGAATTAGACCCTTGGGCAAACCATAGGTTTCCAATAAACCAATATAGGGGTTTACAGATGTCTACAATGTGTGATTTGAGGGGTGTCACTTAACATCTTAGCACAGATTAATTTGTCAAATAACTAGCTGTTACCTTGGCAATTGAAGCAGGGCTCTGACAGTATGGGACATGGGATAGGAAAGTTTTGTCTGGATGCTGAGGGTAAGGGCAAGAGGCCTAGAGGGAACTTCTGGGACTAAGTGATATACCATGTGTAAAGTACCTAGCACAGTACTCGGCATGCAGAAAGTACTTAATAAGAAACAACAGATTAAGGTAGGAGTGTCTGGAAAAATGGGGAGCATGGGCTACTGCTTAGGGGGAGCAGTTTGGAGGAAGGCTAAGGCACTGAGTGAGTGGTAGCTAAGGACATGTTGGAAAGGGGAGCGAATGAGAAGGGGGTACAAAGGGTGGGGGAAGCAAGTCAATTTGGCTGACCTGTTGAGAAATGTAAGGGCTATTCGAAGGCCCTTGGCATTCTCATGCTGAAAGACCTAGGAAGGTGATGAAAAAAGGACTGGTTTTATTTTGCAGTTAAGGGGGTTATTTTAAATCTTTTGAATTTCACTCTAAGCTGCCTTGGAAATATCTATGCCACACAGAAATCATGCAGGTCGGTAACCTGTTGGCATGAGAAATCACATTCTGTTCTCTGGACGCTCCTGACAGAATAATAATACATTATAGCAAAATCAAGAGAATTTACATGACTCATGTAGCTTTCTTTTTTTTAGAAAAAAAAACCTGTGCTTAGCTGTATGAAAGAAACAAAATTCAGGCCAATGTTTCCCTTGGGTCAAACAAAAAACTGGTTGAAAGCAGATCACGGCTCTGTTAGTAACTGTGTGACTTTAGAAACTCACATGCCCTGTCCAGGTGTACCTTTCTTCCCCAGAGAGCAGATGGTTTCCAAGATCCTGCTTTGGATTTTCAAGTCTTTGGTACTCAGTAGGCTTTTGTGCTTCTTCCTTCCCCATGATGGCCCTCAGCTCCGCTGGCTAATTTCAGAAGGCGAGGGACTGCTACAAAGTTTGCATACAGACTGTAATCATGAATGCATAAAAAGCAAGACAGGCCCCAAGCACCAGTTATCATCATCATCAAACCCTGCCACATCCCGGGGAAACAGAACAAGGACTCCAGGAAGGAATTATGTCCTGATTCTAGATACCAAAATGTCACATTGTGTTGGCCAATTGCTGCAGATGTTGTCAAGCAAGAGGCATCATGAGACATTAAAAATTCTCTTTGTGAGCGTAGAGTGCCAAACATCAGTCTTGCCTCTCTCCAGAGTTACAAACTGGGCTGCAGGCTGGTCTCTTCCTTTCTCCCTTCAACTCCCTGATGTGGCTCAAAGCCAAGGGCAGGGTTTCCTGGCCCACTGGCAGTCTTTCATCTGGCCCGATCACTGGGCTCCTCTGGAAATGTCTCTGCAAAAGTTATAAGCATAACACAGTGGCTTGTTCTTTTCGGTGGGCTGCCTGCATGCAAGCGTGATTTAAACGAACTCTTTAAATGATTGCTAGGACTTTATCTGGGAAACTGCATAAAGCTGGTTTGATTGGGAGTGTATACTTTGTGGAGTTTTAAATTTGCTTTATATTTGTCCTGCTTCTAGCTCTTTTCATCATTTTTTCACCAGCCCCTAGCTATTTTAACTCAGCAACATTTCCCCTCCCTTGGGACTCTGGTTTTCTCTCTTGCTCTTTCTCTGTCCTCCCTAGCCACAAGGCACTTGGACAGAGACCAGGGTGTAAGGGTTACCCTTCTTCATGTCCTGCCTTTTCTCTATGCTCACCAGCCTATCCAGAGCTCCTGCTGCTTCTGCCTCTCTTAGCCTCATTTTATATGTCTTTGAGATTCTGGGAGCATCGCTGGAGCCACATGATATATGTGAAAGCCATTTTAGCTTAAAGAAAGAACAGTGTTCGCAGTGTCAGGTTTCTGAATAAATTGTGATTGGGCTGATGAGCCTGAAATAGGTTGGCAGGAAAATGGGCTTTGTATGTGTTTTTCCTATACCTGGAATGCTATTCCCAGCTTTTTACCTTCTAAACCTAGCTAACCACTATATCTATTATTTCTGCAAAGCTCAACTTAGACATCTTCACTCTCCCTGGGAAGCTTTCAATAAACCCTGCTTTACTGGTTTTGTTCCCCTCTTACGTATCACTTATAACAGCTAACATTTATTGGTTACTTCTTATGTGCACTTTATATTTATTAACTCATTTAGTCCTCACAATCATTCTGTAAGATAGGCACTCAATTATAATTCCCATTTTACAGATAAAAAAACTGAGGCGCTGATAGGTTAAGCAATTTGCCCAAAGATATACAGTTAAGAGGTGGTAAGGCTGAAATTCAAACCCAGGCATTAAGGCTCTAAAACCTATACTTTACTGCTTTTCCCTTCCCTAGCATAGCTAATGAAGCATTTATTGCCACTAGCATAATTATCCAGTTTCTTGTCTGTGTCCACAACTAGATTAAAAACTCTATGCAGGGCAGGGGTGGTGTCTTATTTATTTCCATATCCCTAAGACCTGGCACAGTGAATGGTGCAAAATGGATGCTCAATAAATGTTAAATGAATGAATGAATAAATGATTTTGTTGAAGTAGAAAGTACAAGGCTTTTGGAATTAGATTTGAATCCTGGCTCTGCCTGTGTAATCCTGGTAAAGTTATATAATTTTTTGTGCCTCAGTTTCTTCTTTTGTAAAACAGGAATAAAATATATGGCAAAATCTTATCCTAAAGATTAAATGAGATGCTGGTTTTAAAACACGTAGCACAGTAGAGGTTCTCAGTGGTTTCATTCATCCATCCATCCATTCATTCAACAAATAATCACTGAGCACCTGATATGTGCCAGGCACTATAATATTGGGTATACACTGTGAACAAAACAGAGCTCCTACATTGTGAACTTACATTGTAGTAGAGGAGGGGGACAAAATAAATAAGTGAACAAGTTTAAGAATATAAAACATTTATAAAGTAAATCAAGATTAACTGGAGGGTTACTTTATTTTATTTTATTTTATTTTATTTATTTATTTATTTATTTATTTTGAGACAGAGTCTCACTCCGTTGCCCAGGCTAGAGTGAGTGCCGTGGCATCAGCCTAGCTCACAGCAACCTCAAACTCCTGGGTTCGAGCAATCCTTCTGCCTCAGCCTCATCCTCCCGAGTAGCTGGGACTACAGGCATGCGCCACCATGCCCGGCTAATTTTTTCTATATATTTTTAGTTGGCCAATTAATTTATTTCTATTTTTAGTAGAGACGGGGTCTCACTCTTGATCAGGCTGGTTTTGAACTCCTGACCTTGAGCGATCCGCCCACATCGGCCTCCCAGAGTGCTAGGATTACAAGCGTGAGCCACCGCACCGGCCTGAGGGTTACTTTATTTAGGTAGGAAGATCAGGAGGTCTCCAAGAAGCAATGCTGACATTGAGGCTTAAAGAAAAAGGAGCCAGCCACGTGAAAAGCCAGGGGAGGATCATTCCAGATAGAGGGAATAGTCAATACAAGGGCCTTGAGTTTAGAGAGAGATCAAAGTGTTCAAAGAAGAAAAAGGAGGCTAAGATGGCTGGCACCTGGTGAATGAGGAGGAGAGGAGTGAAAAATGAGCTTGGAGAGACAGGGGAAGCCAGATCATTAAGGGTCTTCCAGTCCTTGTTAAGGATTCTGGATTAATCTAAAACTGTAGCTAGGTTTTAAGTGAAGGAGTGGCATGGCCTAATTGATATTTTTAACAACCCGTTTTGGCTGGTTGTGTGGTGTGTGGATTTTAAGGGGGAAGAATAGAATGGAAGCCAGTTGACAGCTTATTGAAGTAGTCCAGATGAGAAATTACAGTAGCTGGGACTAGGGTGGCAGCAGTGGAGATAAAAAAAAAAGTTATATTTGAGATATATTTTAGAGGTAGAACTATCATAACTGGCTAACTGATTAGATATTGAGGATGGTGAAAATGAAGGACTCAAGAATGATTTACAGCTTTGGGTTTGAACAACTGGGTGGATGGTGGTTTATTTATTGAAATAGGGGTGACTGAGAAAGGAATAGACTTGGGAGAAAAACAAGAGTTATATTTAAGAAATGTTAAGTTTGAAATGTCTACTCCACATCAGAGGAATTATCAAATAGGCAGTTGGATAAGTTTGGAGGTTGTGATGGTTAATTTTATGTGCCAGTTTGACTGTGTTAAGGGATGTCCAAATAGCTGGTAAAACATTATTTCTGAGTGTGTCTGTCACGGTGTTTCTAGAAGAGATTAACATTTGAATCAGTAGACTGAGTAAAAAAAGATTCACCCGCACCTAATACGATGAGCATTATCCAACTCATTGAGGGCCCAGATAGAATAAAAAGTCAGAAGAAGGGCGAATTTGCTATCTTTTCTGGAGCTCGGACATACATCTCCTCCTGTCTTTGGACATTAGAGCTCCTGGTTCTGGGGTCTTTGGACTCTGGGTTATACCAGCGGCCCTTCAGTTCTCAGGCCTTTAGCCTCAGAGTTGGAGTTATGCCTTTGGCTCCCCTGATTCTCAGGCCTTCAGACTCAGACTGTATTATACCACCAGCCTTCCTAGTTCTCCAGCTTGCAGACAGCCTATCGTGGGACTTCTCAGCGTCCATAATCATGTGAGCCAATCCTCATTATAAATCTTCTTTTTATCCATCTATCTATTGCCTATTGGCTCTCTTTCTCTGGAGAACAATGACTAATACAAAAGTCCAAGGAGAGATCATAGTTGGGGAATACCAATTTAGAAGGCATTTGCCTATGAATGGTATTTAAGATTATGGGAATGAATGAGATTACCTAAACAAGACTATAGATAGAAAAGAGAATAATAACAATAACGATAATAGTAATGATGATAATTATAATGATAATAATGAACATGTATATAGTGCTTATTATATGCTAGGTACTGTTCTAAGTGCTTAATATATATATTCACTCATTTAATCTTAGCAATAACCTATGAGGTAGGGGCTATTAATATTATTATCCCTACTTTACAAATGAGGAATTTGAAACACTGATAGATTTAGGCAAATTGTCCAATTTCACACTAATTAGCAGATAGGATTCAAAACCAGGCAGTTTGGCTCCCAAGTCCATTTTCTTAACTGCTATGCTATTATTGCTTCTCGAGAGAAGAGGGTCCAGAATTAAGCCCTGGGGCTCTATTACATTTAGAGAACAAGAAGAGAAAGACCCAGCAAAGGAGACTGATAAGGAATAACTAGCAGAGTGTGGTGTCATGCAAGCCAAGCAAATAAAGGATATCAATAAGAGGGAAGTGTTTAAGCATGTTGAATATTTTTGAGCCATTAGAGGACAGAGAGGTTTCCCATGGATTTGTCAATATGGAGGTTCTAGTGTCCTGACAAGAGCAGTTCCTTCCTTATTAGTATTTGCCATTTTCCAAGACACTCCCTTTTTCAGTCACTACCTTCCTTTTTCGACCTTCATGACTCCCTTTAGTACTATAATTGGCCTCTTCAGCTATGAATTTCATATACTACTAGGTATGTGCAATAAGATCATTTCAATTTCCTACAGGATGTATTCTGAGTGACATTTTATATTTGAACTTTTATCTCACTGTCTTATTTTGGGATGTCACAGTCTAGTTTCCTTGACTTTTAAATTTTCTTCTGGAGATATTTTCCTATGTCATCGAAGGAGTTACATAAGAGCCTCTCTCCTTAGTTCCACTACTCCCACTTCCTCAGCTGGTTGATTCAGAGTGGGAAAGAGGACAAGATTCCTGGCTGTTTCTGAATGGCAAACTCAAGCACTATGTCACTAGGCAATTCTGATGTACAGCACTTCTGCCCTACTATTCCCATGCTTGAGTAATTGAGAGACAATTTCTGAAGCCTAAATCTCCCTCCAGCAAGGATAATGATTCCTATTAGGCAGTTTAGAGTAAGGACAGGTCACATGACTAGCATCTCTAATTAGCCCCTCACCAAGTTCTAGTTTAGATTTCTTATTTAGGGCACAGTGGTAGTTAGAAAGGGTGTGATTCATTTCTGCCAGTGTGTGTGAACACATCTGAATACATCAAAAGGAAACTCATTTCCAGATGGAGTCCTCTTGAACAGTGCTGCCTGGGGAGGGTGAACAGTGGCACATCTCAGCCTCAGTAGGACAAGGCACTTGGAGAGGGAGGTTCCCCTTGCTCTCTGCTGAGGAAAAGCAATGCCCTGGACAGGATGTCGTAAGCCTGTGGATTCTCTCTCAAGCTCAGGAGAGCAGATGGCATAAGCACAGCAGGGGATTGACAAGTGCTTATCACTACTTCTCACTAACTTTCTCAAAACATGTCAACATTGGCCTTCCCTGGAGATCTCAGTCAAGGCGTTGCTTTAAAGGAGAGCATTCACAGAGCTGAGTTCAGGGAGAATTCACAGAGCATTTACACAATTCAGTGAGCCAAGTTCTTCAGTGAGCTGAGTTCCTCACTTCTATTTGCTATTCCATGTGCGATCTGGAGCTCTTAGGGGTCAAGAAGTCAAGGCCCTTGACCTCTCCTCACAAAAATGACTTCTTCCTATAGAAATGGTTCAGGCTAAATAGCTATCCCAAAACACTGACTATTTAATTTTATTTGTACTTTTTTGATCTTTCAGAATCATGGAAATCCCTGAGCATAGGTAGAGGAGCAATTATCATTGGTGTTGAAGACACCAGTGAAAAGCAATGAGTTATAGGAGGGCCTGCAATCCTGGGATAGTAGGATCGACCTGCAGACTGGTGGGAGGATAAAGAGCCTGTGGAGGGAGCGATCTTGAAGGCACCTAAAGAAAGTGAAATTGGAATGGTGAGGGCGTTTTGGGGGCAAATTACCTTCTAGGAACAGAGATGAGACAGAGAGAAAATAGTCTGTGAGATGATGAAGGCCCACATGAGTAAGAACAAGTGAAGCCCTCACTCTTTGCCATTATCCCTCCTATGGATCTAGAAGTGGGCAGGAAGAGATCCTCCAGACTTTTATTCCACCCAGAACTAAAAGCAAAGAAATGCACGAAGTGAACAGAAAGGAAGGCAGAGGGGCCTTACCATTAGGTCAGAAATAGAAACATCTGAAACTTTCCACTGGAAAAACTTGGCAGGATTAGACCCTCGTGGGACCTTAAAGGAATCTCAATTTAACTCTTATTGGCCTGCATAGTGCAAGGGTGTGGTGTGCTTGGAAGAGGTTGCAGTCCCGGGAGAGAAACGTGACCATGAAAAGTTTCTTTCCTATGTGGGAGTTGAGGATGGAATATTCCTTTTTTTATGTTTTTGTAAACGACTTTAGACTTGCTGGAAACTTGTGATCACATTGAAACCTGTCTCAAGGTCTGCTCTTCACCTCGACCAAGTCCCACCCTGTCAATGATGACTTTACCTTCTTTTGAGTTTCCAGGGAGAATATATTTTCAAAGCCAAGCAATCAATTTTTATGGGTCTCTGCCTGGAATTTAACTTTAGAGTAAGATTCTTTACAATAAGGACAGTTTATTGGCCAAAGTTAGATCCAAGTTGTAACCAATGGAGTAGCCAATGTAACAGTTTCAAACTGGTGAACACAAGGAGCAATCAACCAGGATTTTCCAGAACTCCATCAGAGCTTGAGGCTCACCCAAAAGGAAGTTGGTGATGAAATAATGCTGGAACAATTTTTCTGGGTCTCTGGGGGTTTTGTTTCTGAAGAATTAGCTTGGGCCTTAAAATCTACTCTAGCCAAAAAAGTAGAAGTCCAAGGGGTAGGATTTCAGGGGTCACATTCCTAAAAATATATCACTTCTCCCACCTTTTGGCAGATGACTAAAATTATTTTAGAAGGAGACAGATTTTTCATTCCATAATCCTTCTTTGACTCTGCTAAACTTCCTAACTGGGGCCATGGTCACAGTTACACAGAGGTGTTAGATCCTTTTTGAGAACAGGCTTTCTTAGCAGAAAGGAAGGATAGAGCTAGCACAAGAGTATTGCTTGCTTGAAGTGGGAGTGGCAGGCACTGGGAGGGTAAAAGAGGGAGAGACTGGAAATGTGAAAGCCAAATTACTGACTTCATAGTTTTGCAAAGGATGACTAGCCCTATTCAAATAGGGAACTTTAGGGAAATTCACCTCAAGTCAATGGTAAGATTCTTCAAGCAGCTAATGCTGTCAGCTATCTGATGAGTCAGCACTGTGCATCTGGGAAGTATAGGAAGGGCTTTGAAGATATTTTGCATGCAAGTTACACCATTTCTGACCTAGCAGTTCTTTTGACCTTCCCTGTAAGCTTGATGAACCCTGGAATATTTTTCTTCTTTCAAAAATGCCAATTTCTGATCAGCCTGGTTTGATCAGATGTTTCCTTTTCTAAATTATTGAATTATATCCAAAAATCCATAGATTATTCAAAAAACAATTTATTTTGGGTAAATTATCTTGTACATAATGGAGACCTTGTTAGAGTTGTACATAAAACCACTTGCTAATTAAAGAGACACATTGGCATTTCCTTTCATAGGGAAAAGATTACAGCAAAGGACAACCAATCTCCAGCGTCAGGGTCTAGCAAATGCTGGATCTCCTGGGATACTATTTACTGAGCTCCTCCTCAGCGTTGGCAGGGAGAATTTGCTGTTGCAACTGGGCAGTGGCCTTGCTCTGCAGCAGAACAACAGTCATACAATCAACATTCAAGATAGAAAGATGTCTGAAGTTCCTCTTTCTTGTTCAAATAGATACCACAGACACCTCTATTATCTTTCCAGCTTGTTTTACCAAAAAAGGTTTTGTTGATTTTCATTTCAGCTGAGCTGGGGTGGACCAATGACTGGAGGTAGAGGAGTAGCAGATGGCTCACAGAGTTCAAATGGATGCAGGGGAAATTGGGGTGTGTTTGCAGCATTTTTATACTCTGTGGAGTGCTTGTGTGGAGGAACATATGCTGAAAGAAGTGACTTATGTATTCCCTTCCAAGTAAAACACTCTCAGTCTATGTGACATCACACTAATAGGCTTTAAGCAGCCAGCATTGCAGGAAGATGTGCCATTGCCAAAAGCCCATCACCAGCTCCCAGAGAATACCCAGCACTTCTGCATCATCTTTTTTATTAACTTGTAAACAACCCTAAACTGTTAGCTTAATTGTAGCAGCAACAAGAAAAGGAGACAGAGGCAAATAGCTGGGAGAGTATTAGGTTAAATACATGCTTATAACCAGCAATACTTCTTCCTGTCCTTCAAGTAACCCTGCCTTTAATCAGGTGGAATGATTGGTTAAAGGATAAATTGAGTTGAAGAATAAATTCAAGATAAAACATTTTAGATTTTTGCCCTTGAGGTAGCTGATCCTGAAAAATCTGACACACAGCTGAGGCTCAAATATCAATGTTTAGTTCAATAAACACTGAGAAGTGTAAACATTTGGGAATAAAGAACAAGGTTAAAAATTATGTCATATTTTTATTGGAATAAAACAACATTATGATTACATTGAAGGAGAACAAAAAAGAACAAAAAATCATTCACAAGCTCTCTGACATAGCAGCATCACTTTTGGATGTCCCATCTAGCTTTCAGACAAATGCATGCACATTTTTTTACATAGTTGCATCTGAAATGAACATAGTCTGCTTTTTTCTCATAGCATTATATCCTAAACATTTTCAATGTCTCCAACTAATCTTCATAGTCTTTTTCAAGTTTTATTTGATTTTTTATGACTATAAGATTATTTTGAGTATTATAGAAAATTTGGAAATTGCAGAAAAGAATAAATCAGGAAAAGTATATAAATTGAGAAAGAGGAGGTCAAACTATCATTTTTTGCTGATGATATGATCTTATATGTAGAAAACTCCAAAGACTCCACCAAGAAACTCCTGGAATTGATAAATAAATTGAGCAAAGTCTCAGGTTACAAAATCAATGTACACAAATGAGTAGCATTCCTATACACAGTCAAGCTGAAAGTCAAATCAAAGACTCAATACCATTCACAATAGCCACAAAGAAAATAAAATACCTAGGAATACACTTAACCAAGGAGGCAAAAGATCTCTACAAAAGAACTATGAATCATTGAGGAAAGAAATCACAGATGACACAAACAAATGGAAAAACATATCATGCTCATGGATCAGTAGAATCAGCATTGTTAAAATATCCATACTACTGAAAGTGATTTACAGATTTAGTGCAATCCCCATCAAAATACTAATGTCATATTTCACAGATCTAGAAAAAATAATTCTATACTTCATTTGGAACTAGAAAAGAGCCCAAATAGCCAAAGCAACCTTAAGCAAAAAGGACAAATCTGGAGGCATCACATTATCAGACTTCAAACTATACTACAAGGCTATAGTAATCAAAACAGCATAGTATTGGCACAGAATGAGAGACATAGACCAATGGAACAGAACACAGATCCCAGATATAAAACCATCCACATACAGCCAACTGAACTTTGACAAAGCAGATAATAATATACACTGGGAAAAAGAATCTCTATTCAATAAATGGTGCTGGGAGAATTGGATAGCCACATGCAGAAGAATGAAACAAGATCTATATGTCTCATCACTCGCAAAAATTTATTCAAGATGGGTAAAAGACTTAAACATAAGGCATAAAACCATAAGAATTCTAGAAGAAAAATGTTGGAAAAACTCTTCTAGATATTGGCCTAGGCAAAGAATTTATGAAAAAGACCCCAGTGGCAATCACAGCAGCAACAAAAATAAATGGGACTTGATTAAATTAAAAAGCTTCTGTATAGCTAAGGAAATAATCAACAGAGCAAATAGACAACCTACAGAATGGGAGAAAATATTCGTAAGCTATACATATGAGCAAGGGCTAATAACAAGAATCTACAAAGAACTCAAACAAATCAGCAAGAAAAGAATCAACAACACCATTTAAAAATGTGCAAAAGACATGAAGAGAAGTTTTTCAAAAGCTGAGAGACAAATGGCCAAAAAACATATGAAGAAATGTTCTACATCACTAATCATCAGGGAAATGCAAATTAAAACAACAATGAGATACTACCACACCCCTGTGAAATGGCTTTTATTAAAAAGTCCAAAAACAATAGACGCTGGCTTGGATGCAGAGAGAAAGAAATGCGTATACACTGTTGGTGGGACTGCAAATTAGTATAACCCCTATGGAAAACAGTATGGAGATTCCTCAAAGAACTAAAAGTAGACCTATCATTTGATCCAGCAATCCCACTACTGTGTATTTACCCAAAGGAAAGTAAGTCATTTATCAAAAAGACACCTGCACTCGAATATTTATTGCAGCACAATTCACGATTGCAAAAATGTGGAATCAACCCAAGTGCCCATCAATTCATGAGTAGATTAACAAAATGTGGTATATGTATACCATGGAATAATACTCAACCATGAAGAAGGATGAATTAAGGCCTTTTGCAACAATTTGGATGAAACTGGAGATCATTATTCTAAGTGAATTAACTAAAGAATGGATAAAACAAACACCACATGTACTCACTATTAAATTGGAACTAACCGATGAGCACACACGTGCACAGAGCAAAGTAAAACTCAGTGGAAATCTCAAGAAGGAGGGAGGGAGGAGGAGCGGGTGGATGAAAACCTACCTAACTGGTACAATGAACACTATCTGGGTGATGGGCACACTTATAACCCTGACTCAAACATAACAAAAAATGATCCATGTAACCGTAAACATTTTTACCCCTGCAATATTTTGAAATAATAAAAAAATAAAAAATATAATATAATAAAATAAAAGAATAAAAAGATTCACTATCCAAAGGCAACCACTAAAAACATGTTGGCCTATTTCCTTCTAGTCTTTGTACAATCAGTGTATTTTTCTTTACCTAATTGAGATTATACTGTATATATGTCTCCTGCTTTGTTTTATTAACATTATGTAACAAGTATTTCCCTATTATCTTATGAAGTATTAATATCATAAACATACTTTATGATGACTGTATCATTTTCTATTTTTGAAAGTTTCCTAATGTTAGATTGTTTTGATATTTCCCTAATATCAATGATGCTGCAATGAGCATTGCATTAGTTGGGATAATGCCAACTGCTATAAAAAAATCAACTACCTTAAAATGTAAGGGCTGACATCAGAGAGAAATTTGTTTCTCTTTTAAGTAATGGCATGAATTCTGAGTCAGGTCATCATTCTACTTAATGCATTAATTCAAGAATGCAGATTTTTTTTTTGGTCTTTTTCTACTAGCCCTGCAGAAAATGATGTCATTTGAACATCCATGCTCAGAATCACAGGAAAAGGAAATAGAGCAGGGTAGAGGTATGCCTACCTCTTAAGGGCTCTGGCCCAGAAGTGGCACACATTTTTGCTTGTGTTTCTTAGTCATATGGCCACACACAAGCTTGAAAGTGAAGCTTAAAACTGAAAGCTTCAAGTGAAGCTTAAAACTGTAGCATAGCTGGGTAACCATGTGCTTGGCAGGTCTATTACTATGGAGGAAGGAGAAAAGATATTTTGGGAGACAGCTAGCAGTCTCTGCCACAGACATTTTTGTGTGCAAATATTTGTTTGTATTTCAATGTTTTTTCCTTAGGATACATTCTTAGACTAAATGTTATTTCTTTTAAGCCTCAACTACTCAAGCTCCACTATTGCTCTCTTATTTTTAATTCATCTCTTGGCTAACCTGAATGTCCAAATAGTTTCTTTCAAGAAGGATCCATGTGTAATGGATATCCTTGCATATCTGAGAAGCTTTTTGTGCCTTCACATGTGAATGGCAGTTTCTCAAAGTATAGAATTCTTGGATTACAAATTTTCCCCCTTAATAATTCATAGCTGTGGTTCCATTGTCTTCCAGCATTCATTCATTCAACAAATTTTTCTTGAGCACCTATATATGCTGAGTATTGCTATAGGTGCTGGGAATATGGATGTGTACAAAACAGATAAAAGCCCTTGCCCTCACAGAGGGACTAGTGGGCTGTGCTGGGTTTTCTCTGTTTGCCCCTCCACCCTGAGCCATCATCTGTTTGCTCTGGGCCTTGAAAGACTGACTCCTGCAAACTGCCTTCCCCAGGCTCCCTTGAGATCTGGTTTCCTTTTAATTTTCTTTCAATGAGAGGGCAGGGGGAGAGAGAAGCTGAGGTATTTCTTATCTTCTTCCTTCCTACTTCTACATCTCATTGTTGACAGTAGCTGTATCTCTCCAGAAATATATTTTGTTCCAAGTGGCCTCTCTTCCACAGTTCCATTTTTCCCATTAAAATGATCTGGCACTAATTCTCTTCTTTTCCATGATCCTGCCATGAGTATAATGATTAGGGTCACAGCAGGAAAGAGATGGTACACTCACATGGTTTAGCTAGGGATTGTTTAATGATGAGGCTATTTACAAAATTATGGGCAGGGTTAAGGAACCCATAAGGATAGTGAGGCACCCAAGTGTAGCAATAGCAGGAAACTGTTACTACTGGTAGGCCTGAAAGCACAAGAGGAGTGGTTACTAGAACCAAATGAGCCCTATATCTATCAGAGAGGGCCTGTCAGATATGTGCTGTCATCATAGGTAGAAAAACACAATCATTACCCTAGCTATAGCCGGGTTGGGAAGAAGAGAAAGTTGGAGGGGAAGTAAGTACCCTGATCTCACTCCCCTCTCACCATTGGATCTCCTACCATTTCCTCTCATTTGCCAAACCCAACTATTAATAGAAACCAAGGAAGCTCAGTTGATAAAGTCTGTATAAGTCATCCTCCCAGAGAACTGCTGGGAAGTTAGGAGATGGATCTGGGGGAAAAGTGAAGACTATCAAGCAAAATGGGTTAATATTTACAATGTTTCAGTTAAGTCTGAAATTTATTCCTTTTTAAAAAGTTTAATTGGCAAATAATAATTGTATATATTTATGGGGTACAATAATGATGTTTTGCTATATGTATACATGTGAAATTATTAAATCTAGCCAATTAATATATCCTTCACCTCACCTACTTATCATTTTTTGTGATGAAAACATTTAAAATCTACTCTTAGCAATTTTGAAATATACATTATTATTAACTATGGTCACCATGCTGTGTGATAGATCACTAAAACTTATTCATCCTGTGTAACTGAAACTTTGTATCCTTTGACCAACATCTTCTCTTTTCCCATCCCCCTCCCCAACTCCTGCTAACCACCATTCTACTCTCTACTTCTATGAGTTCAACCTTTTTAGATTCCACATGTAAGTGAGATCATGTGGTATTTGTCTTTCTGTGCTTGGCTTGTTTCACTTAACATAATGTCTGCCATGTTCATTCATGTCATCACAAGTGACAGAATTTCCTTCCTTTTTAAGGCTGTATAGTATTCCATTGTTTGTGTGTGTGTGTGTGTGTGTGTGTGTGTGTATAAATACACATATATATATCACATTTTCTTTATCCATTCATCCACTGATGGACACTTAGGTTGCTTCCATATCTTGGTTATTGTGAATTATGCTACAGTGAACAAAAGAGTGCAGATATCTCTTTGACACTGATTTCATTTCCTTTGAATATGTATCCAGAAGTAAGATTGCTGGATCATATGATAATTCTATTTTTAGTTTCTTGAGGAACTTCCATACTATTTTCTATAATGGCTATACTAATTTACATTCCCACCAACACTGTACAAGTGTTCCATTTTCTTTGCATCCTTGCCAAAACTTGTTGTCTTTCATCTGTTTGATAACAGCCATTCTAACAGGTGTGAGGTGAGCTGCATAAACTATTTTTCAAGTTGCATATAACTCATGCACAGAAAACAAAAAAATAACAAGTTTTTCATTAAATTAGAAAGGACTGTTCTGTTTTTGAAGTTTTTATTCTATTTTTGTAATAAAACACTGTGGCCCCAAAGAAAAAAATTTTTTTTTCTAGTGTGGCAGTCAATGTGTTAAATTTCAACAGGAGTTTTAGAGAGGAAAATATTCAAACCATAGCAGTCTGCATACTGATAACTATAAAACATTGATGAAAGAAATTGAAGAAACATAAATAAATGGAAAGATATCCTGTGTTTATGGATTGGAAGAATTAATGTTGTTAAAAACGTCCATTGTACTCAAAGAGATCTACAGATTCAGTGCAATCTCTATCAAAATTCCAATGATATTTTTCACAGAAATAAAAAAATCCTAAATTTCATATGTAGTCACAAAGGTGCTGAATAGTCAAAGCAATTCTTGAGCAAAAAGAACAAAGATGGAGGCATCACACTAACTCATTTCAACATATATTACAAAGCTATAGTAATGAAAACAGCATGGCACTGAGATTCATTTCTTTGAAATGAGCATATTTTTCTACTTTGATGTTTATGGGTTTTCTTTTTTCTTGAAATTAAAAGCTTAGCTAAGGCTTTGCTAAGTTTTGAAGTGAGGATCCTTCAAATGCAGTAAACCCTTTCAATATTTAGACTTTTTTGTTTTTGTTTTTGTTTTTCGTTAAGCCTGATGGGCAGTTAGAAAGCATATCTAGATGTGGAGAGTTTTCTGTATTTTTAATTTTTATGGATATGTAATAGTTGTACATATTTATGGGTTACATGTGATATCTTGATATAAGCACACAATGTTTAATGATGAAATCAGGGTAACCGGATATCCATCACCTTAAACATCTATCATTTCTTTGTGTTAGGAACATTCCAATTCCATGCTTCTGGTTATTTGGAAATATACAATAAATTATTGTTAACTATAGTCACACTATTGTGCTACTGAACACCAGAACTTATTCCTTCTATCTAACTGTATTTTTGTACCCATTAACCAACCCCACTTTATCTCCCCTCCCCACTACCCTTCCTAGCCTCTGGTAACTGTCACTCTACTGTCTATCTCTATGAGATCAATTTATTTTAGCTCCCAAATAGGAATGAGAACATGTGCTATTTGTCTTCCTGTGCCTGGCTTATTTCACTTTACATAATGTCCTCCAGTTCCATCTATGTTGTTGCAAATGGCAAGATTTCATTTTTTATGGCTGAATAATATTCCACTGCGTATATGTGCCACATTTTCTTTAGCCATTTATCTGTTGATGGACACTTAGGTTGATTCCGTATCCTGGCTATTGTGAATAGTGCTGCAATAAATAGGCGTGCAAATACTTACACTGATTTCCTTTCTTTTGGATTTATACCAAGCAGTAGGATTATATAGTAGTTCTGTTTTTAGTTTTTTGAGGAACTTCCATGCTGTTTTCCATAATGGCTGTACTAATTTACATTTCTAGATGCAGAGAGTTTTAAATGGTACTTTTTAGAATCAGAGCATAAACTGGAGTCTGTGGCCAGAGATCAGGAAGCTGAATAGTCTGTGATAGCAGAATGTCTTTACTATCTGGTATAATTATAGCAGTTGTGAATATTTCTGATCATTTAAGGTCCTAGGACTTTGGTAAGGGTTCATACGTATTGGCTCATTTAATGCTCACAAAACGCTTGTGAATTAGGCACTATTATTTTGCAGAAAAACCGAATTTCAGGGAATTTAAGTAATTTACTCAAGGTCCCACAGCTGGGAGGTGATCACTGGGTTGCTGGTCTTTTCAGGGTTGTATTTCCACCACTCAGAGGTAGCCTCTGTCTATACAGTTTCCACTGCCAGGTAAGGTAGTTGAATTTGGCTGGGTCCAGCTTGACGAAGAATCTGCAAGAGTGGAGGTAAACTATGCTGTAAATCTTTCTGTGTTAGAATGGCTCTCCTTGTGGTGTTGGAAGGCAGTATAGTGGTTAATGATGCAGGCTTTTAGTCAGACTGATCAGAATTAGAAATCTGGCATTGCTACCTACTAGTTCTTTAATCTTGGGAAAGTTACATAATCTCTTTGTCCCTAAGTTTTCTTATTTGTAAAATAGGGGTTCTTACATAGTGTTGTTTTGAGGATTAAAGAAGTGCCTGATATATAGTAAGCATTAAAATATTATTTTTAGGGCCGGGCGCGGTGGCTCACGCCTGTAATCCTAGCGCTCTGGGAGGCCGAGGCGGGTGGATCACTCAAGGTCAGGAGTTCAAAACCAGCCTGAGCAATAGCGAGACCCCATCTCTACTAAAAATAGAAAGAAATTAATTGGCCAACTAAAAAAAATATACAGAAAAAATTAGCCGGGCATGATGGCTCATACCTGTAGTCCCAGCTACTCGGGAGGCTGAGGCAGAAGGATGGCTTGAGCCCAGGAGTTTGAGGTTGCTGTGAGCTAGGCTGACGCCACGGCACTCTAGCCCAGGCAACAGAGTGAGACTCTGTCTCAATAATAATAAAAAAAAATTGTTAGTACTGCTATATGGCTGGGTTGGGTCAGAATAAGCCAGTGTTGGAGTAGAACTGAAAAGAACATTTGGAATGTTGCTGCGGTAGCAGGGAAAAATACACATCTCTTTTCTTTCCTAGGGCGGTTGACTATTGGAATAGTATAGAGGGAAAATGTGGACATAATTACTAGGATCCTTCTAGTTCAAGACTACTCTTGCCTTGTCTAATGTCATTGGGATCCCTTAGAAAGACAAAATATGACTCAAGGATTTCACCTCTGGGTTCAAAAACACACATTTCTCAAGGTTGGCCCAAAGGACTACTTGGGCCAGAGGCTTATTTAAAGAAAGAATTTGATATGAAGAAATAATCCAAGTAAAGATTTAAGGCATAGAGTTCATTATCATTTGTGAACACAGATAGATACAAAACCCCAAATGAAATATTAACAAATTAAATGCAGCAATGTATTGAAATAATGAAGCATTATTACTAAGTAGGTTTTACCCTGGGAAGGCAAGAATAGTTCAACATTGAAATCTCTATAAATGTAATTCACTACATTAACATTTCAAAGATAAGAAACATATGATCATTTCAATAGGTGCTGAAAAGGCTTTAGATAAAATTCAATACTCATTATAGATGAAAAAAATAATTCTTAAACTAGGAAAAGAAGATTTTTCTAACTTTCCAAAAGAATTTCTATTAGAAACATACAGCACATATGATATTTAATGATGAAATATTAGACAAATTCTCATTAAAATCAGGAAGAAAGCAAAGATACTCACTTTTATCTCTACTATTCAACATTGCTGTGAAGGATCTAGCCAATGCAATTTGAAAAGAAATTAGGAGGAGGAGGAGAAGAAGGAGGGGAAAAGAAAGAAAAAATTAGGAAGTACAAAAATTAGCAAGAATGAAACAAACTGTCATTAATTGCAGATAGTAAGATCATGTATCTAGAAAATCCATGAAAATCAAAGGGCAAACTATTAGAACTATTGAGAGAGTTTAACACAGTGGTTAGATATAAAATTAATATAAGAAAATCAATAGCTTTCCAGTAAAAACCAATTAAAAATGTCATGGATAAAAGGCCTGATTAACTATAGCAATAAGACTATAAAATAACTCAGAATAAACCCAACAAGACATATAATAATTCTACATGGTGCTATCTATTAAAAGTTACTGAAGGACATAATAGTATATGAATAAATGGGGAAGAATGCCATATTCCTGGATTGGAGGCTCAGAATTTTAGAAATGTAAATACTCTCAAATTAATCTATGAATTCAATCCAGTCCCAAACAAACTTCCAAATGGATACTGCAAGAAACTTTACCGAAGTTCTTTTGGAAAAGAAAATGGGCAGGAATGGCCAAGGACATTTTTAAAAAGAAGAAAAATGGGAAATGACTCTCCCTACTAGATATCAAAGTATAGTATAATGTATAATAATTAAAACAGTCTGAACATGGCTTAGGAATATAATAGGACACTAATTAAACAGAAAAGAATTTCAAAATAGACACAGTTTAAAAAATTGGAATATAGCATGTGATAAGTGTGACATTTTATATCAGCGGAACATGATTGACTCTTAGAGGTTGGGACAAATAATAATAAATTTAATACAGTTAGTTCTCTATCATAATCTACGGTAAATTCCAGGCAGATTGAAGAAATGAACATAGGGATATCTACACAAGTCTTAGACTAAAATACAAGAGAATAAGGCCTTTATAAAAGCAAGATACTAAGCAGGGGTCCTCAAACTTTTTAAACAGGGGGCCAGTTCACTGTCCCTCAGACCATTGGAGGGCCAGACTATAGTTTAAAAAAAAAACTATGAACAAATTCCTATGTACACTGCACATACCTTATTTTGAAGTGAAAACACAAAACAGGCAAAAACACCCGGCGAGCCGGATAAATGTCCTTGGTGGGCCGCATGTGGCCCACGGGCCGTAGTTTGAGGACCCCTGTAAGTAAAAACCACAGTGGAAGACAATAACAAATTCCAAAACATAAGATAAAAAAGTAAAAACAACAGCAAAAAAGAAACCTCTGAACAACAGCAACTCACTAAAAGCTAGATCTCAAACTGGTGGCCCATACATGCAAGATACTTTGTCCTACGTGGAGCTTTAAGTATTTTTTTCAAATGTTAGAAACCTTAGGCAGACATTATTGCCTTATTCCTCTTTGTCTTACACCTGGTGAGCATCACACAGTTACATTATCTTCCTGGCCCTTGTAATTGTTTTAGTTTGTGACCCATAAAACAAAATGAAAAGACAAGAAACAGACTGGAAAAAATATTTACAATATATGTAAAAAGCAAACAATTAACATCAATTGTATACCAAGTGTTTCTATGAATCCATAAGAAAGTGACAAAAAACTCATTAGATAAATGAGCAAAGCTATGAATAGGCAATTCATTGAAGAAATACTAATGACCAATAAACATACAAAAAGATGCTGTTTCTCACTAGTAATCAAGAGAATGCAAAATGAAACAAAAATAAGATACACACACACACACACACACATATATCCCATTAGGTTGGCAAAAACTTAAAAAGATTGATAATATGTAATGTTGGTTAGGGTGTAGGAAACTGATAATGCCACACATTATTGGTGGGAATGTAAATCCATACGTCTATCTGTTGGGTAATTTGGCACTATATTATCAAATTTTAAAAAGCAAATACACTTTGATGTGGCAAATTCACTTATAAAAATACTTTCACATCTGCACAAGGAGACTTGTACAAAGATGTTTATAATTTTAAAAGATTTTAAACAACCCACTGGTCCATCTGTAGTGGAAGATTATACAAATTATCATATCTTTTTCTATGAAATACTACTCTGCAACTGTAAACAAAATAAGATAGACCTTTCTCTACTGACATAGAGAGACCTCCAAGGCATTTTTTAGATGAACAAAGCAAATAACATAAAAATGCATAAAGCATGTTCCAATTTTTATAAAAATAAATACCCTGAACTCCGTGTATGTGTTTGCACATGCATAGGAAAAATTCTGGATGATATATACAAAACTGTTAGCATTGGGGTTACCTCTGGGGAGTGGCAATAGAATGGAGAGTGGTGGTGAAGAAAGCCTTTCATTTTCACTTTATAGAGTGAAACATACAGCACATATGATATTTAATAAAGAAATATTAGACACATTCTCACCATATAGAGTTATTTCCAACTTCTATATAGTTGACAGTCTATGATGAGAATGTATTCATATATTAGTTGAGTAATTAAAAACATTTTTAAAAAGAGTAACGATAAGGGAGTGGATTTAAATGTTTTTCATATGGGAGATGAGAAAGGGTGGATGAGAGAGATAGGAAGCACAGGAAGTGACAGTAAGGCAAGGTGAGATCATTCTAAGTACCCTGGCACCATATATTTTTTAAAAAGCCAATGATGCCTCAATTCAGAAATTTGTGCAGGATCTTTTATCAGTCAGAATTCAATCAGGAGGGTAGTTTTATGGTATAAGAAATTTGTTACAAGACCTCTTACAATTGCCAGAGGAGCATATTGCAGGAGGGAAATAAAAGTCCGAAAAGAGAAGTTCAAAGATCACCAGAAAGGTCACTAATCAGCTCCCGTGCAGGCGAAAGAGTTCGAGCATACAGGGAAATCTGAAAGCTAAGCGTGTCCGGCTACTAGAATTGGGCTGTAAAGGAGGGGTGGAAGTTGGCTTTGTATGGCTGTACTGCTTCTGTGAGGTTGCAGTGAAGCTTCTAGTAGTGGGCGTGGGGTTGCTGTTGGTCAGCAGGACTAATTGTAAGGAAGAAAAGCTGGAGACGGAGCAGGAAAAAAATGAAGACAAACTGGAACCTACCTACACCTCTGTGTCTCTCACTACTTATAACCAAAGATGACATTTTTAGCGTAATGGCTGCTGCTTTATAAATCTTGCACAACCTCACTTTTGGCCAACTCCAAGCAAGTATCCTCCAGGGTAGAGGATTGTGGGAAATGTAGTTCCTAGTGTACTCAAGTTGATAAGAGAACAAACGCAGACCCTATTCAATAATCACTAAAAGGTAATAGGGGCACTGCATAAGCTGAATGATAGGACTGTGTATTCATACTTAGGTTGGATTGAAAAGAAATCTCCATTTTTTGGCCATCTTTGAATTGGACCAGATTGTAAGCACTTTTGGTTTGGCTTTGTGAATGTCTGGGCTGCAGAGTTGTTTTCAGAGGTCAGGGATTAGCAAGAAGTGATCCATAATGATAATTCATTCATGTCATTCAGTCAGTGAATATTTATTGGAGCCCCAACTATGTGACTGACACTGGCTAGTGCTGGGGATGTAGAATGAGCAAAACTAGACATGATCTCTGCCCTGTATAGTTCCCATTCTAGTGGTCGAATCACAAATAGGAGGGGTATACATTTATAAGTAAATGTAAAGGTCATAATTTGGGGAAGTGCACTGAATGAGTATGTTACAATAGGGTGTTGGGGAGATGTGAGAAGTCAGGGAAGATTTGTTTGAGCTATGATTGAAGAAAAAGTAGGAGTTAACTAGGTGATAGGCAATGCTGGTAGTTGTAGGGGGAAGAAAAGTGCAGAGTGTAGTTTTCTATGCAATAGTGAAGGCTTGAACCTTCACTGAACAGAGATTGAGAATAGGAAAAAACTGGGAGTTTGTGAGGGTTGGTAACTGCAGCTCAATGGGAGTTTGTGCTGAATGGATCACTAGGCTACCCAGCAGAGGGCACTCATTAGCTTGGCTGCTAGCATTGGCTGTGTTGGCAAATTGGGCTTTTTGGACCAGGAATTGGCTGGGGGTGAGAGCCTCCTACCTACAGTTCCATGAGAACTCAGAATGTTTCCCTCTCCTGTGATGGGAGATTGAGATGCAGGTCAAAGTCCAACCATTTCTACCTTTTTAAGCAAACCAAGAAGTTCTGGAGAGGCAAGTGTGATATATAGCCACCTGCCTGGTAAAGTACAAAAAGTGTATATAAAGAGCATATAAAGTGTATGCTAGCAAAGTTTCTTTTCCAATATTAACGTAAGAAGGTCTCAAAGGGAAGATGGAGCAAGATCCCCAGCTGCACCTCTAATTTTACACACAAATCTGCAGGTTCTTGACCGTGGGTGGGTAACAGGGTGTCATTGAAACCATGGGTTCTAGGCATGATGCCATCAAACCCTCAGTCTCTGATGAGGAGTCTGCATGAAGGATGGGTTGGGATTCATGGAGCCAGGATAAGCATGGAGTTGCCAAAACCAAAAATATGAGCAGAGCTAAAAATTCTACAGGAAAGCCAACTTTCCAAAGCTAGGAGGGGAGTCTGAAGTCACCAAAGGCCCAATATCAGGTATGGGGATCTGTGTACTGATTCAGGAACCTGAAGTAAGTACCAGAGAAATAATGGCGGAGTATAGCAGTGGTGGCGGTGGTGGGCATGTCGGTGACATATGTCTAGAATGACAGATGCTGACTGCTAACTGGACTTTCTTCATTGGTGGGGAGATCAGATGTTTGTGGAGCATCCAGTTAGAAATCTCTTTGCTACTCAATGTGTGTTTGCAAATTTTTGATTGCTGGTGTGTGAGAAGATAAGGAGCACAGTAGACTGTAAGTCAACTATTTTACTGCGCCAACTTTTGGTTCAGCTGATTTTGTTTTGATAGAAAGACCTTCTCAAGGAAAGAAGTGGTGTGCTGATTTACATCATTCTGGCCAAGCTCGTTATCTCATAGTTGATCAGCTTTGAATAGCTCCAGAGATAGCTCTGGGGTAGAGGGAAATCTAGGAGTCATTGACATATGTGCAGTATTTGAAGCTGAGGAGTAGATAAGATTTTCCAGAGAACATACAAAGAGTGACAAGAGGAGAAGCCAAGGACAGGACTCTGAAGGATACCAACATTTTTTAGTTCATTTGCTGTGCTAAGTACTTTACATGCATTATCGTATTCAATTCTCACAGTGGCCCTAAGGGGTAGGTTTATTATTCTCATTTTAGACATGAGCAAAGTGAGGCTTTGGTTACACAACCAATAAGTGGCAGAGCTGGGAATCTAACCCAAGCTCACTGACTCCGGAACCTATGTTCTTAATTGCTAAGATCTACCAGGGAGCTGGCTGGAAGGAGGGACCACAGGGCGTTTTACCAGCAGTTCCTTCTGAGAGAGAGGGTGTTTAGGGGCAGAACCAGATGGGAGGCCCAAAATGGCTTACTGGACCAAAGAGGCCTGAAAACAAGGAAAATGGGCTAATGAGAAGCAGTGTCTGGGCACACACAGCTGCTGATACCTAAAGTGGGCTTAAGTGGGCTTTTTTTTGATGGGGTGGCTTTATTGCATGAATTCTCTTGACTTGATTTTATGGATGTGGTACATGGTGCATTGCGGGGTGCCCTGGCTTAGATACCCAGATATACAATAGATGGTTTCTGGATGTTGGAAATATTTTGATCATGTCAAACCAGAGTGGTTGGAATGTTGTGAGACTATCCATTTGAGGTAGAGCCCTGAAGGGGAAGAACTGAGAATCTGGGCTGGAAAAGGCCTGAATATTCTCCAGCCTCAGGGTATATTGTAATCTCTGCTCTGTAAAGGGACTGAGAAGGATTTGGCTCTTATTAAACAAGAACAAGGTGGGCAGTCTCCACAGGAGCTTGGATTTATGAAAAAGAACAAGCTGTACTTTGCTGCTATCTATCCCAGCAGGCAAACAGCCCTCACAGAGGCCACATGCTTTCCTGTGAGTCTAGAACAACAAGCAGCAAAGCTGACTTTCTGTAAACAGGAGGAACTGCCTTGATGCAGCTAGTGACTGTGGTTCAGACAAAGTGAGGAAGACCTAGCTCTGCTTTAGTTTCTTCAAAACACATATGACTGTGTGGTGCTATATTTTAATTTATTGTCTTTTACCACCCCTCACCTTCCCTACACCACTGAACACTCTTCATGGTGGCAGGGACTTCATCTTGTTCACTGCTATGGTACTATGCCTAGAACAGTGCCTGGCGCATCATAGGTCTTCAATAAATATCTGTTGCATGAATGAAAACAAAGGTAAATAAATGGATCATGGAGGAGGGAGGAGATGGGCCCATAGCCATAGAGATACTTATGAGAAACAAAGAATAGTCCTTAAGAACACTGAGTTTGGAGCTAGACTGCCTGGCCTCAAATCTCATGTGATTTAGGGCAAGTTGGTTAACTTGTGCCTCAATTTCCTCATCTGGAAATGGGATAATATTTAATAATAATATCGAATTTCATCAGGTTGCTGATAGGATTGAATTAGTTAACAGGTATAAGGCACTTAGAATAGTGCCTGGCACATTTTACTATATAAATGTTTGCTATAATAATAACTATTATTTTGGAAAGGTCAATGCAGAAAAATACAAAGTAAGGAAGGAGAGGGGTTAACATTCTCCAAGGAGTTATATTCCAGGTGCTTTGCTTCGTGAGTTACTTGCACTACTTCATTGAATCCTCACTACAACCTTGTACAGTTGGGATACTGAGGTACTTGTCCCAAGTTATGCAGAGCTGGACCTGAACCCCAGTACTGAGCCCAAGGTCTTTCTACTGAAGAGTGCTGACTATAAGCTCTGGATCATTACTCTGACAGAAGGGCCATGTCTGTTTTTGCCTATAATTTTATTCCCAGTCCCTAGCAAATAGTGGGCACTCAATAATAGCTGATGGATTTGAATAAATGATGAATAGATAAATGCGTTTAAGAGTAACAGAAAGGGAAATTCCAACCAAAGATTAAGGAAAAATCTAGGAAGACCATGGAGGCTGCCAGTCTGAAGTAGGATCTAGACTGGACCAGGGTGAGAATTTGAACCTGCAGGAGTTGAACTGAGGATGGCCTTGGGCTGTTACAGTGCCAACTGCAAGCCAACTTGGGTTCCTGGCTCATGGCTGGAGGTTACAATTATGTTTCTAAATTAAAAGGAAAAATATAAGTATATGAAATACATTCTAAGTTTTAAAAAATGCACAGTAATGATAAAGCAAAAATTTTCTTTGACCTACCTTTCACCACCAGTTTGATGTGTATCCCCTGAGAAATTTTTCAATGAATTTAACTGTATATACAAATAGAAATATCTTGTATTATTTTGTGGGGGTTTTTTAAACATAATAATATCCCCCTGTCTGCATTATTTTACAGCTTGCTTTTTTCACTCAACAATACGTGTTATAGCTCTTTTTGTGTTAATATAGAAAGATCTATCTCCTTTTAAATGATTGTACAGTAATCTATATTCTATTGTTTGGACAAACCAGTTAATGTAAATATTTTCTTTTTATTCATTCTTCTTCTTCTTCCTACCTTCTGTCCTTCCATCCTTCTGTCTGTCTGTGTCTTTCTTTCTCTCCCCCAACCCTATCTTTCTTTTAACTTTACAAACAGTGCTATAGTAAGAATCCTTGAAATGCCTGTTTATGATCATGTGCAAGAATTTCTCTGGATAGAAACTTGGAAGTGGAATTGCTTGGCTGCAGAATATGCTCATGTAAAATTTAGTAGATAACTGCCAAGTTATGTAATTAGAGTTTATAAAAGTAGAAACAAGACATTAGTGCTCTCTGAACTCATTGGTTTTTTTGCTCTTGAATTACTTTTGCTTATTTCAGTATTGTTTTTCCTTAGCTTCTCTGTGAGGTCACTTTTCAAAAATTTTAGCCTATCTCAGGAAAGGTAAGGAGAAAAGTTGCTCTGGTTAAACTAATTTCTATGAATTTAAGAGGACATCAAGAATGCTCCTAGTGGCCATATAGCAGTAATGCAGCCCTGGCTGCCTGGGCTCAGCTGGGGCAAGGGATCCAGAGGGAAGAGTGGGATTTGTTTGGGGAGAGTCAGGATGGCTGCAGTATTTGTCTTTTCTGGCTTTGAACTTGCCTACAAACACTTTTCTTTTCACTGGGGTCTTGGAGAACTCTTCACTGTGGATAATCCTTTATCCTACCCCCACCCCAAATCAAGAAAAAGAGAAGCCATACATTTTACAGAGAAATGAGACATTCTGAAGAACTAGTGCCATCTACAGTCCTAAAAACTGCCCACAAGCTTTCTTGAGAATTTCTCCACAGGTCTCTATTTACTCTTTTATTTGCTTCAAATTATACTTGCTTTCCTAAAACCTTCGAAGTCAAAATAATAATAATAGTAAATAATATATGACTCATGATTCAGTGGTGCCTTCCAGTTAGTGTTTTAAACTACTCCTGCAGTGATTTTGATTTTTAGTATTTTTCTTTGCTTATGTTTGGCTATATTAGCATATTCACAATTTGTATATCCCCTAGAGTTTGCAAAGCACTTTCACATTGAAGAGTTACTTTACTACTTGTAACAATCACTACTGTCCTTGATTTTATAGAAAATGAGGCTCAAGGAAGTTAAGTTACTTGCCTAAGTCACACAGCCAGTAAATGACAGAGTCATGCTCAAACTCAGATCTACTTGGATCTATTTTCCTTGGCCATTCTATTACAATATACTGTCCTCTGGGTTTATGAATTAATTAGGTTTTTTTGCCTGTGCCTATAAACATGATTTTGGTTATCTCCTTTTAATCCTTTGAAGATGAGGAAACTAAAGCTTGCATTTTCAGTTCCCCAAGCCTTATAAACAAATTTCTGGCAAATAAGATAAACAAACTGAAGATGAAGCATGTCTGATAGCTTTGTCCTTGGATTTTGAAGGGGAGACTCACCAGGTGTTACCGAGAAGACTGAGCTATTGTCCAGTAGTACATTCCTTTCCTCCCTCCAACTCCCATCAGTATACAAACTGTGCTATTGGTTGACACTGCATTTGTTTAGTCTGGCTCTGTGGGTAATTGCTACCTGGCCCCTTTTCTCAGGAGGAAGCTTCCCCTCTTCGATGGTGCTACATTTGGTGGGGCTGGTACCTGTATATTTTTCTTGCCACTGAGAATAATGCCAAATTGAGGTTAAACTCCAGAGTGACCCTAAAGCCTTCTTCTCCAGCTCTATAATATGTTTAAGTAATATTTATTGAGTGATTTCCAGGTGCTAGGTACTATAATAAGTCCATTTTGCATTTTAACTCATGTAATCTTCACAATAACCCAATGACATAGGGATTATTATTATCAAATCCATTTTACAGATGAAGAAACTGATGCTCAAAAATGTTTAGTAACTTGCTGAAATCCACATAGCTACTTTATAGCAGAGCTGGGACATGATTCGAAGTCTGTCTGATTTCAAAGCTTGTACTCCTAACCATTAGAAATCTTTTAAAAAGCTTCTCTCCATCCCTCACCTCCATTTCAATAACTCATAGAAGAACACCCAAGATACAGCACAAAAGCAGAGATAGAATAATAGCAATGACATTTTGGCTTGAATGCTACCTCTTTGGCAATGAACAAATGGTTTCCAAGCATGGATTGGAATATGAACTTTGGAGTCTCCCAAATGTGGGTTCAAATCTCAGCTCTGCCTCTTCTCTATCTCTTGGTTTCCTTATCTGCAAAATGAAAATAATAATGGCTATCCTGATAGGGTGGTTGTCAAATATAAATGAGTGAATACATGTAAAGCATTTAGAACTGTCCCTGGCCTATAAGTAAAGCTATGTGACAAGGCTCTGTTATGAAGATATAAGAGAAATCTAAATATTTTGTCCTTTCCTTGACTTAGTGGGTGAAGAGGAGGCTTATCTAGGTCAAAGAGAGTATTATTAGGTTATTAAGTATGAAATGTCCTATTTCCTTATGTACTAAGTTTGACAGTTGATATCTCTGACATTTCACTTTGACACTTCTTGTTTTATGTTTATTGTGAAGGTACATCCTCAGTCTTGCAAATGCACATTGTGGCTTGTGATTATCTTTCAAAGTTTTTTTAGAGAAATTTTTGTGAAACCATGGATAAGTAAAAACTTTGTGTTATTTTCTGAGTTCTGTCGTGGAACCAATGCGGCACAGACAACTTGAAATAGCAACAAAGTGTTTGGGAAGGATGTGGCTAACTAACTCATAGTACATCGATGGTTTAAGAAGTTACGTTCTGGCCGGGCGCGGTGGCTCACGCCTGTAATCCTAGCACTCTGGGAGGCCGAGGCGGGTGGATAGCTCAAGGTCAGGAGTTTGAAACCAGCCTGACCAAGAGCGAGACCCCGTCTCTAAAAAAAAAAAAAAAAAGAAGTTACGTTCTGGTAATTTTAATTTTGAAAATGAGCTGTATAGGTGACCAGAGACCAAGATGGATAATGATGAGCTGAAAACTGTAGTGGAAATGAATCCATCTCAACCCACGTGTGAATTAGCAGCAAGGTGTGACAATACTATTCCAAAAATATTGGACCATTTGACAAATGGGCAAGGTAAAGTAGCCGGATAGATGGGTTCTGTGTGAATTAAATGGGCATTGGAAGAGAAATTGTCTTGAAGCTTGCCTCTTTTTGTTGTCAAGACATAAAGGTAAACCATTTCTACACTATATTGTTATGTGTGATGAAAAATGAATTCTTTTTGACAATTGCAAGCTTTCGGCACAATGGTTGGATAAAGATAAAGTCCTGAAACACAGTCCAAAAGCAAATATTCATCAAAAAAAGCTAATGGTATCTGTTTGGTGGTCAAGCACTGGTATTATCCACTACAGCTTCATGAAACCTGGTCAATCCATTACAGCGGATG
>VBSM01000568.1:21198169-21229618 GCA_008086735.1 Cheirogaleus medius | reverse complement strand
ACTTTGATTAATTGTACTGCTTCTTGTTTGAGATATAATAAACTACACTTTTGGTTCAAAATCAAACATTTCATATTTAATGACCTAAAATAGAATGGGAATACTGTTGCTTACTAGAAAAGAATTGTTATTCACTTGCGCCAGTTGGAGCAACATGGGCAGTGCATTTGCAGTTATCCCTTGTCACTGATGGTCTTGGGTAGATTTATGAACTGGTCAGTTTTGCTTTTTAGTGGTGTCCCCTTCATCTACCCTCCTCAGATACTCTGTACAATCGTTTACTCTTCTTCCCCCCATGCTTCATCCACACCTGTGCTTGTGGAAGGAGCCAGATACCTCTCACTTTCACCAAGGAGTCTCTGACTGATAAAACTTCCTCCACACAGTTGCTTGCATTTGAACTGAGCACTAGGTGTTTAGTCTAAACTCATGGTGGGATTTCAGGCATTAATCAGTGGGCATGTCTTGGTCAGCTCAGGCTGCATAACAAAAAAACATAGACGAGGTGCCTTAAATAATGGAAATTTATTTTCTCACAGTTCTGGAGCTTGAGGTGCTG
The DNA here is from genome assembly GCA_008086735.1 of Cheirogaleus medius. Taxonomy (NCBI): domain Eukaryota; kingdom Metazoa; phylum Chordata; class Mammalia; order Primates; family Cheirogaleidae; genus Cheirogaleus; species Cheirogaleus medius. Next base: position 21,229,059 of record VBSM01000568.1, on the reverse strand, counting down.
GCTGATTCTGTTTTTGGTGAAGGCTCTCTTCCGGCTTGCAGATGGTTACTGTCTTGCTGTGTCCTCACATGGCAGACAGAGATAGCCCTGGTGTCTCTTTTTCTTCTTCTAATGGCATGAATCCCATCATGAGGGCTCTACCCTCATGAACTCATCTAAAGCTAATTATCTCCCAAAGTCCCATCTCTAAATAACATCACATTGGGGGATTAGGGTTTCAATGTATACATTTGGTTGGGGAGTGGGGAGACAATTCAGTCCACAGCAGGTCACAAAAGGATTATTTGAACCTCAGGGCTTTCATGTGCCCCTGAAACCATAACAAATTGTAAATAAGCCAAGTCCTTCTGCACCCCAGGCCTGTAGATGATTCAATGTGGGCATGTTCTATGACATTCCGAAGGACCCTTCCTTCTTGGGTAGTAAGAAGGAGAGATTCTCGCCCTTACTCATAAATGTGGTTCAGGAGTCAGGGTTTGGAAACATAGCCTAATCCACATTATCAGGCTGTTAAGAGAATGGGATTCCATTTGGCTTGGTAATTGTTTTCTTTTATTAACTTTTTAGTAAAAAATTTTCCCTTCATTGTAATTAGACTTAGTGATTAGAATCTCTAGAGTCTGCTCTTTAAGTACCAGCAAGTGTTAAAGTGCCTGGGACTATGAAGAAAGCTTCAGTTTGAGTTGTTGGTGAAAAGAGAAGGTTTGGGCAGGCCCTCAGCCTCTAAGGCTGTTGATTTAGAACAGGCATTAGATGCCCAGAGAAACTTGGGAGAAAAGGTGTTATAGCGGCCGTTAATGAATCCATAGCAGAGACTGAATTATTTCTCTAATAACGTGGTCCATTTATTTTTAAGATCATTTGTGGGTTTCTTATATTTTCTACTTTGTGGTAGAAAGAAAGGTAAAGGAATATTTCTGTCCTTTTTTTCTCTTTGGATTTTGGAAAAACACTTTGCCCTGATGAAGACATAAAGACTCCAGAAAAATATCAAAGAAATATAATAGTACTGTGAGTGTGGAGATGTTCTTTAAAAGGCAAGTATATATGATAGACAAATACTTGATATTATGATATTATTAATATATAAAGAGCTCTTATAGATTAATAAGATAATATAAACATCATAACAGAAAAAAAGACAAAGAAGGTAAAAAATTTACACAGAAAAACGACAAAGCAATAACGGTAAAATGGCCAGTAGACATAATTTAAAATAACAACGAAGTCCTATGCTTTATTAATGACTAACACATTGTCAAGGATTAAAAAGTAAAAAACAGTGATCATAGCCAGTGTTGGCTGGGTTAAGACAGAAACAGGTACTTGACTACAGTTGTAGTGGAGGTTTAAATTGGTCTAAACTTTCTGAAGGGAAATTTGAGAATATATACCAAAAGCTTTAATATGTGTGTCTCATTTGACCCAGCATTTCCACTGGTAGGTGCTTGTCCTAAGGGAATAATTAAGGTGTGTGAAAAGATTTAACTATAAAAACAACTGAATCAGCAAAAATTGGAAGCAACTACATACCCCTAAATGCTTAAATAAACTGGATACTGGTTAAATAAATTATGGTATGGGCATAGGATAGTAAATTATGCAGCCATTACAAATCATGTTTTGAAATGAGAAAATGCTCATGATATCATAATACTAAAATAAGAAAGTAAGATATGAAACTGTGTATACAGGGTATGATCCCAATTCCATAAACAAAAGTATATTAAAAGGCCAGAAGAAAATACACTTAAATGCTAACATTGATTATCTCTGGATGGTAGGATGACAGAAAATCCTTACTTTCTTCTTTTTGGGCTTCTAAATCTTTTCCAAATTTCATACAGTGAGTATGTTCTACTTTTATAATTAGAAAAAACAACAGCAACACAGAAACTATTAAAAAAAGACATTTAAGCTTGTTTCTGAAAGCTAATCTTTGATTTAATTTTTTTTCTCTTCAAATTTAAACACAGCCATTTCCTTTAGTAGATGAGGAAAAACATTTTAGCTGCCTTGTGGGAGAAATAAGATAAAGGCAAAGTTTTTCTGGGGTGTGTGGGGAATATCCCAAGATAAAAGTACTCCTGTATAGTGTATATATTACAGACTAACCCTTCTTTGAAAGAATTCATGTTATCTTTTTTTGAAACCTGGTTTATGAAGATGTAATTCCCATACCATAAAATTCACTCATTTAAAGTTTAGAAGTCAATGTTTCTTAGCATATTAACACGGTCGTGCAGCCATCACCACTATCTAATTCTAGAACATTTTCATCACCCTAAAAAGAAAATCTGTACCCATTAGTAGTCACTTCCCACTCCCTAATCGCCAGCCCTCTCACTACCTCCTGGGTATGGATTTGCCTATTGTGGACATTTTGTATAAATAGAAGCACACGATATGTGGGCTTTCACTTAGTATAATGTTTTCAAGGTTCATCCGTGTTTTAGCATGAATCAGTACTTCATTCCTTTTTATAGCTGAGGAATGTTTCATTGTATGTATAATGAAATTGTGTATGTATAAACTATAGTTTGTTTATCCATTCATCTGTTAATGGACATTTCAGTTGTCTTTACTTTTTGACTTTTATAAATAATGCTGGCATGAACATTTGTGCGCAAAATTTTGCTTGAAAACATGTTTTCGTTTCTCTTTGACATATACCTATGAGTGAAATTGCTGGATCATATGATAACTCTACAATTAACCTTTTGAGAAAATACCAAACTGTTTTCCAAAGTGACTGTCCCACTTTGCATTTCCCTATGTTACCTTTCATCCAATAATTCCTACGTGTACCCTAATAAATATGTACAAGGGTGATCATTTGTAATAGAAAAAAACTAGAAACAACCAGGTATACATAAATAGGGGACCGGTTAAATCAATTATGGTAATTTAGATTATGGAATACTATGCAGCTGTTAAAAAGAATGAGCTACTATATATTCTTTTTTAAAAAATTTTTTAGATTTTTCTTACTTTTAAAAAATATTTTTATTTTATTTGTTTATTTTATTTTAAAATTTTTCTTTTATTTTTTAAAAAATTATTATTTAATCTTTTTCTCTGAGCATTGTATATATATGTTCTTATTGGGAAAGATATTCAAAATATATTAAGTTGAAACTGTAAGGTATAAAGCAGTGTGTATGGTATTATTTATATGTGTAAAATGTAATTATTACACATATGCATGTATATGTATCAGAAATTTCTGAAAGGATACCTAAGCAATTGTTACTAGCAATTATTGCTGGAGAGTGGGACTGGGGTATATTGGTGGTGGTCTGAAATATGGTGTGGGGAGGGAAGATGCTTTTCAATTTAAAAGTTTCTGTACTTTAATTTTTTTAAGTAATGTATATTATTTTACAATAATAAAGATCCTTAAGGAAGCCTGCATTAGTAAAACTTAGCTTTTTCATTGGTATAGACACTTCGATTTTCATTATTCATCCAAGTACACCAGGAGGAAAGTGAATGTTTAGTAGTCTCAATAGCACCCAATTATAGTGCAAAGCCTCTTCTACAGCAATAGCCCAGGATTCTTTAATCTCTCACAGTATACTGGGCCAACTTTTAGGAATAAACCCCATTCGTTTTTTCTATTGCATCCAAATGGGTAAATTTATGTTATCAAGAAACATGTTTCCAGGCAAAATTCATGGCTTGCAAACATTTCAATAAAAGCAGAGGCCTCAAGATTAAAGTAGAAAAGATTGGGAAGACAACATTTGGATATACTTTTGGCAACCAATTTTTGATAAATTGCATTTTCTAAAAAAACCAGTTCAGCAGAACAGTTTGTTATATGTGACAGAAATTTTGAAAGTCATTTCTAGGTTAGAAAAAAATGTTGTTTGAACAATGTTAGACCATGTGACTATACACAGGATTTGATCATTTAAAATGAGTCAGTTGTTGACAGGAAATGAACAGATTTCTGCTTTCTAAAAGAGTTTGCATTAAAAACTCTATGATATGAACCCCTGTGACGGGGAGAGGGTAGGCAATAGGGCTTGGTGTTGTTACCCTTTCTGTTAATAGGAAAAAGTGGGTGGCCTTAGTTCTCAAATTAAGGGAGCCACATGAGATCAACAGCTTAGTGCCCTAGGTGTAGTCAGGACATAACTTCCTCAGTTAAATATCTTTACAATGGATTGCCTCCATTAATTCCTTTCAACTTGGTTTATACACTCTTTTCAACTCAATTATAGGAAACTCAATCAAGTACCTACTGGGTGCCAGGCACTATGTTAATCCCTGTGGTGGATACAATTATGATTAAGAGGAGGTTTTCACCTGGAGGGAACTAATTTTGAGCTATTTACAGCTAATTTCTTAAAGTTTTTTCCTTTTTATTGTAATGCACATTTTATATGCATAAACCGGTTATGTTTTCGGTTGGCTTTTAAAGGCTTAAGAGGTACCTGGAACGCTAATTAAGTAGCCTAATTGGTCCAAGGAAACTGTAGAAGTCACCCGGGCAATGGTCCAATGTGAAACAAAAGCATTATTCTTTCTTTTATGCTGTAGGAAAAAGAATCGCAGGCTGTGGTCATCTGCCTCTGCCTTCCCTTTCATAAGACCTAGAATCCCCCGTGCACCCTAGAATAGCTGTGTTTCGCCCAAGTTTTCTAAAAGTAAAGTTTCATGAAAATAATCCTCTGTTCCGTTGACCTCTTGTAGCAAACAACCAAACAAATGAAAAACATGTATTTTGACTGGAAGAACTTGACACTCCTAATATAATAAGGATAAAGTAAACCTATGCCAAGAATTACTCCTCCTCTCCACACTGTGTTAATGCTTCTACTAGCTGGACCTAAAATTGATTTCATTTTATAAACAATAAGAACAACCCACTGGTAGAGATCATTTACAACCAAGAGGGTCTTTAGTGCTCCTCTACCCTCCTTTGCTTCCCACACTGTTCCTGCTGGAGGAGTATCAATCCCTAAAACTTTAACACATATGCTGTTTTTCACCAGCCTCGAACCTCCTCAGCATTTCTAAATATATATCCAAGATGATTCTATTATTATTTCTGGCACCTTTCACATTCCTTGAATTTACAGGCCTCTTTTCAGACATTTTTCTGGTGATACCTGTACAGTTAATTACAGTCTTCTTGATTGAGAGAAACTAACAGCATCTATGGGGAGGGACGGCATTGGCCCTTCTTTATTTGGCAGCGGTTGCTCAGTTGCAGTTTCGATGGGGAGAGGGGTCCATGTTCTGCAGAACTAATGTTAACTAGCTGCCTCATGATGAGGTGCAAATGCAGCACCTCCTGGCCATGGTTTGTTAAATGGCACATTTCAAGAGTCTTAAAGATGGATTTAGTCTTTGTACTGAGAACTTGTTTTGCTGGGGGACATAGCCAGCTTAAATCAAAATGGAAGAATTACTCTAGGTGAGCACATTTGACTGATGAATCTGAGAAAGTAACAGTGGCAACAATTCTCTGGATCTTGTGTACCTTGTAGAGGTAAATTTGAGTTGGGGGTCTTGGTCAACGGCAACACAACTTTTGGTAGTCAAATCTGCATGAAGGTAGGCCGGGGAAGGGAATAGTGCATGGGAGAACACTTTTTTCTGCCAAGAATTGCTTTCTCCAGGCTTGTCCTTGTCCTAAGTGTACAAATTTGGTTAAGTTACCTGTCCTCTCTAAGCCTCAGTTTCCTCATTTGTGCAGTGAAGATAATGATGCCTATCTTGTAGGATTGTTTCTGAGGATAGTATGTACAGGAATCTGTGACATAGTGAAGTAATCAGAGATAGAGTTTGCAGTACAAGATGTTTACTAGGGATCAACACCTGTGAAAGGAAGGGGAAGGAAGAACTTTGTAGTAAGACCCCATATTGTAACCAAAGAGCAAGAGAGAGAGAGGGGGAAGGGGAGAGATTTGGATCCATAGTATTTTCTTTCCCTTTTGCCTGAAATCCTCTTCCCTAGAGCCTCCCATGCCTGTGATAATGCCCATGAAGGAAATAAAACAGTAGTGTTTCTCTCTTCCAACTTCTGTTATATTTCGCTTATTTTTTAAAAGTCACTTTTCATTACTTTCCCTAGGAAAAATCTCCTTAAATTCCAAACTTCTTAACCTGCTACTCAAGTATCTCAATGATCTGTCCACAACTTTGTACATTTCCAACTCTGTACCCTGCCAACCTCCAGCAGACTGGGCACTCCACTGTTCTTGGGACAAGGCATATTCACTCCTATATTTGCCCTCTCCTGATGTCATACATCTTGGCCTCCGGGCTGCCCTTCACTTATTCAAATGCTCCCCATTCCTCAAGGAGGAACTTGAGTGCATGCCCACGTGATACTTTACTGGTCTATCCTAGCTCAGAGTAATTGCTTTCTCTTTTCAATTTCTGTGTCTTATGCTCAGACCTACTCATATTATAAAGACTTATAATACCTCTTGTTTCATTGCCATGCATTGCTATTGCAGTCATTATGCAGATACTTATTAAGCATCTATTATGTTCCTGGCCCTGTTCAAGCAAATTGAGGATACAAAGGCAAGTTGCTGCTCTCAGGAATATATTCCAATGGGTAGGGATAGACAGACAATAAACAAACAAAGGAAAATTGTAATTTCAGGTATGAACCATGAAAAAATAAAGCAGTAAAATAAGTGGAGGGAAGGAAGGCACGCTACAATTTTATTTTTTTCATGGTGATTATCACAGGCATAGAAGGTTCTAGGGAAAGAGCATTTCAGGCAGAGGGAGCTGAAACTGTTAAGGCTGCAAGCCTCCTTTTTTGGTTAGAGTATGGGGTCTTACTACTAAAAGTTTATAAGGAAAAATATACAGAGAAGGCTGGCTACGTACCTGTATTGGAATAGCTGAATCTTACGCTTATTCCTGCATACTTTACTTCTTTTTATTTGCTTTATAAATTGCAGTGCTATACAAACAGGTTTCCAAAATATTTCACTTGATTATCACATTACCCTTAATATTTGGTAAGTTAGGTATAATATTATTACCTCCATTTTATCAGAGGAAACTGAGTCCTTCGAGGACTTGCCCACAATCACATATTTAACATGTTTATTGGAAGTGTCTCGTTTTCCCCACCAAAATGAAAATACCTCAAGTCAGCGATCTTGAAGTGAGGATAATGGAAAGGACTCTGGGAGGCAGCCAGGTCAGAAGTTCAGCCTTGACCCCGCCTCTTACTAGCTGTGGAATCTTGGGCAAGTTATTTCACCCCTTATGCCTCAGTTTACTTCTTTGTAAAATAGGGATAGTAATACCGCATGAGGTTGTTGTGCAGAATGAAAAAGATAATGCATGGAAAGCCACGAGTGCAGTGTTTGTCACACTAATAGATGGTCCCACCTGTTATTATCATTACAATGAATATAATAACAATTATAATAAACAATAGTAAGATAATGTTTCCTAAGATAATACTTCTCAGGGAGCTGTTCACTTCATTTATGTTACATGTAAGGCACCACTGGCTGTTGGATAATATTTTTTCCTGTGCCTAAAGTAACCTCTACACATTGTTACACACCAGATCATTTGAAACGTGGTGATTTTATAAGCATGTGATGCAAAAGAACCTGTAAAAGCACTTAGCACAGAGACTGGTATATAGATCCTCAATAAATGATTGCTGTTATTACAAAAATCATTATTTCTATCTTCCTAGGTTGCCTAGCATTGTGCTGAGTCCACAGGTGCTCAACTAATATTGAATGGAGTGAGTGAATAAATGAACTTAAAAACACAAGATGGCTTTTTTTTTTCAGTTGCAGTTAAAACAGAGCCAAATGAATTAATACTGGGCTCTGTCTCTGGTTGTTTCCTTGTATCCCCACTGCCACCTTACCAAGCTGATGGGAGAAACCATGACTTCCTTTTCCTTTGTATCCTGCCCCACCCCAATTCCCATTGGTCACTGTGCTTAGTTCAATTTTTTGTACAAAGGGAGCAATACATAAAGGCATGCTAAATCAATTACCAGTTCACTTATCTAGAGTCTCATTTCTAATAGATCAAATTCCATGACACCTCGATGACTCAAACCTGCATTAATATCATTTTCAAAGTGGAAACTGAGTCTGAGGGCTCTCGGAATTTGAAGTTTTGATTTCATCATTCTGGTTTAAGTTCAATACCTGGCATATAACAGGCACTCAATACATAGTTGTTGGGAAAAAAAGAATGAATGAATATTGAATTAATATATCCTTCACCCTTGCCACTAAATTCTTCTCCCTGTCACCATATGTCACAGCAGGGAAGTCTAAGACATTCCTTTCTTTGTTTTTCAGTGCTTAGAGCCAAAGGCATTGATGAGAGGTTCCCTTGGGCAATGGCATTCTAGTTGAATGCCATTAGGCAAGTTTCTCAACAGAAGCAATTTGGCCTTTAGGTCATCTGATGCCTCATTTTCTGATGACTGTTCTGCCAAAGGCAGCAAGAAACAATCTGCTCAGCCTTGGCTGAGTGGGCTTTTGTGCCTGTGGGTACAGTCTACTTGAGACCCAACAGGGTAGGGCCACACTTCTATCTCCAGAAATAGTAGGCCCTGAAAGTGAGCTATGACTGAAATTGAGATCTTTCTTGAACTGACAGTGGAACCTGGTTAACCCCGTTAGGTTTGCGGCTTGAGAACTATAAATAGAATTTGGGACTCTCCATCTTAAAAATAGCCGTTTGTTTTCAGGATAACTAGGTGTTAGTGGTCTGGGTGAGAAGGAGACAATTTTGTTTTAAGCATGTTAGGCATGATTTAAAGGGTTTTTCTATTGCTTATAATAGGTTTTCAGTTTTGCTGATTGAATTTATTTGCTTCTGTGGCTGGTGTGCAAGCTCCTGGTTGGAAGTGGGTGTGGGTGACCTTTTTAACTTTGTAGCAGTTTAATGCAAACGAAATTTAAGAGGGGGAGGGGGAAGCAAGCAAAACCAACCTAACGACAATGAAATCATTTTCTAAATATGTTTACAATCAAATATCTCCCTCGATAATTTGATTTGTAGGAAATGGCAGAGTGCAGCATTTTATACAGAAGCTTTTCAATAATTCATCCTCATCTCATTGATGTGCAAGCCTTTGGCTAGGTTGGTGAGTGCAATAGGTGCTCTGGCACGGGGGAAGAATTCATTTGAGTTCTGAAATCAATGTACCCCCTGTCTGACCCACCCGTCTAATGCTGCTCCGGCCTGTGACTAGAAGCTTTTCAACCTTATTAGGCTCCTGTTGTGCCCCTTTTCAGGGTGCTGGGGGCATTTGGAAATTGTACTTTCTCCTCATTTAATTTTTGGGGGCAGTTATATTTGTATAATCCTTATCAAGCTGTCCAAATGATTAAACTCCTCTGTAGAAACTGCTGGAAAACTAGCACTCCCAAGTGCTAGTTTTTAGGGACGTGAGGAAATGGAAAAGAGTGGGAAGTGGCGATTGAGGGAGGGTTATCCTCTAGTTGAAAAGATAAGCCTCTCGCTGGGTCACAAAGTCAAACAAACTTAAATAAGAGATGGCCAGGTGTGGAGGCTCAACCTGTAATCCCAGTGTTTTGGGAGGCCGAAGTTGGAGGATCACTTGAAGCCAGGAGTTTGAGACCAGCCTGGCCTGGTCTCAAACATAGTGAGACCCCCATCTTTACAAAATTTAAACAAAAATTAGCCAGGCATGGTGATGTGCTCCTGTAGTCCCAGCTACTCAAGAGGCTGTGGTGTGAGGATCGCTTGAGCCCAGGAATTCCAGAATGCAGTGAACTGTAATGATGCTACTGCACTCCAGCCTGGGCAACAGAGCATGACTCTGTCTCAAAAGAAAAAAAAAAAAAAAAAGACCAAGAGGCACTTGAAACATTCCGAGCTTGAGCTGGTGTTCAAAAGCAATCTTTTCGCTGGGCATTTGCACTCCTGTTGGTGGCTCCTCATAGAGCTTGTGTAAGATGGGTCTCACTGGCTCTTGGGTGGGGGTGGGAGAAATCCTTCTCAAGCTCCTTCCTGGAGCAGGAGGAGGCAGGATGGAGGAGGAGGTGGGTGTGGAGAAAATGGCATGGCATACTTAGTCATCTCAATTAGAGTCCCAGAGTCCTCAGGCAGTAGTGTGCTGAGGCTTTGGCACTCAGAGAAGCCAGACAGTGATTACCTCCTTTGTAATAATAGACAGGAGACATGAAGTTTTCTATTGTGCTGCTGCTGCTGCTCTGAAACTTTGTAAAGCCATTGATCTGACTTCAATGAACCATAATACTATTGATTTGGTGTCAGATCACCGGTAGGCACTTGAGTGACAGTCTGAGTGGATGTGATGTTACATTTAAATTGTCCTTTTGTTTGCTTTCTAGTTGTCAAAACCTCTTGATAGAATGTGTGCTGCCAAGTGCCTGTACAATCCTTATTAGAGTTCAAGTGCCAAGATCATGTGCTGCATCATTAAACAAAATGGGTGGCTCTTGGCCAAATTCTATTGGTTAAAAATGTATAATATTTGGTGAGTCTGATTTTCTCTGACTAGCTCAGAAGGGCATAGTGTTATGCCCTCTTCAGCTGAAGAGGGTAGAAGTAAATCATACCTTACTCCCACCCCCATCTTATCGATAGCTGGGACTTATGCCATCTCAGCCACATTTCTAGCTGTGCTGAGACTGAGAAAAGGTTTTACTAGGTAAGAAAATCCAGAAGGTTGAAAAGTATATTGCTCTATCACAAGGGAAGTGGAGAAAGAATCAGAAAAATTAGTCTGACACATTCTCCCTAAGATATAGTTCTAAACTAGGCCTCATATCGGGCACAATATGTGAAGCAGTGCCCCAGTGAGGATATGATGTGGGAAAAATTGAGATGTGTGAACTAGTGAAGAACATTCCTTGGTGGATTTCAATCAATGATTATTTTTATTCAGTGATTATATATTGAGCACCCACTAGGCACCAGGCATGGAGCTTAATGCTAGTGATAAAGTAGTAAATCAGAACAACATGGTGCCCACACTCAGAACATAGTTTAGGAGGGAGAGAAGGACCACATAAGTCTAATGACGAATCCTAGATGTAATGATAGAAAAAGGGAGGCAGTGTAATGTGGTGGAAAAGACATGTGCTTTGGCAGATCTGCGATTGAATTTAAATTAGCTGTTTGTTCTTGAACAAATTATTTCTTTTCTTTGAGCCTTAGTTTTCCCTTCTGCAAAATGGTGATGATAATAGTACATACCCCAAAAGGTTGTTGCCAGAATGAAATGGGAATGTGTATATAGAGGTCCTAGCCCAGTACCTGACACTAATAAGTACTTAATTGTAGTAGGAAAAAATAGAATGGTGGTGGTGGAGGAAAGCATAGTGACAAGTATATGGAAGATCATAAACAAAGATGAGGTTTCATGGCCTGTTAGAAGACTGTTGCAGTAACATAAGTGAGAAATGATGGTGGCCAAGACTAGAGTGGTGGCAGTGGGAATGAAGAAAAAGGGACAAATGCTCATGTTATAGAGATAGACTGGATAAAGATAGGAGTGAGGGAGAGGGTAAACTCCATATTTCTGACTATGACAATTGGATGGATATTGGTTCTCTTTATGATTAAGGGATAAGAGAAAAGAGGATTGGGGGTTAAATATGAAATGTCTATGGGACATACAAGTGTGTATGAGATGCCCAGTAAGTATGCAATTGGATATATAAGTGCAGAACTCAATGGAGAAGTCAGCCCCAGAGATCCAGATTTGGAAATCATGAACACAATGATTAAAATTTTAGCTATGAGATATCTCATTGTCTTAGTCCATTTGGGCACTATAACAAAATACCTTAAACTGGGAAACTTATAAACAATAGAAATTTATTGCTCATGGTTCTGGAGGCTGGGAAGTCCAAGAACAAGGCACCAGCACATTCAGTGCCTGATGAGGGCCTGTTCCTCATAGATGATGCTGTGTCCTCACATGGTAGAAGGGGCAAACAGGCCCCTTTGAGCTTCTCTTACAAGGGCACTAATCCCTCTTCATCAGAGACCCACTTTCATGACCTAATCACCTTCTAAAGACCTCACCTCTTAATACATATTGGGGATTTGGTTTCAACACATGATTTTTTGGGGGGACATAAACATTCAAACTATAGTACTTGTGAAGAGAGAATGGAGTGAGATGAGAAGAGAGTCAGGGACAGATTTATGGAGGAACAATTTGGCAGCCTCCTCCTCCTATGTTCAATACTCTTCCCACTTTTCCAGAGAAGAGTTTATGGGATTCTTTATGCCTTTTGTAGATAATTTCTTTTGTGTAACCAACTTATATTATAAGTCTCCTATGAAATGATCAGGTAGCTGGCATTTCAATATTGTCTGTATTTTTTTTAACAGATGGGAACACAGAGGTATAGGGAACTATCATGAAATTGTCAAGGTCACCCAGCCAGCACCAAACGCAGGGCTCCTTCTTGCCCACCTGCCCAAGTCAGTTCCTTCTTAATGATCCTTTTTGAAATGGAGCTGTCCAGTACAGTCCTTTGAATCTGCTTATGGCATTGTGAAACACACATGCCTTGATCTCCTTGCCTATAATGGCATGCATTTTTATTTAGGGCTGTTCATGTTGGGAAGGGAGGGAAAAAGGTAGGGAATGGGAGAGCTCTATTTTTGAGCATGAATTGTCACTGTAGACAGATGAAACAAACAAACAAAAAAAAACCCATGGGAGGTGATGACATTGTGCAGTTGGGAAGCAAAGAAAGAGGAGTTGAAGAGAGGAGAGCTAAAAGAAGTGGACGTGTTATTGGAGTAAAAAGGCACTGAGGAAAATACAGTTCAAAGAACCCAGCATGAAGTGAGAATCCCAGGAGGCAAGAGAAACAGGCGAAAGTGGAGGAGGCTGTGAGTACATGTGTGCACGGCAAGAGGCTTGTTTATTTCCCCTTCAATTTATTCAGTGGTTTGTTAATGAAGGCCCAGCAGCAGGAGATGTGCAGTCCATTTAGGAATGACAAGGACTGCTAATCCAGGATTTACCTATGCTTGCTGGAGGTGAAAGCCCCTGCTACTAAATTATTTCAAGTGAATGCACTGGCTCAAGTAGGGATCGAGTTGTCTGGCTGGGCCAAGTCTTTGAGTTAATGCTTCAGTGCATGACAGTGGAAGTAAAATCCTGAACTGGATTTTCATACTTATCTAATATAGACTCAAGCAAGAGGCTGGGAGGAAGATTGAAGCTCCTGTATGTTTAAAAAGGCATGCAGAATTTCAACAAGCTTCGTTTCCACGATTGACTGATGTGTGATCCCTAATCACACTATGAGGTTGACTGTGTTTTGTACTGGCTGGTTTCTGGGGGTGACTTTAACCTCTTTGGCATTAGCCTGTATAGAACTCATGCTTTACTGATCCTGTACTTTTTCTGTCATCCCCAGTGAATCAAAAAATCTCAACTCCCAGCAACAGGAGGTTAAATACTGGTTGATGGGAATGTTTGTTTGCTTGGCTTCTCTCCTAATCTCAGTTCTGGGAACAGGTGCCTGCCTGGCAGCTCTGGAGTCCTAGACCATCTCAGAAGAGCTACAGTCATGAGTCTCCAACCTACAGCCTCTCCACAGGGTCTTTGTGCTTGGCAGACTTGCCATGACCTGGTAATTAGGGCTCACCAGCTAGTATCTGCTCTCTGGAGACTAGTCTGACAGTCTTGCTCAGTCCCCAACTAACTTGCTGCAAACAAACATAAAGCTTCTGGTAGGATCTATAGGAAAGGGCCTGTGTTTGTAGAAAGAAACATTAAACTCCAGACCCCCAGATTTTTATGCCCTCTTCTTCAGACATCTTTCAGCAATGCTCCTAAGCATCTCTTTATCATGTACTTCAGTCCCAGCCAGATTAACACCTAGAGGCTCTAAGCACTGAAAAGTTTATGATTCTCTCTATATGTAATGCATAAGTGAAAATTATACTAAACTATAAAATAAGTGCAGAAAGTCCAAAAATCTTCTGATTTTGATGTCATGACTGCTTTGCTTTTTCAATAGCAAATATAAAATGATTTTAAAATTGTTTGGTAAATTTAGATAATCTGGCTATAGCTCCAGGCTGACCCTAACAGGATCAGGGGAGAGGGAATACTTTTGCAGAGAGACCACTTGAACTCTATGTGCCGAGATTCCATATTCCAAAGCCAACACCTTCTTTCTCCAGCATCTTTTAGAGACTGTTCCAAACAAACATTTCCTTGCCTGGTGCTCCAGCCTGACCCTAGTAAGCCTATGTCATTATTCAGACTGGCTGTTTCTCTTCTGAAAGAACCAGATAAATCCCAATTGCAAAGACTGGTCCAAATTGTCTGAGCTACCTGGTTCCCTCTTAATGCTTAATTAGAAAAATCAATGTGGTTAATCAAAGAAGAGGATCATTCTGATACCCCAAAGCCATCAAATTCACATCTTTCCTTGAAGGCAAGGAACAACATCCAGCTGTTGTTTGGGGAATTCTACCAGAATTTTTGCTTGGTTGCCTAATTTTCATATGAAACAATTTTCCCTTTCCTTTCAGCAAAGCTACTATTGAAGTGTAGGTGGTTTGGGCTGAAAAAAGGATGGATTTTCTCAGTCCTGCAGTGTGGCAGAACAATCCATCAGTAAGTACACAGAGGGCCCAAGGGAAACTACTCAAGGATTAGCCCAAAGGGGTATTTCTTGATTTGTTCTCTGTGTTGCTTTTCTTTTTGTTTTAGTAGAGGTAAAAGTATTGCTGATGGGAGGTATCACATGAGCACATGGAACACCAACAACCAACCTCACCGAACCAAGTAGAAAAATATAAAGCCCCCAGTAGAAGGAAGCTATAACCAAAAACATTCTAGTTATTCAACTTAACCTTAAAGCTCATTGCTGATAGCCCTAAATTATGATAAATGTATTGGTATATTTCTATCTACATATGATTCAGATAAATTGGACAGGACTCACTATACGGTGTAGTCACTTGCTAAATGAGTCTTAAATACACTGGGTGCTACCTGAAGCAGCCAGATACTAATCTTACCCTGGCCTTGGGTTTATGTCTATGTTATGGGGTCTGACGTGGGGAGAGTGTTTGGATGAATTCCTGTGCTGGACAAACAGTTCAAAATATGTGTTTCACTGATTGTGGTTCAGTAGGGTTATTTCTATTTAAAGAACAGCACATTTTATTTTTCAAAAGTGATTACCTCTGAAACATCTATTATTTATATTAAGTAATGCTGTATATATGTGTGTGTATATGTGTGTGTGTGTGTGTTTCATTGGTTTATATAAACACAACCTATAATTTTGTAGCATATAATATTTTTGCTTCATTTTAACTGTCCCTCCTGCAGCAAGCAATCAACCATGAATATCAGTGAATTTGAGTTGTATTTTGGAAAGGGGAAAAATTACTTCCCCATTTTTCAAATTGGTTTTAAAATCATAAATGTGGGTACAGGCTGGGCGTGGTGACTCATGCCTGTAATCCCAGCACTTCTGGAGGCCAAGGTGGGAGGATCACTTGAGTTCAGGAGTTCAAGACCAGCCTGGGCAAAATAGTGAGACACTGTTTATAATTTTTTTTTTAAATAGCCAGGTGGTGGCACATGACTGTAGTCCCAGCTACTCAGGAGGCTGAGGCAGGAGGATCACTTGAGCCCAGGAGTTTGAAGTTGCAGCAAGCTATTATGATGCCACTGCACTTCAGCCTGGGCAACAGAGTGAGACTCTGTCTCAAAAAAATGTAGGTACAAAATTTCACAAGTACCCACAGTTTTCCCAAAAGGAATATAATTGTTTTGTAGACGTGGCTTAAGCTATGATCACCAATTTACTGATAAAGAAACTGAGGAATGGGCAGATTAAGTGACATGCCCAGGTATAGTGGGTTGAATAGTGACCTCCCTCTAGTGATCATCCCCCGTTTATACCCACCCAGAACCTGTGAATGGGACCTTATTTGGAAGTAGAGTCTTTGCGATGTAATCAAGTTAAGGTAAAGTCATACCAGATTAAGGTAGGTCCTAAATCCAATGACTGGTGTCCTTGTAAGGAGTGGGAGGTTTGGAGACAGAGAGATATAAAGACTATAAGGAAGAAGGCCATGTGACAGCAGAGGCAGAGATTGGAGGGACACAGCTATAAACCAAGGAATACCAAGGACTGCTGACCACCACTAGAAGATAGGAAAGAAGCATGGGATGGATTCTTCCCTGGAGTCTTCAGAGGGAGCTTGGCCCTGTGGACAACTTGATTTCTGACTTCTAGCCTCCTGAACTGTGAAAGAATAAATTTTTGTTGTTTTAAGCCACCCGGTCTGTAGTAATTTGTTATGGCAGCCCCAGGAAACTAATACACCAGGGATGCACAGATAGGGAGTCCATGGATTGGTTTGGCTTTTCTGAACCCTAGTGCAGTGTTTGCTTTTCTAGGACACCTCAATGCCTCCCTGTGAGTGCCCCTTCTCCATCTACTCTCACTCTCCCTGGTAAAAATAAAAAAATAATTATCTTTGGGATTTATGGCATATTGTGTTTTAGAATATTTTAATTATGAGGAGGTAGGTGACAGATTGGAGTTTTAAGGTGACAGCAGTATAAAAATCCAATACATGCTATCCAGAGGCAAAATTTGCTGTATTGGCCAATCTATGTCATGTGGAGAACATATTCCTTCTCTCTGGTTTCCCCCACTGAGATTGTCTCAAAACAGAGCTGTAATGAGCACTAGCTATCTCTGCTGGCAACCTGTGATATAATTATGATAACTATGATGATAAACATTTATTAAGCACCCACAGTGCAGGTGTTACTTGTTCAAAACACATAAAAGACCTGATCCTCACTGTCATAGTGTTTACTATGTGTGTTTATAGTACTGCCACAGTGAGGGAGTTGGTACTTTGTAGTCAGTTAATGCTTTGAGCTAATCTGCTTGGATGACAGACCATAATCCTGCATACTTCTGAACTTCTTTAGTGAACTCTTCTAATGTCCCAGTTCTCCATGATTATACTGTGCTTGTAGATCATAAAAATTATAGACTCTGGAATATTTAATTTTGTCATAATCATGAAAATATTTTGAGTCTACTTTTCTCGCCAATTTACTGGTGAGGAAACTGGTGTGTGGGCAGATTAAGTGACATTTCCAGGTGTAGTGGGTTGAATAGTGTCCCCCTCCCCCAATTTATGTCCACCCAGAACCTATGAATGTGATCTTATTTGGAAATAGGGTCTTTGCAGATGTAATCATGTTAAGATGAGGTCATACCAGATTAGGCATGGTGTTTTAATTGTTCTGAATTACTGGAGTTTTCATAGGTTTCTCTGCTTCTAGATTTTCTAGCAATGGATACTTGAAGCTAGTGGCAGTCCTGTTATTAAGAAGAGCTGGTAATGGTCTCAGAACCATATGTCTTAGAGTTGGAAGGGACCCCAAGACATTATAAGTGGCCTGCTTTAGAGCAATTAAGCTATCATTATTTGCATTTTGCAGATGAAATAATTGAACAGAATTTCAGTGACATAATAAAGATAATACATTTGGTTAGTAGCTTATAATATCCAACACGTTTTAGTACTTTCTATATATGTATCAGGCATTGTGTTAAGTGTTTTTTGCATATAATCTCATTTAATTTCCACAACAACCTTATGAAGTAGGTACTATTATTATCCTATTTTGAAGAAGAGAGAACTGAGGCAGAAAGATTAAGTAACTTACAGAAGGCAGTGCTGCTAGTAAATTATCAGAGCTAGATATCTGCACCTTAGTGTAGATGCCACCGTGAACCCAGATGATCTGATTCCCAAGCCTAAGCACTTAATCACCACATTGTATTGTTTACTTGTCAGGATAAGTGTCAAGTTCTCCTGCCTTGGTGGTTTAGTGAAGTGGTTCCTAAATACTGTTCACAGCCTATGGATCTACATATACTCCAAGCATTATCTGTAGACCAAAAAATTTAATGTGCTCAACTAATATTATTTCATGAATATTAGTGCTGTTTGAATAAATAAACTATACATTCACTTAAAAACATTATTGAACTGTATGGCTTTTGGTCATGATTCATTTTATCAAACCAGTGACTACTAAAAGAATAACCACTCTTGTGGGAGTCTGAAATATTTTCATATGGAAAGGAGTCCCTATATTCATGAAGATTTTACTCTCCACAAGTGTCTTGTTTCAGGCAGCTATAACAAAATAACATAGACTGGGTGGCTTAAACAACAAACATTTATTGCTCACAGTTCTGTAGGCTGGGAAATCCTAGATCAAGGTACTGGCAGGATCAGTGTCTGGCGAGGGACCTCTTCCTGGTTTGCAGATGGCCACCTTCTTGCTGTCCTCACATGGTAGGGAGTGATCATCTCTTTCATGTCTCTTCTTATAAGGGCACTAATATCATCATGAGGACTCTATCCATAATTACCTCCCAATTCTCCACCTCCAAATACCATCACATTGCAATTAGGGTATCAACATATGAATTTTTGGGGGATACAAACATTCAGGCAGCATCAACAGATGCTGTAGAAAGAGCTGAATTTGGAATCAGACAGACCTGGGTTTGAATCTTGGCTTCTGTTTACTTCCTAGCTGAGTGACCTTGGGCAAGTCCCTTAATCATTTAAGCGTTAGTTTTCTCATCTGCATAATGGTTATTCTACAACTCATTTCACAGTATTGCTGAGAGTCTTAGATGCAACAGTGTATGTGAGAGTATTTTGTAAAAAAAAAAAATAGAATCTCTAGGAATATAGGACTGTAAGGACTATTATTGTTCCTCTATAATACTCAAGGAATCAATTTTAGTCCTGAATACTTTCTTAGGTCAATTTTGCCTATGGTCTTTTTGCACAGTGTTCTTTACCTTCATTACTACTGTGATGCTAAGCTGAGGGAACAGGCGCATCCTTTGTAAGGTGAGGACTTTGGGTGGTAGAGAGGAAAAGAAGATGGCATTCCAGCTCTTCTATGGGTTTTACTTCACTCCACCACTTTGTGTAGGTCAAAGCCATTCTGGGCGGCCCTACATCATTTTTTTTCTAGGCTGAGAACTAGGGATGGAAGAAAGGAGCTCAGGCAAAGAAAGGGAGGACTGTTCTTGTCTCTTTCCCACATTTCTTTCCTTTCCCAGCTTTCCCATCTCTGCTAAGGGCACTATTTTTTGAAGAAGAAGCCAATGAAAGAACAGACCAGATCCATCTTGGGCTTTCTGAGTGAAGTAAAAACATTCTGGGGCCTACTTTGCACAATTATCATTGTGAAGCAGGTAGCCAGGGTACTCCTGTCAGTGAATCCAAGGGTCTTGGTGGAGTTATGTCTGGATGACAGGAGGAACAAGCTTGTTAGAACCTCAGTTACAGCCCTCAGAGTCTGACTTGGCCACTGCTGTAACTTTCCATTTCTCCTTTGATACCATCTATTTGTTACTGCTGAGTTTCTCCAAGGCTCAGCATGAAAGAGCTAGCCTCAGCTTCTGGAGCTAGAGCTGCTCCGCCAACACCTGGGGTTGAGGGGTATTTCAGCAGCGATTGTCCTCACCTCACTCATTCCTAGCAGCCAGTAATGCACAGACAGAATGCTGAATTTATTCTCTTGTCTGAGAAAAATCATTTTCTCCGGAAGTTTCTTGATTTTGGGAGAGGTGTTTGAATATGCAATGAGGTTTGGTTTCTGGGCTACTGAATGAAATTTACAAGGTTGGCAGTAATGAATCTTTAAACAGGTTTCTTGTACTCTTTACCAGCCACAACTATCCATTATGACTAATAAAAATAGTGCATTAGTAATCTAGGTCTGACCAGTGCTGGGGCATGATTTAATCTTGTGGCCCAACTGCAGTCCAACTTTTTTTGTTAACCTCTTGTCTGAGGACATATAGCTATCAAGGGAGACTGAGAGCTTCCTTGTTAATTACAACAGAAACCCACAGTCAGTACTTTATAAGACTAAAGAAGTATGGGAAAGCTGGTTGGCTGCCCTATCTTCTTATCATCAACCCATGTTGAGGGAGGGCCTTGCTACTTATCTCCTTGGTTCCATCTGCATTGCTAGTTCCTCCTTTGGGGCCACCATGGTCTATCTTTATGACAGACTTTATCTGTGAATCTTGGCAGAAGATAAAGGTGAACTTGGGTGCTCAATCTGGTATAATCTTTGTGCTAAAGGAGAGGGTAAGGATTATCTTGTTATAGATAAATGAAACCTAGTGTAAGGTGGGTAGGTCTTTTATCTTAGTCCATTTCTGCTGCTATAACAAAATATCTGAGACTGAGCAATTTATAAAGAAGAGAAATTTATTTATTTATTTCTCTGGGCTCCAAAGCCTTGAAGTCCAAGATCAAGGTGCTGGTAGATTTGGTTTCTGGTAAGGGCTGCTTTCTGCTTCCAAGATGTTACCTTATTGCTGCCTCCACTAGAGGAGAGGAATGCTGTGCATTTACATAGTAGAAGGGATGGAAAGGACAGAAAAAAAAGACCTAGCTAGTTTCCTTCAGCCCTTTTATAAGGTCACTAATTCCATTTATCAGGGCTTCACTCTCATGACTTAATCACCTCCTAAAGGCCCCACTTCTTAACACTCCCACATTGGGGTTTAAGTTCTAGCATATGAATTTTAGAGGGACACATACATTCAGAGCATAGCATTCTTATAGAAAGGAATGGGCTTCTGAAATTTGGAGTTGGCCCAAATGTCAGGCCTAAAGCAGATGTGTGGATAGCACCAAGGAAGCTATCCTTTGGTGAATCTACTCTTAAGTCAGGCTTGCTTTGTGTTCACATGGAAGAGGTTGGTATATGTTGTACTGGAATTTGACTTGTGTAAGAATCAGGGAGTTGACGTACAATGTGGGAAAAGTGGAGGAAGGTCGAGGAAGCCAACCTGACTTACTATTTTGAAATCCTAAAAATCACAAATCATAAAAATGATATTTAGTTATTTCTCAGAACAGAAGCTTTGGATGACTTTACTGGCCTTCAGTATAAGTTTCTAATCCTTCATTCCAGCAATCAAGCCACTGCACAATAGCCTCTACCTACCTTTCCAACCTCAACTCCCATTATTCCACTATACAAACCTTCTGTGTGATCCTTGAGGGAAGAGAATTTCTCTTCTTTACTGGTAGCCTGGCACTTTGAATTGTATCTAGCACATCGTGGTGCTCAATAAATGTAACAACTAAAAATTATTGAGTTCTTTATTTTGTGCTACTTGCATAAAACACAAAGTGCTTTATAGGTATCATCTCACTTTATAGGCATCCTGTCATATAGTCTCACAACTTTCTGAAACAGATTCTATTAATATATTAATTTGCTCCAGGTCACTCAACTAGGGAAATGGTAGAACCAGGACTCAAACCCAAATCTGTTTAGCTCCAGAGCTTGTACCCTTAATAACTACACCACAGCACTTTAATGTTGTTTGTAGAATAAATGCTTGAGCCAAATTACACTCTTCATTGCTTCCCTAATACAACTTACTACAGCTAATGTGCCTTCACAGACACCCCTTCCCTCGCCTGAAAGGCTTTCCCACAGCTTCTATGTCATCAGTCACCCATCTATAACTTGGGTTATACTAACACTGAGCACTGCTACTCTGACATCTGATAAATATATCCTGATATTTGTAGTTCTCCTTTTATGATATCCACAACTAAGATCCTAACCACTTGGAGGGCAGGATCCATGTCTCATACTGTTACGTATTTTCAATCTTAAGCATCAAGTGTAGGTAATCAATTAATATTTACTGAGAAATCAATTAATATTTTCTCTTCTCTTAAAATAGAGACAAACCCCCCTGAAATTAGGTTCATGAATAATTATAATTGACAAGAGATCTATATTACATAAAGATGTATCAAAACATGAAAGTCCTTTTATGTGCAAATATTAGTTCCTGGAATGAGAAATTGAGGGAACAGGGTAGAAATAGTTAGGTAGTCATCATCATAACCATCTTCCTTACAAATAAATCTGCTTCAGAGATTGAGTTACCCTGTTATGTCTACTGTCTATTTTAGACTAATCTATGGGAACTTCTAGAAATTAGAAATTAGTTTCCTAGGCTGGACATAATTGCTTTGCATTTATGGAGTAATTTACATTTATAAAACTGCTTTTCAATAATTTTAATGTTCACTGGAGATCAAACAAGACTGCACAGGAAACCTGGGAGGGTCTTCAAAGGCTTCCTGATGACCAGGGACTGCCTATGGTAGGAAATCTTTCGTTAAACTCTATGTGGAGCTCCTTTTCTCAAGAGAGGATCAGATTTCATTGATCTCCATGTTCCAAAGTTGTTCATGAACCCTGCTGCTCTGGATATGTGACAGCTATTTATTTCTCAGGGAAAAGGGAACTAAATTAAGCATCTTTATTTTACTCTCCTTGGCTAGAAAAATCTAATGCTATATTGGAACAGGTTAATGGTCCACTAAGTGATATTCGGAGCCCTGAGTTATAAAGGAAGGGAGGCCCATGCGTGAATCTCCTGAAATGTACAATAAAAGATGTGAAATTCAGCATTCGGAATTCACTTTTGACACTTGTAGGTGATTACCTCTGCTGGAGTTTTAATCTAGTGGTTTCACAGACTATGAAATCAAGTATGTTTTTCCATTAAAAATAAAAACTGTACATACATACACACACACACACACACATATATATATATATATAATTACATAACTTCCTATCCTCTCTACACTAGGAAGAGAGGTTTGGGAAAGATGTCTTCATGCAGATTGCACTGAAGAAAAACTTTGTAATTTTTTTTTCCAGATTGCCCTGATCTCCACTATAGAGCATGCAATTTGATTACCTTGCTAGTGTTCACTTATATTGCATGACTAACAAAATTATTAATAGGTATAAAATTATTCAGATCCTTAAAGATGCAGTCACTATCCTTCTCTCAATGGTCTTTCACAGCAGCAAATTCTAGGCTGATTTTAAATTTAAATTTAATTTAAATTTTAAATGTATTTTCCATTAATTTAATTAAGCCTACTCTTGCTCCCCTGCAATGGCACCAAGAATCAGAAGGGCTTGCCTGTGTCTTCCACCACATCCTCCATGGATGGAAGAAATCAGGCCCAGCCTTTCTCACTTCTCATCTTTGGGCTGAGTCTGTCTTTTCCGTTTTATCGTTTCTTCCTGAATGATCCTGCTCTTGACCCTGGGCATGCAATCTGAGAGCTGAATGGGGGTGGAGTACGGGGAGGATGTTCTGGAGCTCAGCAGATGGATCCCAAGAGCACAATGGCTTACCAGCCCTCCTGTGATTGTTGCCAAAATGCCTTCCTGTTTTCAAAAATGTCTCGCCCCCTGCTCCTTTGTTTTGCTCTGCTAGGAGACTGCAGTTCTGATTTTGCTAGGAACCAAATCTGCTGTTTCAAGGAAATGCAGCTGCTTGCTTTGGTGGGTGGCTTTAAAGAGAGAGAGAATTTTCTTATCCTCCCTCCCCAACCTTCTTCTCACCCCACCCCCATATGAATTCCACTGGCTGGCTCATCATCTCACAAAGCATTGATTTTAGAAGCTGACTATTTGCTTTTGATTGTTTGGCTGGGGCTGCAACGAAGTCATTGATGGATCTCATTTTGAGCTATCATCCTGTCCACTCTTTTCGGTCAGCCTTCCAGAACTGATTGCTTGTTCCCCCAAATGAAACTGCACAGCGAGACAGTGAGGTTTTCTTAAGTTCCACTGTTTCCCAGGGCAGAGAACATGCAGAGCTGCACAGGCCTCAAGCTGCGCCCACTTCCCTCTAAGACTGTTAGTTCTCTTACCAACCCATCATTAGGCTTGAGACTTAATTTGATCACTGTTGCCTAGGCTGCTACCTCTGAGTGGATGTTGCCTGGTACTGATGTTGCTGCATTTTGTGATCTTTGCTGAAAGAGACCAGCCAAGCTCAGCCCAGCTGGTGTCTCCTGTGATACAGGACACTCTCCCTACCCCTCCCAACTCCCAGCTTTTGGAAGAAAGGTCACTGGTCCTCTATGGCCATTCTGGCTCCAGCTGGAGACAACAGACACAAATTAATATGCTGCCTCCCCAAGCCCACTGCACCAGTACCCAAACTCTTGGACCCCAATTCGGGATGCTTTCCCAGCTGGCAAGTCATTGTTTTTTTCTCATTCAAAAAACATACATACAAACATAATGTGTGAGATGTGCAACGTTTGGGGGAGGGTCATGCTTGAGGCTCTGCCTTGAGGGGGGAGGGAGGGCATGGGCAATATATGTAACCATAATATTTGTACCCCCATAATATGCTGAAATAAAAATTAAAAAAAAAACATACATAACTTCCCTGCTGCTCAAATGATTTTTCTGTCACTTCTGCTCTATCTGTCCCCTTTGTGGCGCTCTCTCTGCCTCCTTCTGGGATCTCCTTCTTTCAGTTTACTCTCCACTGCCCCAGGGCTTTTCAACCTGAACAGAACAGAAACTGCGTTGTGCTGTTGGTGGCATACGTGACATGCCTTTGGTACTTATATTACTAGCCCAGGTAATGTATAATAACTGCAGCTGTCAAACTGGCAGTTCTTCATGTTTATTAGTTTTCTTTCTTTCCTTCTTAAGTTGACATTAGCCAACTAGTTAGTTTCCTAGTTCTGTGAAAAATCAGTTGGTGGAGCAGCTGGAACTCCCAGGGAGCTATGCTCTGGAGGAAGTGAGAGCAAAAGTAGGTCCAGCTTGGTCGCCTAGAGCTAGAGTATACAGCAGCTCTGGTGCCTCACTGAGATAATCTTTTGCCCAAGATACCTAGAGAAGCCCAGGAAATTGGCACATCAGATTGACTTTTGTGTTCCTCTTTTCACCAATTCTTTGGCTATTATCGTTCATTTGAACTTAATGCAACAAGGTGCTATAGTGTGAAATCCACAAACTCACCCTGGGTCCTATGCCATATGGTTCAAGGTCTTGAAAGATTTGGTTTGTTTTCTCCAATCCTGTGGACATCTCCAAAAGGAACTCAGCGGCGACCAGATAGATTTTTATTTTTATCTTTTTTAATTTGGAAAGCTGATCCTGTAAGGCTGATATTTTGGTCAGGGCTCTTTCAGCACCCACAACCATTCCTTTCAGTGATATTTCTATCTCCTTTCCTGCCCCGGAAGAAACTGTGAGAGAAGTCTAGGCTGGCGGTCAAAAGCTAAGCCCTGATCAGGATCTGTAACCTGAGGGAGTTACACAAGGGATAGGACCCCTGCGATCCACCTACTAGGTTGCAGCATTAGAGGTTGGGGGCATCAGGGCAATAAAAAAAAATCTCTTGGCCTAAAACAGGGTATCTCTAGTCTTCTCATTTTCAATTACCTTGTTTTTTTAACATCGTGGTTCACATTTCAATAGTTTTTTGAAGGCTCTAATTTGGTGAATTTTTTAATTCAAGTTGTCAAGAAAGCATTTCTTCTGGGGAGCTGTGGAATGTCACCCTTACCCTCCTCCTTGGGCTCAGAGAGGCAGCAGTGGGAAGGCTGGGCATGATCTGATCAGAGTGCCTTTGAAGGGAGAGCTTTCTGTTTTCAAAAGTGGTGGTGGTGGGGACAGTAACAGTTGGCATGAGGTTGCACCTAGGAAACCGGCATTTGGGATCCACTGGGAGAGAATTCACATGAAAAGATTGAGGCAGTAATGCTGAGAGCCCAAATGGTGCTGTCAAAACATCACAGGTGATCACTGCAGGGCAGTACAGAAGGTGTTAGAGAGCGATGTCATTTATTGAAATGGATCTGCTGATTTAACCTTTGTAATTAAATGGTCCCCATGATGTGTGTTTATTTAGGGACAGTTATGAGTTTGGCAGCAGCAGGGGTTTGGTCCTGTGGGAAGTGCTATTCCTAAAGAGAGGGGATAGAGCACGGAGGGAGTTGGGCCATAATGAGTTCAGAGATGCTGGCCTCATCAAAATGGGAAGACTTGGAGTGATTAACAGCTTTCTCAGTTTCTTTTTCCCCACTGTCCCGTACTCTCTCGTGTTTCTTGCAAAAGGCAGGCATCAGAGCCATAGTGAACAATTTTAGCACTTATGGAACACTTTTTCTACTTTGTTTATCTGCTATAGCTTCCTGCAGTTACTGTTATCCTCTGTCACAGGGTGGGAATGGGGGTGGGTCTTGGGAGGAAGAGAGAGGAAAAAGTGCAAAGGACCTCAAAGACTTTTCTTGGCCCCCTTCCCTGGTCTTCCTGGTATATCAGAAGGGTCAGAAACAGCATCCAGGATGGTGGAAATGGCACCCCACCCCTCCCCAGCAGGTCTACATTCCTGACTGCTACTCTTGATGCCTTTCCTGGTGCCTTCTGGGACAGTGGGGGGAGGGAGAGGGGAGCCAACCAGAAATTGGGCAATCATTTTGATCAGAAGAGAACAGAATTTCAGGAAGCTGTCAATATGATATATTTCATCCAAATTCCTCCTCTAAGAAAATATATAATATATAGAATTACAGGCTGTTATTAAATTAATCAACTGAATTTTAGACTTCATAAGGGGAAGGTACATTTTTTTAAAAACATTCTTGGTCCCTAACACAATGCAGGGCACACAGCCAGCACTTGTTGATTTCACAAGGGAAGTGGTTGAGTTTTGTGTAATGAGGTCATCTTGGAAAATCATTGAACTGCTCTGGGACTCTACTTCCATGTCTGCAAAGTGTCTTTACCTCCCAGGAATATTGTAAAGATTAAATAAGATGATGACTTTAATAACGATGCTTTTCAGTATTGTGCTGTGTCTCCCATTTTCATTTGTAGATTCTCTCTGTTCTAGGCACTGTAACCTAAGTAGGGAGATCAGATATGCAGGCAGGAAAAGTTTGATTGACTATTGCTAATTTTAAAATCAAGCTTTTCTTTCTAAGAGAATCTTGCCGGGCATCTGGTCAAATTAGTTGGGTGGAATGGGATGCCCATGAGATGCAACAAAAGCCAAGCTAGAAGATGATCCTCTTTTCTGCAGCAGAGAGAAGAGGAGGAAGGTGGGGGCTATCTGAGGTTCTTTGAAGGCTATTCTCTTTGGAACTTGAAACAAACATTAAAAAAAAACCCATATTTCAGAAAGCTCCTGTAAACTTGTCAGTGCTACAATCCTTCATATGTTGGTATCTTCGTTCCTACCATCAATTTCTACCTTTCTGAACAAAACCTTTTACCCTCCCTTGTCAATCTTGGGGCAGCAAGAATTACCTTCATACTGGATTTACAAGTAAAGATTTCCCCACTTTAGTCTTCCTCTTGTATTGCCATTCAGCACGATTTTAGTGGCATGGCTGAAGTCTTAAAGACAAAAAACCTCTCTCTACCAATTTTGATTCTCGTCTCAGTGGCCCAAGAAGCTGCCTTGGCCCAAAGAGCTGCCACAGGCGGCATAGGACCAGAGTCGGTAACCAGGGCCTTGTGTTTCTCGGCAGCAATTAGATAAAAAATACTAAGGATGGTCACTAGATGTCCCTCTTGTGTCTCTAAAGAGACTGAGGAGGCGGGGCTCCCTTCAGGATTGAAGTAAAGGGAAGCTAAAACGGAGGGAACTTTCTTGTTTTTATTATCTGCATATAGAACGGTTTTATTCAGTTAGTTAATAAATTCCTGATCATGAAGGTGTTTTGGCCACTCATTTAGTCAATAGCGTTGTTGGAGTATAATGATTAAGTGTGCCTAGTAGAAAGAAAAAGATTCCGAGAGCAAAGGCTGTTAGGATTATCCGTAGAAATAGACTGGGGGATGGAAGAGCTATTTTGTGTGGGGGGGTGGGGTGGGGTGGGGAGTGTAACTGTCACTTTGAGCTTGGGGGTGGGGAGGGAGTAATGGGAAAGAAGGACAGCATAGGCACACCTCCTGCTTCTCTCTGCACCTGGCTTCTGTAAAAGCGGTTTTGTAGCTGGAAGTACTTGGGTGCTTTCCTTGGAAAAGAGGGGATCCTGGAATGTGAGCAGCGAGCAGGAAGCAGGGAACACGTTGCATCCCTTTAGCAAAGACCGTTTGTCTTTGCAAATGCAGCACATGTCTTTACAATGTGATTGCAATTACAAAGGTAATGACATTGTACATGAATTGAATTCTCCTATTTATCTTTAAAAGACAGCAGAATATAGACATTCTATTAGCACTCCCTTAGGTAAGAGGTCCGCAGTCTTCTTATCTTGTTGTGTGCATCTTTTCAGATGCCACGACAATGTTAATCATTTTACCTGAGTAATTCTTCCATTTCTCGTTACCTGGGGGATTGTTAATGGCCGAGGCTACTTCGCAGACTCTTTGCTCCCGCTCAATCAAGCCGTGGAGGCGCCAGTTTACTTTTATTGATCAGCGGGTTCCTGACAGCCTTCGCCACAAGGAAGCAGCATCATCCTTTTTTAACTTAAAGGGGAACAGATCGCCTTAAAGTTTACAGCTAAAAGCTTCTAAGCATAGCATGCAAACATTTTAGCATGCTGCTAATTGTTTTGTTTAAATAGTCCAAGCAATATTTTAGAAACCTGCCAAACGCTGAACTTACATCCCGTGATCAGATAGCAAACCCATTTCAAATGCCTTTTTAGGCCTTTTTAATTAGACCAAGATGCACTTCATTCCCACTCGCTGACATCAAAGGTAAATAACTGTGATAAATCAAATGCAACCCTTCCTTTCGAGGAGCCCGCGAGGTGCGCCCGCGCTGCCTTGCCATGTTGTCATTCTCTTTCACTACTTGCCCATTTCTCCAACGGTATCTGCAGAAAACCGGGCGGGCCCGCCGCATCCACTACTCTGCCGTCCACCCGCAGCTCTAAATGACCAAAATTAAATGATACCCATTGCAGATGCCTCGGCTTTCTCCCTGATGTTCTGGGCTGAATCGCATCCTAATGTGAAAGAGTGAAACGACCCCCACGCGGAGAGCGGATCAGGCTTCCCACGGTCTCCCCTTGTCCTCGGCTGCACGTTCAAAGGGTCGTAATCTCGCTCTCGAAATAATTCCTTTCTCTAGGAGGGAAGCTGTCTTTCTCCCTTCTCACTGCCAAGATAAAGGCTGCTAAACTAGCTCCTTTTGGAAGGAGAAAATTTTAAAAGCAGCTGGGTTGCTCTCTGCAAGAAGATGGCAGTTTTGAGAAAACCCATTATGTGTCCAAATGCCTTTTTTCCTTCCTTGTTTAATGTTTTTTAAAGGGCAAAAGTGAGTCTCATTTTAAGCCCACAGGCTCTAGCCAATGTCGCTGGGCTAATTATGAGTTTGCTTACCTAAGTCTCCCAAATATCTGAGACGACTCACTCAGAAAGGATTTTTACTCTTCCAAGAACTGTGAATTCAGAAGCCGCTCTCCCATCCCCAATCTATGATGGGGGAAAAAAAAGCAAAACTTGTTCAACAGGGATGTTTTTGATTTTTTCCCACCAGTGACCTTAATTAAGAGCCTCAGGTCCGGGTGGGGAGGAGTCCTCCCTCTGTCCCCAGGGTGCTTCAGTCCAGAAGGCAGGCTGAGCTTGATGTCAGCCCTGGTCATGCCGACCTCCTGCTTCCCTGTATTGGCACACGCTGCAGCCGCCACCACCGCCCAAGCGGAGCTGGCAGTCCCCTGGGAGCTAAGCACGGGGAAGGATGGGGCGCCCCGCACAACCGCGTCCAGCTGTCTGCGACCTACGCGGACAGTGCGCCTGCCCCACAGCTCTCGCCGGACTTGGCGCTCTCCTGGCTTGGCTTGGCACAGCGGCGTCCGCTCTATGGGCTCTTCTCTAACGTACACTTTATTTATAGAGAGCTAAATTCTCCAACAGGGTGGGGTGAGGGGCAAGGAAATGTGTCCAGTCCGCTCCGCGGCTCAGTCCCTGCGCCTCAAATCCCACTTGATTTACAAGCAACAGACAAGAGCAAACCAAACCAGGGGCCCCGCAGGGGGTAAGGGGGTGGGTAGTGCGGCTTCTGCCCCAGGTGGAAAGGTGTGGGTGATGGGTCCACGAGGATGGCGTTAGTGGCTCTCAGCTGAAGTGAAGACGCACCACCAAAAGCCGGATGAATGACCACCTCATGTACGCTTTCTCCTTGTCTTTCTTCCTTCCACTACCCGAGAGTGAGAAGAGAGGAAAACACCTAACAGACAAACCCCGGGCAAAGAGACAAAGAAGGAGAGAGGAGAGGGAGAGAAAGAGAAAGAGAGAGAGAGAAGGGGAGAATATGAATATTGTATTCAAGATATGAAGATATGTGAGGGAGATAAAAACGCCAAGAGAATCAAATCTTCCTCATCTTTCCTGCAATCTCTGCAAACATGAGAGGCGCGTAGTTCCCGGGGAGGCTCAACTGCAGCGCCAGCACACCTCCTCCCCGCCCCACCCTGTCCTCTTGCCCCGGCCAGGTTAGCCAGCCCAGCTTGCCCAGCCTCCCGCCGTGGCTCGGCAGGCCGGGGTACCACTTGGTCCCGCCGGTGTGTAAGTTTCTGCCTGGCCCCGCCCCTTCTCGCCCCCCCTTCTTGCCTTGGCCCCGCCCCAAGACCGGAGCCCGCTGGGCGGCGCGCTGATTGGCCAGCGCCTGGCGTAGCCGGGCTCGGCAGCTCGGGCTCTCTCCAGCTCTCTCCAGACTCCTCGGCCAGTAGTTTGCGGCATCGGGAGGAGCAGCAGCAGCAGTAGCGGCGGCGGCTGGCGCAGAGGAGAGACGGACGAGCGGGCGCAGACGGCAGCGCAGCTCCCGCGCACCATGCCCGGCTTGCCTGGGGGGCATTCACGCCCGCGTCCCTAGCCGGGTGCTGGCCCTTGGCGCGTTGGGCTCCGCGGCATATCGGCTGAACGGATTCATCTGAGATCCTGAACCTCCCACCCCAAACCCATTTCCTCCTGCTTGCTCATACTCCACACTCACACTCCCCACACCATACGCTCACTCTTCCTCTCTCTCACACAT